>CAWUFW010003858.1:1200000-1575000 GCA_963921515.1 Calotriton arnoldi | reverse complement strand
TGGTACAGAGCAGTCAGGCTTAACTTAAAGGCAATGTGTAAAGTATTTATGCAGCAATTTACAAAGTAATGAAGTGAAATACAAGAAAATCGCACACCAATTAAGAAATATCGAGTAAAATGTGATTAGTCCAAAATGACAAAAATCCAATCAATAGCACCAGAGATATACAATTTTAAAGATTTAAGTGAAAATATCGCCAAAAACCACAAAACACCAACCATGGTTATCTGATTGTGCCGGACCGGGACAAAGTCACAAGTTCAGGCCGACCGCAATGGAGCATGAGCCGGATACAGGTGCCACATTAGACCCACTGAAAAAGAATACCTTAAATCCCGATTGTGGAGCGTTGAAAGATTCCGTGTCCAGGGTGATGCGAGGTCCTGGTGTGGACATGCGTCACACAGCAATGGTTTTTGGAAACTGCGAGCCTGCAATGTGAGATCCTGCATCATTGTCGAGGATGCCATTGACGAGGGGCTTGCAATGCGAAGTCCTGCGTCTAAGATGCGTCACCCACGGGCTGGTTCTGAAGAAGTTGTGGGGCTTGCGATGTGGATTCCTACGTCATCGTTGAGGGACTTCTGAGGCGAAGACTTGCGTCGAGGATGCGTCACGCAGTGGTGGTTCCAAGGAGGCTGCAGGCTGCCATGAGAAGTCATGCATCAGGGATGCGTCGCACAGCGGCTCCGATGCAAACTTTTGTGAGGCAATGTGCCGTGCTGCGTCAGTTCTGCTGAAGCCACAGCTGGGCTGGCAGAGCACCTTCAGGCCTACTTCCAAGGGTCTAGGACTGGGATGGCACCACTTGGGAGGGCAGAACTCACAGCTGGCAGAGCCCTGGTGCTAGGTACAAGGCTGCTGGAGCCTGTTCTGTCCCCAAGGCTCTGATCAGGAGGCCATCCACCTAACCCTTAAAGTCACTCTGGCGGTCCTGGGTTCCAGATGCAGGTCCAGTCCTTACTGAAGCAAGACAGTAGCAGAGCAGCACAGCAGGGTAGCAGAGTGGCAGTCCTTTTTGCAGCAAAGCAGCACAGCAGACCTTCTTCTGAGTCTTCCACAGGTCCAGATTTGTACTGAAGATACCTGGTGCCCACATTGAAGTAGGAGAAGGTTCTGGAGATTCCCACCTCCCCCTTCAGGGGTGTCAAGCACCCCCTAACTCCCTGGACTGTCCCCAGCGTGTCTGGGGACACAAAGACTAGGAACAACCCCTTTGTGAGTGTGTTCAGGCAGAGCCTTTGTGATATGCAAGTGTGGTAAGTGACAGATCCTACCCTTGTTAAGTCAGAGTGGCTCATCCGGTCAACACCTAACCTCCATTTGACTCAATGTCTGGGACCAATGCACAATGACCAACTGCCATTTACACCCAACTCAGGTGACCATGGGATAGGCTGCAAGAACCTAATGTTTAACACATGAAAATGCCAACTTTCTAAAAGGGGAGTTTTTGGAATTATGACATAAAATATGACTTTACCATTACGATGACTTTAAACTACAATTCTTTAGACACCAAACTCAACATTCCTACCTGCTCCAAATTGAAGGATTTCATTTATTAAATGTAATAAGTTAACCCAAAGCTATCCTATGAGAGAGGTAGGCTTTACAATGCTGAAGAATGAATTTAAACGTTTTTCACTACGAGACTGGTAAAACTTAAAAGTACATGTCCAACTTTCTAAATACACTGCACTCTTCCTATGGATAGTTTAGTGCCTACCCAGGGGTGACATATATATTAAGAAGGAAGGTTTGGGCCTGCTAAATGTTTTATTTTGCCGGGTTGAAATGGCAGTTTAGAACTGCACACATAGGCTGCAATGTCAAGCCTGAGGCATGTTTTACAGGACTACTAAGTGGATGGCACAATGAGTGCTACAGGCAGTGACGGCTCTGCCGCTACGGCAGAGGAGCTTCACCCCACTGCTGTTAATCAGTGCAACGTAAAGGAAACATAAAATGATAGTAACTTTAAGTTATTATCATTTTATGTTTCTGTGCTGCTTAGTTTGCGGGTGGGCGGGCGGGGCTGCCCTGCTTTCGGGGCAGGGGAGGAGTGGTTTGCACACTCATAAGTGCACATGACTCTTTGGCCAGCCTTCTCAGGCCGCCCAAACCAGTCATGCGCACTTTCCCCATTCTCCATGCAGGCTGCATTACAGCCTGCATGGAGAACATGTCCAGGCCCCCACTCCTTGGCTGAGTGTCGAACCAGGATGCTCAGACCAATCACAACGCAGCATTACAGCATTGTGATTGGTCAGGGGAGCCTGGGTGCTTACCAATCACAACACTGCATTGCAGCATTGTGAATGGTCAGGGGAGCCTGGCTGTACTTCCTGTTCCTCAAGTCAAGACTAGGAGAGCAGGAGCAGAGACGCAGGACCCAGCGGCAAGGTAAGTGGTAATTTTTTTTCTTCTACATTGCCCACAACCCCCCACATGCCCTCCCCCCCCCTTCTGCACTCGCCCTGCCACCCGCGATCCATGCCAGCCACCACGGTCTACAGGCCCATTAGTAGCAGTAAAGTTACAGGCCTGGGGTACATGGGATACAACTCTACTAGGGACTTACAAGTATATTAAATGTGCCAATTGGGTAGAAGCCAATTCTACAATTGTTAGGGGAGTCAGCACAAGTATGTTAGCACTTGTCAACAGTAGTAAAGTGCACAGAGTCCTAAGTCCAACAAAAATGAATTTCAGCAACAGTAGGCAAAAGGCTAATAGTTTAGGGTGACCCTGCAGAGGGGGCCAGGTCCAACAGTATCGAATATATTTTTGTAAACAATTTAATACCAAATACAAAACTCTCTCTGCTAGGCATGAAATGCAGTGTACGTTTGCAAGTGGTTAAATGAAAAGTAAAGTTAAGTAATGCACAGGTATCGCAAAATGCAATGCATACATTTCGCCACCACCATAGACAGTTTGTTGTTACAATATTTACTGAAATCACAATTGTAGTGATGTCTCCCAGAAAACTGAATTAGAGTTCAGAAAGAGGATGTATGACTAAAGTCAAGTTAAGAAGAAAGCCTTCATTGTATCAGAAACTAAAGAGATCTGTGAGTTCCGGGGTTAGATAATTTGCAAAACCCAATCATTTCCAAATACCTGTTGATCAATTAGTTGTCAGGACACCCTTAGGACAGAGGACTTCTATGGGTATTAACCTTAATAGAACTTCTTTAGGGTGGTGGCTAAGAAGGCCATAATCTGTAAGGAGGAGAGCAATGTCAGACTCTTGGCTGTACAATTTGGTGGTGGTGATTAGGAACAAGGAGCTGCAGGCATGGAGGTTTCTGGAGGTTACGCATCTGTGCATGACCCACAGCTAGGAGGCATCCCACAAAGAAGTGTCTTCTGAGAAAGAAGGTTACTCCTTTTCAAAAGAGCTGTAAAAAAGATTTAGGCGATCCTTTTGCAGAATGTTATGGTTTATTTATAGCCTAATGTATGCTGAATAAGACCCACAGAAGGGGTGATGAAGCGCTGTATAATATAATAACAATAATAATATAATATGATATAATACAATACATCATGTGGAGACCGAGATTTGCCATGCAGGCATAATGTATTATGGTGCAAGTTCTTCCTTCTATCCAATGAAGATGAAACCTTACAGCGTTGCTTCTGCATCATACCCTACCTGCACCTATTTCAACTAGTTGAAACGTGTCAACAGTGACCTCTCAGATGTTCTGAGCACTCATTGGTTTTAGGCGAGTCAGTGAGCTCATTGGTCCAAATTTTGTTGTCAGGTCAGCACAAAAATAGGTTTTAGACCATTATAGAATCAAACATTTTCGAAAGGTTTTAAGGATCCAGCACTTAGGAACTCTCTGAAACATTCCAAAAGTGTTCCCCACCCGGAACAGATCACAGTACCCCTGAACGGATTAGTAATCAAATGCCCAAAAAAGGAACACTGTCAGTCACATTTATACAAATACCGTGTCAGAAAAGACTAGCCACAAAGAACCAATTTCAGTATATCTGGGGGTATAAGATTATACATGTCTTGTGCCCTCAGACAATATAAAGTACTGTAGCTTAACAAGAAATGCATTAGATGTGATGATTATTATAAATAATTAAACCCTATTTTATTGTGTTTTTAAAGTTTGATATAAAGAGATGTATTATTAAAAGATGTATATTTTTGATGGCCTCATGAATTTCTATGAATATCTAGGCTTACTAAAATAAATTGTTTTTAAAACACTATTTTTCTTCAATTAATCAGATGTATGTGTCAAACACAAAAGCTATAGTTTGACTATATTAGTGTAAAATAGGTTTTATTCTCCTTTAAGAGGGGCGCTTATCACCGTATAATTTACCACTGCACAACTGGTAACATGGCAGAATTCTCCATCCCTAAGTGAGCCTGATGTGAGGTCTCACCAAGGCTACATATGGAAGACACCCAATACAGGATGTGTTTGCTGCTGTCTAACTGCCATGTGTCCTTCATTCAAGTGCTTTCCTACTTTGTGTAATGGGGTTTATTCTCTTTTGTACACAAGTCATTTCCTGCTACATGAATTGGTGATGACTTAACACAAGCATCAATGATGCTCAAGCCCTCTCCAGTGTGGGTACTAGGTTTCAGAGAGTGGGGGTACAATCAAGCCTGAGAACAATATCTGCTTCGCATCTGCAAGGGAAAGGGGCACCCACATCCCTCTGCATCAGAGACTAGTGGGGTAGAGCACAGGGAAGGTAGCAATGCTGGATTTGAAGCCAGAGGGTGAGGTCAACACCCAATGAGAATGAAGGATTCCTTACACATCGTTACACACTGATCAGCATGAAATAGTCTTCCTGGCCAAAGGCAAAATCTGCATTACTCAAGGAGGATCCTTATCATACGAGCACCTCTACCTGTCCGAATCAATGAAGCTTATGCAACGCCAACAGCTTTCTGCAGAACTTTTAAAAAGCTCTTATAAAATTAAGATACAGAAAAGTAATCTGAACAAGTTAATATATATGTGTTACTTTTACCAAAGATTACATATACCTAAAAGTATAGAAGTTATTCACTACTTCCATGGAAGTAAAAAGAAACACTTTATTAAGAGAGATTGCATACACTGTACTGTTGATAACCAGTGTGCCATTTTGTCTGACAAACAAATTGAAGTAGTCTGGGAGCTTGGTAAGACATTTCTCTCCAGTCAAAAGAATAAAAACATACTGTGGCAACAAAGCTACCAATGACCAAAAACTCATCACACATACTTATTAAATATCAGAAGCTCTTCATAGGCCTCAGATGGGCAGTATTGAAACAGTGAAGTGACTTAATGCTCCTTAGAACTGATGTGTACCTACAACAATAACATGAAGAGATGAAAGGAAGACACTGTGATAAATTACTCCAGTATCTAAACCTCACTTTACATTTGAGCAAAAAATACAATACCTGCTCCTTTAAGAGAAGTTCAATTACCATTGCATTAACAATGTGGAAATCCTCTTGAGAAGCAAAAAGTAACTTTTTGCAGGAATAGGTGCCAATTCCTATGCTCAATCTGGGGTGACCTGCCCTTTGGATGCTCCAACCCTTTCTCCTTCTCATCACTTGGGTGAGGTTGTAAAACAGTCACTGTCACCTTTCACCTCTTGGTCAGCTTCTTTTCAAGTTCTGAGAGGCTCTTATGCTTAGATAACATTTTGTTCACAGTGTCTACTGCAAATAATTTACAAATTACAGACGTCACAAATTTCTTCTTACAAAACAATTTAAGCTGCCTAACCTTTTCATGTCAGATTGGATGATCTTGCAATGGGTCCTGTGAGAAATAAAATTACTAGACTAATGCATTCTGCTTTCAGATGTGGTTTGCTGATTTTAAAGGCCAGTAGATTTTATCCTGATATTTGTTCATGTCACTTTCTAGGGACAAATTTATTTCTGATGGATACTAGAAAGAAAACAAAATTTGGTTTGGAGAACTTAAATTTATATTGAGAGTTTGCACAGTCATGAGAGAGCAATTTGGGCATCAGATAGACTGCAACCATAGCATCAAAGGCACACATCAAATGTCAAGAACATAATCCACTGCTCTAGGTCACATATGGAAAAATATCACATTTTTAATAGACATGAAATAGCAGTTAAGCTTACAGTTTATGGAATAAGTAACACCACAACATATTCACTCTCTAATGTAAGGAGACAAAATGATGGAAGGTCTGTTGTAGGTTTTACGGAGCTGTCCTGAAGAGAGTTTTGTGACCTGGTAAGTACCTGTTTCAAAGTAACAGTTTAAAGTAATTGAAATAAAAATTTAAATTGCTAGAGTGCCATTTGCTGTGTAAAATGGGTGGCTCGATAAATTCAGTGTTATTGAGCCTTTGAAAAGTTTAAGAGCTTGCAGTCGAACGTGAAGCTTGAAGCTGTAGTAAGAGTTACCACAGCAGCAGGGTTTAAAAATAGATTTTTTTAAACTCAAGTTAGTGCCATCAAGCAGTGTAAGATAAAGTACATCCTGACAGTTATAATTATTACATTCTCGTGTTTCCTTCAGAGGAGAGCAACAATTAAATATCTACCAAAGCGTACATCCAAGGAAACAGCCTGCACCTGTAACTCAGAGGCAACTACATAAGGGGATTTTAAACTCCCAAACATTTATTTTATTAGATGGGCAGAGGGAGAAAATAATACCTTTGTTGAGGTGTTGAAGAATACACTCACAGCGGCCTGAAAAAGGTAGAGAACAAATCTATACCCAGCAGTGCTTAATTTGAGCTGGTGATCGGCACCGGCACCTAATTGTCAACACTGGCACTTGTGGCAGTGCGCCACATGATGGCGCTAGTTGCCTAGTTTAGATAAGCACAGCAACAGTTTATTATTTTAATTCACGTTACAAAATGACTGATACCTGCCGCCCAAGCCATTCTTAAAGCTTTGGGGGCCTGGAATTGACTGAATTGTTTCACTCGTAGGAGTGTGACAGTTAGTAGTTGTGTTGATGTCATTGGCAGAGGTGGAAGGGGCATTGGGGTGGTGCAAGTTGCAGTAGTCTCCTGAGGAGGGCCCTGGCACTTATTATTTTACAAGTTAAGCACTGGTACCCAGAATACCCACAGGCCCATAGATGAGAATAGGGTCCTGTTCAAAATCCAATTCACATAATCATATAACAGTGAACTTTGTCCCACTTTCAATTTAAACTCACAAAGTATACTCTTGGGGTCTCATTATCAGGTCCCTGGTGACTAGGGATTACAAGCGGGACCATGACCGCTCCCTTGGTTATTCCTCATTCCACAGTGGTTATTTTAATCAGAAAATCTGCATGCTTTTAGAAGGTGGGTTACTGGGTGAAAGTCTCCGGGCATGTGGTATTTCCACTGGACTCGTGGAATTGTAATCGAACCCTCGATGAGCAGAAAGGCAAGACTGGTTAAATGTATCCACTGAAAGGCTGGACACTTCTTTCACTGCTCAACCTTTATTCTGAAAAGAACTACCACTAGGTATTAAACAATCATATAATGTAGGATTTAAAAAAGGCCTGAAACGAGGAGTGTTCAATTTGACCAAACCAGGGATGGTCTTGTGGCTTTTCCTATAGACAGTAGGCGAACAAAGTCTAGAGTGACGTATTCCTTTAACCTGCGCATTCCTACCGTTAGTATGCACTCACTGACTGACCCAATGTTGCACAGAGCAGACAGTGGTTTGTTAATCAATCTAGGAAAAATGCATAAAGATTAAACTATTAAGTTTAGTTGCGTTACACGGTTTTTGCGTGACACAGGGTCCCAGTTGTAGCTGTTATCTCCAAGTGTGGGTTTCACTGATTCCCAGTGAAGACAAGGTTCAAATCTAAAACAATGCTGCATTATCCACAAAGTCCACTGGAAAAAAAGTACTGGCTACTTGCAAAATATAGCACCACCCGGATAATGAATCAATGAACATTCAGAGAACATAAACAGAGAAAGATCCTTAGAAGTCAGGGAATCCAATGCCTCAGACCCTAGCGAGAAGGTCGATGCCAATCAAAATAATTTCAGAAAACTTCTTAAGACTGAACTATCCAATCTAGTGTTTTACTGAATTCCAATGATGAGAGATCACAGCAGTTCTTAAGTGGATGAAAATTCCCTTAGTGTCTTTCAGCTTGTGCTCTATAATCGACCTTGGTGATGGGTGGCTTTTAAAAAACCTTCAATAGATAAATGGGTAAATAACGAAATTAGTACCATGGTGTGGTCTCTTAATGCCAGTAAGAGTGAAAAGGTATCACAGACTCTACATGAGGTGTTGCAATGATTAGGTGCTCCTAATTCTTTTGAGCATAGATGTTCCTATGAAAGCCTGGCCATAATGACAACAGTATATCCCACTTATCCAGGTCTAGATCCCGCACCTAGTTCATAGCTGAAGTCTTCAAATGTCATGTGTGAACAAAGTGCTGAAATGTTTCTATCAGGGATGAGTAGATGTGCTTCACAGAAACTCAGTGCAACAAGCCATCAAGAACCACTCAATGCATAGGAAGATCTAATAATTGTGGACATGTCAGGTTTACAACGTCACGATCTTAATGCATCAAAACACCCCCCCCCTGACGAGGAAGCTAAACCTATCTCTAAGATCAGTCTGTAGGTTGCAAGATATGTTTAATAGTATTAGACATGATGAGCTCTCAGATATTTTGAGGACAAATAAAGAAGTTGGAAAGTTTGTGAGGGATTTAGAAGCCACCATAAGGAATTCCAGGAGAGCCTTCTACAACACCACCAATAACATTATTTAGACATTAATTTTGCCAATATCCTTTTCTCTTTTGTAGGTCATTTATAAGAGATACCAGAAGGATTCCATCACCAAACCTGGAAATAATCTATTAGGTGTTCTTTTGCCTCACAAAGGGTGGTACCTTCAAAGGCACAGCAAGCTCCAAGAGCCCTTCTGGGCAGGTTATGTTGATTGTAGTTTGAGAGCTTCCGAGGTCTGATGGTCAGGAGAAAGCAGTTTGAGCAAAGGTGTCAAGATAGTGGATTTCATGAGTGAAATAACATTCCATTGTCAGGAATTAATTGAGGACAAATGGAACAGGACTGAGATCACTGAAAAGATATTTCAACAACAGGATTTGGAGCTAGAAAGGGACTTAGAGTCGCACTGTGAAAATAGTGTAACCAAGAAAGAATTATGAATTGGTAGTGAGAGAAAGAGAAAAACGATCACAAACTTGTTACATGGAAATGGACATCAAGACGCTTCTTTTTACATTCTCTGATGCCGATAGATGAACAAAATTAAAAATTTTGTACCCAGAACCTTTTTTTGTCTTAGACTTCATTACTTTCAAATGGACATAATGTCACAAATTTGCAGAGCAGACCATGTTGAAAACATGCATCATGAGTGTCGCCATCAAAACTGGGTTGGATGTTGAGGTGAGATAGGGCACAAACACCTGAAATCTATTGGTCACGTAAATCTGCAGCCATATTTTGAGAAAATTATAGCAACAAACGTAGGAAAAAAAGTAGAGAACTGGAGACTGCAAAACCTTAATTGTGGTTTGGGGCACACTACAGGGTAAAAGAATGTAGAGCTGATGCTACGAATATGATCCATATGTTGTCCTGCTGATGCAGGGTTAACGCAGAATGTCTGGAGCAAGTTGATGCTACCCTGATGCACAGATGAAGAACCGTAGTGTTCATGGAGCCATGAGCTGTGTGTGATAGAGGTGCATTGGTCCCCGTGTTGCCACTGTACAGACATCGATGACTCCTTATCTCACTGATGAGAAAGAAGGAGTAACAAGCATTAATCTGAATAATTTGACACCCAGAGATGAAAAACAACAGTTACAATACATTCTGAAGAACAATTTCTATTTCCATGGAATTACTATTTAAATTACTCAGAGCGGTAAGTTTACAACTGTTTCTTGGTTTTATAGGGTGGTCAGTCAAAGAAAGGAGATTCTGAAAAGAGGCCGGGTTACCAACCTCTACCACAAAAACACTATGATATCTTGTTGGGACGAATTAAGACCTTCTTCGTGCTAAAACACAGGCTTATATGGGAATGATTCCACTGTGACTTCATCTCTTTTCTGAGAATAGGTTTATTTTAGATGCCCTCAACTCAGTACACATAATTTATCAAGAAATGCTAGAATTGACTCACGTATTTTCAGTAGTGGCTGGTGTCAGGGCAGAAAGGTCAAGGTGGGTGGGGACGACGAGAAACTACAGCAAAAAAAAAACAAAAAAAAAAAAAACTTACCAGCCGCCCCCGCATCGCCGCTCTTCTGCTCCTCTCTGGTTCCACTGCAGCACAGGCTCCCAGACTCCCCTGCAGCCAATCCAGACGCTGCTCTCATTCTGCTGGCAGCATGAGATCAGAATCAGGTTTGGCCTGAGCGCCGTGGATTTGCGCTCCCAGAGAGACTGGGAGCCTGTGCCTGCTGTCTACAACCCGGCAATGCACCTTGGGTTAGAGACATTTCAGTGTGTATGTCGGTTTGGCCGTCCTAAGATGGCCAGCCAAACCCACATGCGCACTGACAGCAGTCCCCAACACTCCCCCTCCGTGACTGCCCCCGCGATGGCTCCGCCCCCAAGACTCACCCTTAGAACTTGAAAAATAAAACGATAATAAACCTGTTTTATTATCATTTTATTTTTCAAGTTTTGAGGCTGCTGGCGGAGGAGGGGGGCGGGGGGGGACACTCCTCCGCCATAGCGGAAGAGCCGCTGCTGCATATTTTGGGCCAGTAGCAGGAAGAGGTCTAGTGTAGTGAGCCATGATCAAGGTGAGTTTACATCATGCAGAAATAGTTAGGTTAATGCGCGTCACGTATTTCATCATATAATTTTTATCCATGCAACCAAATTACATATACAACGTTCCTTGTCCAATAAAACAAAAGCTGTATGGCCTAGGATTCTGATCATATGTATAATAAAATACAAAAAATAAAGTTTTTCTTCTTTGGGGGGGCGGAGTAGTTCATTGAAAATTACCATTTACTTTTTAAAGCACAGTAAAGATATGTATTTTATTTTATTAGTGTCAAATAGTGAACAATAAAAGCACAACAATGTATTTGCTGTCTATTAGGTGAAGATGCTACCAGTAGCTTCCATAATTTAGATTTCAATGCTGAAAAATATTTTGACAGTGGGTTGAATTCTTTGTAGAGTGGTTGTCAGATTTAACTATATAAATGCAGATAATGCTTGCAAATTGCATTGATTTATTCTACTATTGTATTCCAAAATAACATATCAACATGTCACTCTGCTGAATATAAAGGCAGAGAGGCCTGAAGGTGAGATGTTCTATGCATTGAAACCTGGACAACCAACATCAAAATCAACAGTTATCCAATGCTGTGTTAACCTCTGTAGGCCATGTATAATGACCATTGAGCAGTTACACGGTCTGCCATAAGAAACTAGGATTCTTGAGCCTGGATTAGCAAAATGCAATCCATCCTGAACCCCTAATGTTTCAGCAAAGTGTCTGAAAGGCTTTGACTGGCCACCAGTTAAGAAAATCCTTTTTATTCCTGAATGGTCTTCAAACTTTAAAAGATGAGAGCCATCAGGGATCGATGATCAAATCCCTATTTCGCAGTCCACAGCCAGTTAAATTAGCATGTTCTTTGTAAACGTAACCAAATCCAATGGAGGTGAACGCGTCAAGGAGAAGAAACTCCAAACTCTACCTTCTCTTAATCTGTGTCTCTTTTGGATCCAGCTCTTGGGTCATATTGACTCTCAAACGCACATCTTATTGTATAGTTGCATCCTGGTATCACAAAACCTTTTATCAATTAACCTTGTGAATACAATGTTTAATAATTGGTGAAATTAAATCAGCATGAACAGAGCCTTAACCTTCTGTAAAAAGCACTTTTCCTACTCTAACTCAACCCAACAGATGGGTCTAAGAAGAGTGGCACCAGTAATATGTATGGCCGCAACCAACTCTTTATGGTGAAACAAAACAAGCAAAGTCAATGAAATACAAACAATGTAAACCAAGCTGAAAGATCACGGCTAAGCATCCCGAAAATCACAATCTGAGATCTAACATCCTTTTATTGTGCAGATGATTATGTCTGCTGAGGCTATGAGAAATCCAGGGATCAGCACGGCAGAGGAAATTAAACCATAGCAGCTGAAAGAGGTTATTCGTACCCCAACATACATCTTCTAGCAATGGCTTGGTAGTTGGTCAAAGATGGAGTCAAGCAGCAAACCAGGCTGCAAGAGGCATAATTTATATATGGAACTACAGCGATTGATGGTTGGATCTGAACGCCAATAGACTTCAATAAAATGCCATTGTGTTAGCAAAAGAGACACATTAAACCACATGTTCAGTATATTTTACATAAAATCAATACGTGGTTATGTAGATCTAATATACCAACTACTACACATTCTGGTTGGTTTCGGATTCCGGTTTTAGTTAAAGAATATTTTTAGTAGCGTGAAAACTGAATTACACTTAAAATATGTACAAATAAAATAAACGCCTAAAAACATTATCTATCAAGAACTTAGATGGGAAGGATTATTTGCAGCGTTTCTACAAATGTTTTACTTCTTCAGGGGAAGGTTCCAACTCTTACACTCACTAAAAAAGTTAAGCTCTATAAGAACCAGCTGCAATTGCAAATATTAGCTTGTTTTGAATTTGATATAGCAATTTATACCACGTGTTTGCACTAAGTTAGATTATGAATATGTGTTACGACTGTAAAATTAAATGGCAAAATTAAATGGCATTATTTTTAAACACAACAGAGCCACCCGAGACTGTATTTTGCTTATTACGTATCCCTCATGATTCTACTCAAACCAACATGCTATTGGACATATACAAAAATGTAACAGGTTGTCCTCACACACCTCCAGGTGTCATGCTTCATCATAGGATACACCACGCTCTCCAAAAACCCGGTTTGATGGAGAGCGGGCCTACACCTGAAGTCAGGGAGGCACGTATACCTAAGAACGAACGTGTGATCTAAATAAATTAAATGGTACTCAATTTACTAATATTGCAAGTGTGGAAGGAGTTGGGATTCAAACTCAAGAACTCAAAGGCTCGGCAAATACGAGTCATGAGTATATAATTCACCAAGTCTTTCTGTCAGACAAACAACCACAGTAGTGTTAAGAACAAAACACAATTATGAACATTCTGCGCCATCTTGTCTGATGAAAGTTCCTACGTGCACATAAACTACAGTCATTCTGATTTACCACAGCCATTTTGTACTCTGTTGGTCACCTTCATTTCACCCTGTCCTCTAGCAGCCTTCTGACTCTCTGACCAAACCTGATGTGTGTGCTGGGGGCTATAAACTATTTCCACGACAAACATCAACATCACCTGCTGCCTCAAACTCGTCTTTCCTCTCATCCCTGCACAAACGGGTTACAAATACCAAACAGACTCTTGCAAACATGGTTTATTGCACTACACACAGCAAGACTGGTTTTTTGCCAACAATGGGACCTGTTCTTATCAACAGAACGGACTCTTAGATCTGGCCGGTCTCACTCGTTTTTAGACCCTGAAGCAAGGTCCAGCTGCAATTAAATTGTCTGTTTTTGACCTGGGTGGGAGGAGAGTTAATGTTGGGCTTGTGTAACCATGTTGATAAAACAATGTCAGGCTTGTGTGACAACCTGCCCGGGGCGGAGACTCCAAGCTTGTAACCATGATAAAAGAAACAAATACATTGTGTAAAACTGTATAAAAGGAAGAGTCAGAAGCATTGCCAGTAGAACACCTCCCTGAAGACATCCTGGTGTCAGCAGTTGACGTGGTCTCCTCTAAGAGTAATAAACCTTTTTCTTGCCTTCCAGCTTCCAGCGCCTGCCTCGTTATTTTAGATAGTGAATCCAAAGTGGATTAAAGGTGACCTTGCGCCGGGCAGCATTGGGGATCTCAGGAGACTCGCTGCTTTTCACAAATTGGCGACCCAACTGGGGGCCCATCAGAGACACGTGGGTCCAGTAGAGAGGTCCTAACGACGGAGTGAACGACTAAATGATTGGAGTGCACCTGCCTGAAAGAGACCCTCGTCTGGCTGCCAATTGACTGAACTTCACCGGTTCCGAACGGACCTCTCTCTCGTGACCTGCGGTCCTGACTGGGGCCTTACAGGAACGCCGCATTGATTGTTGGAGTGAGAGGACAACCAGGCGCTGGAAGGGGAAGACTAAGAACTGTCCATACGGTCCGGGTAAGGTCGTGAGAAAACATGACTTAAATTGATTGATTGATAGAAATACTAGTATTCCTTTTTGAGTTATTTGAGACATTCCCTGCTTGCAAACAACGTAGAATAGGAATATTCTCTCTTTGCAGACAGCGAAGGACAGGTAGTGCAGACTTTTGTCTAACATTAATTGAGATATTAATTTTGACCGCTAAATACGTCATGCCTGTTTTCTCTAGATTGTTTGATTGTTTTGGACCGGACCGTTTGTTAGAGGTCAGTCATCCGGCACCGCCGGAAGGCACCCCTAACAAGGACATGTACGTAAAATATGGATTAGCCACCGTAGCTTATAGCAAACTATGGCATAAGTACACTAGGAAGGACCGGGTAAATCAGTGGCCACTGACGGGATCTTTCGATCCCGCTAAAATAGAAACGTTAGAATTAGCTCTCCACAAAAAGAAAGCTAGACCAGCCATGTTTGATAGTTTTGGTTTATGGCGAAAAGAAGCAGCTCAACGAAAGAAAAGAGACGAAGCTAGACAAGATAAAGAAACGCGAAAATCAGCTTACCAAGCCTGTAAAAAGTTAGAAGAAGAACTAAAAGAAAAGGAAATCGATAAAAAGGAACAGGAATCAAAAATATCAGGTCAATGCCCTGTTAGAACGCCCTTAACTCTTTACCCCGAGTTACCAGCAAAACAGGGGGTAGATGATGATTTATTGTTAGGTCCCCCAATCATATACATGCCACCCCCTTATGCCCCTACTCATCCCGTAGTACAACGCCAGGACCCCCAAAGTATAGCTGGAGATGGCACGATCGCCTCAGTCTCCACCACCTCTGCTCCCACCGAGCCACCCACACCAAATGCCTCATCAAAGGAGGCAGTAGTAGAGGTAGGAACCAAGGAAATAGGAGCGCCCAGGGTCCCGCGATTAAGTAAAAATGAGCGAGCAGGCATTGATAAAATAGTTAAAACCCTCATAGATAGGAAAGAAACAGAAGAGCACGTAACAGACATATGCGACTCCTATGTTGAAAACCGCAAACGATACTTTATTGTACGTCTCTGTTACCACACCCTTACTGCATATGAAGAGAAGTACCAAAACGTAGGGCCCGAGCGATTAGTGGCTCTCTACAGGAAGGTAGACATCGGAGATGAAGGCGACAACGATGTTGCAGAACTATTTTCATCCACACTAGAAGTATTGCGTCACCTCATAGAACAAGGACAGATAGATAGGGACAGGACAACTAAGGTAGCAGGACCCCCAGTGGAAAAAACAGATAGCATGATGCCAATAAAAGAAGCTGCCCCTTACTGGGTACCTCCTAGAGGACAAGGGACTAATGACGATATAAACCATCAAGACGCTAGAGGATGGGTGGTCTACAATTGGGTGTATCAGCCATGGGACAGACAGGACATCCTGAACTTCCGTAAATCTTTGCCGGATTTACGAAAGAACCCCACTGCCTTTTACGCCGAGCTAGGTACCGCTCTGGGATCAACAATAATGACACTTGCCGACATAGACTTGTTCTTCGGGTTATGTTTGCCAGCAGATGTGTGGAAACAGGTTAAGAAAGTAAACCATACCGAACTGTTTGGTCATACCTGGGAACAACTCGACACACTAGATAAACAGCGGAACCCTGGTCAAAAACCAGTTAAAGCAATATTAGACCTCCCTGACAAAATAGTGCAGAAAGTGAAAACGCTGATCCCAGAGAAAACGATAGACTGGTCCATAGTAGCCGCATGCTGCCAGAAACCACAAGAGGACGTCTCAGAGTACTTCTCCAGATTTGAAACTGTGTTCTCTGATTACAGTGAACAAGACATGTCCACCGCAACCGGACACCACTTATTTGTGCAGAACTACGTCAAAGGATTACTGCCAGATGTATCCCAGAAACTACAAGCCAGCGAAAGTAGTTGGGCAGCATCTAAACCGACGGCCATTCTCCAAATGGCCCAGTATTACGAGCATCAGAGAAACGAAAATGACAGGGCTACAGAAAGGAAAAAGAAGGACTTGAAGGAAAGGGTAATGATAGCACAACTCCAGGGGGCGAATACAGGAGGGGAGCAATATAGGGGAGGAAACCAGCAGAATACCCCTAGAGTACAGCCACCTAGGAACAATCCATCTACATCATATGTAGGACGCCAAGACCTAGGACAGGATCAATGTGCATTTTGCAAAAAATATGGACACTGGAAATCCCAATGCCCGGCTTTGTTAGGAGCTGCTAGGGGCAGAGGGGCGAGGGAAATAGCAAGTGGACAGAGAGGAAGAGGACGTGGGAGAGGGTACGCGAGTGAAGCAAGCGAGGAAAGGCCAGGAAGAGTGAACGCATTTGACCATCCCAGACAGAATCAGTACCAACAGACAGATTATGACAATACGTACGACTTTGCATAGGACAGCCAGGGGCAAGGGAGGGATCCAGTCGAGCTCTGCGTTGATCAGCAAGGCCTTTATGTTACCGCTGAGGTCCTGGGCACAAGGTCGCCATTTTTGGTAGACACAGGAGCAACACATAGTGCACTATCCAAACGACTGATTCCAAGGGCACCCTTGTCAGGCTCACATGTGACCTCAATAGGATTTGACGGTACGCCCTCCACCAACCCTTTGTCCTGACCCATCCCTTTTAATCTTGACAGCAATGGCGTCGAAACGACATTCCTCCTCTCATCTAACACCCCAGACGCCATTATGGGCCTCGACCTTTTGAAACACTTCCATGCGACTATCAGATGCTCACCAGACGGAGTGCGTGTCATCCTGTATGACAACCCCCAACGCCATAGAGAGAACCCTTTTCAGCACATGTTTTCCATCTCTGAGACTGACACATCCCTACTGGACACTTTGCCATCACACTTATGGGCTAGGGCTGATTCAGACGTAGGACGAATGATGATTGACCCAGTACACGTAACAATACGACAGGACGCAACCCTACCGAAGGTACCGCAGTACAAAATATCGCCAGAGGGTGAGAAAGCACTAACAGAGATCATACACTCTTTGGTAGAGGCAGGGGTGGTAGAGGAAGTAGTGAGCAACATTTGTAACAGTCCCATACTACCGATTGTAAAGAGACAGGGAGATGGGAAAGCCTACCGCTTCATCATTGACCTGCGGGAGGTAAACAAAATCGTAGTACCACAATACCCAGTAGTTTCCGACATCACGACAATTTTGACTTTAATCCCCTCCACTGCCACCACCTTCACTGTGATCGACCTCAAGAACGCCTTCTTTTCCATACCTATACACGAGGACAGCCGCTATCTTTTTGGATTTACCCTAAATTCCCGTTCGTATAGATTTTGTAGAGCACCTCAGGGGTACACTGAGAGCCCAAGTATCTATATCCAGGCGCTTAAAAGACAGTTGGACGCCATACAATTGCCAGATGGAGTGGCACTAATACAATATGTAGACGACATCCTTCTAGCAGCAGACACCATACCAATAGCCGTCACAGCCACCATCAAACTACTCCATTTCCTTGCTGAGAATGGTCACAAGGTCTCCCGAAAGAAACTGCAGTTCTGTAAATCACAAGTGACCTATTTGGGTCACCTTTTATCAAAAGAAGGGAGAAAACTCACGCCTGACAGGATCCAGACAATTCTAGACACCCCTGTCCCCAAAAATCAGAAGCAAGTCCGCTCTTTGATAGGCCTCACCTCGTTTTGCAGACAGTGGTTACCGAACTTTAGCCTCATTGTCAAACCCCTTCTCTCCCTCCTAGCTAAGGACATCCCCTCACCTCTCCCCTGGACCCCCGAATGCCAGACAGCCTTTAAAGAACTACGCAATACCCTTTGCTCAGCACCAGTCCTAGGAACCCCAGATTACTCCAAACCATTCTTCCTCTACACACACGAAAGGGAGGGATGTGCATTGTCTGTCCTAACACAATCAATTGGTCACAAACAACGGCCCACACTTCGTAGCCGAAGTGATACAGAACATACTGAAAGGGTTGGGGGTAAAACAAAAATTCCATGCCGTCTTCCACCCCCAATCAGCGGGCCTGGTAGAGAGACACAATGCAACATTGAAACTAAAGCTAGCCAAAATAGTTGCCACAACTGGGTTGAAATGGCCCGACGCCCTTCCATTGGCATTGCTATCAATGCGCTCCACCCCGACCAAACACAGACTGACCCCGTATGAAGTGGTCTTCGGCAGGCCTATGAACATTTGGGCGGCACCAAGACCCACCTCCATTAACGATGTCCCGAACATATTAATGTCAGACTATCTGCATAAATTGACAAACGAGCTAACAATTATCCACCAACAGGTGCAGCAAGCCTTGCCTGAAATATCCAGGGGCCCAGGACATGTGATAAAGCCTGGGGACTTCATCCTAGTTCGCAACTTCCAAAGAACGAAGAATCTGGAGCCCAGGTGGACGGGCCCCTGGCAAGTCTTGATCACCACTCGAACTGCCCTCCGAGTGGAAGGAAAAAAAAATTGGCTGCACGCCCACCACTGCAAGAAAGTCCCTCCAACGCTGGCAACCTGTGAAGAGGTGGAGGTGCAAGAGGAAGTACTCGCAAAAGACCGACCAGCTCTGAGTTGCTACCCACAAGAAGACACCCTCCAACTGTCTGAATTTCCCGACCCCACGGTGCCATCCAAGGAAGGGTACAACCTAAGATCGACGAAAGGGGGAGCTCCAACAACCAGGCCACTAACTGAGTCAGAGTCTCAGATCGGTAGCACAGCCAAACGACGCTACCAGGAAAAACACCAGACAAAAGTCTGTGGTCCTAACAGTTGGTGAGCTCCTCGAAGATGATGGAAGAAACGGAACACCTGCAAAGCCACCGCAAAGACACCAAGACTTTTGAACTGCACAGTACAAAGACAATTGCACTTGTAGCTGCATTTCTCACCTGCCTCCTGCTAATGGTCACACTCTGGATCATTGAAGAGAATGCACCTGCATACAGAACATTGTCACCAACCATGCAACCAATCACAAAGAAAGAACACTACCTGGTATCACTACCGCCACATCTCCGAGAACGACGCAAAGAATTCTGGAATAATTCTTTCGTACAGATGCTGCACCAGCACAATCTTGCCACCAATGCCACTAACTGTTGGGTCTGTGGGCTGCTACCACATGCCACTGAACATTCCATCCCTTTCATCCCTTCACCCTTTTCTGTTCATGGATCTTGCCTTGCCTGGATGATGCTCCTACAAGAAAGTTACAAAGACAATGCCACTTCCGATGGGACAATCGCTCAGTTCTACAACGAGTTCTGGCTAAACCAAACAGGAAGAACAGCAGCTCCCTTTTGCCCTCACACCTCCAATACGACATTCCCAATGAATGTCCCCTCCAAAGAACGAGTGGAAATACAAGTGTTCAATAATCCTGTCAGAGCCACATTTTCCTACCTGAAGAAAAGAACTGCTGCAACACTGACTGTGGCCCTATCTGTGGTGAACGTCTCTGGCCTTGTATGCATTGAAGGCCGTGGGACTAAGAATGTGGGTCACAGCACTTGTAACATTGTAAGGACTTTGAACACTGCCAATCCTCCAGCATTTGTTGCATCACCCAATATGTACTTTGTCTGTGGAACCAAAGCCTACACCTGGCTCCCAAGAAACTGGGGGGCACGTGCTACATCGCCTTTGTTTTGCCACCGTCCTACACAGCCCCTGCAGAGCATCATCGAGAAAAGCGTTCTAAAGACACTGATCAAGCAGACTCTGCCGCATCACAGTTCGTTGACGCAGCAAAAGGGCTCGTCCCGCTATGGGGTCCGATGGCAAACAGCCGAGCCATCAGACATCTGTCTCAAGCGGTAGAAACCGCCCTGAACGTCACAGCTGGCATCCTCACCAACAACACTGCCGAGCTTCAAGCGGTCCGTCTGGTGGCCCTACAAAACCGCATGGTCCTGGACGTGGTACTAGCGGATCGTGGAGGAGCATGTCGCATCATTGGTGCCAGTTGCTGCATATACATCCCTGATAATTCACCCTCTGTCTATGAAGCAATCGAACATCTCCACAGACTGTCTTCAGAAATTCATCAAGGATCAGAGACTTGGACAATTGGAAGTTGGCTTTGGGGCATCTTAAAGGACTGGGGTTGGAAAATATCAATGTTTCTCTTGGTCCCAGTATTGGCAATATGTGGTTGCTGTTTGGGTGTACACTGTTTACCACCTTTGTGTTCTCTTTGCATAAGTGCCTTGCGCCCTAAGACTATGGACACTCAGTTAACAAAAATGAGAGTAATGTATGAACAAGAAATACAGGACATTATGGAGATCGAAATAGACTGACAAGATGGCTAGTTATGTTCAAAGGGGCGACTGTTAAGAACAAAACACAATTATGAACATTCTGCGCCATCTTGTCTGATGAAAGTTCCTACGTGCACATAAACTACAGTCATTCTGATTTACCACAGCCATTTTGTACTCTGTTGGTCACCTTCATTTCACCCTGTCCTCTAGCAGCCTTCTGACTCTCTGACCAAACCTGATATGTGTGCTGGGGGCTATAAACTATTTCCACGACAAACATCAACATCACCTGCTGCCTCAAACTCGTCTTTCCTCTCATCCCTGCACAAACGGGTTACAAATACCAAACAGACTCTTGCAAACATGGTTTATTGCACTACACACAGCAAGACTGGTTTTTTGCCAACAATGGGACCTGTTCTTATCAACAGAACGGACTCTTAGATCTGGCCGGTCGCACTCGTTTTTAGACCCTGAAGCAAGGTCCAGCTGCAATTAAATTGTCTGTTTTTGACCTGGGTGGGAGGAGAGTTAATGTTGGGCTTGTGTAACCATGTTGATAAATGAAATGTCAGGCTTGTGTGACAACCTGCCCGGGGCGGAGACTCCAAGCTTGTAACCATGATAAAAGAAACAAATACATTGTGTAAAACTGTATAAAAGGAAGAGTCAGAAGCATTGCCAGTAGAACACCTCCCTGAAGACATCCTGGTGTCAGCAGTTGACGTGGTCTCCTCTAAGAGTAATAAACCTTTTTCTTGCCTTCCAGCTTCCAGCGCCTGCCTCGTTATTTTAGATAGTGAATCCAAAGTGGATTAAAGGTGACCTTGCGCCGGGCAGCATTGGGGATCTCAGGAGACTCGCTGCTTTTCACAGTAGCATATAAGACAGACTACTAGTTCCAGATGCTACAGTGAGTGCAAGGCCACTAGGAAACCCCCATGAAAGTCCTCCAGGTGTGTTGTCAGATTGATGTTTTCCTGTTAGAGGGGGGTGAGCCCTGCAAATCATACAACAAACATCATGTAAAATGTTATCAAGTCTCTTCAAAATTCAAAAAATGGGATTTGATTAACATGGGGAAGCTTTGTCATTAATATGTGACACTGTAACACTGTATTGAGAAGTAAGTATGTAAAAGTGATAGTTTAAACATGAAGTTAGAGCCATTCCTGCCCCCCTTTTGCTGTGAAATAAGGGACAAGACAGTTGTCATATGAACCTGTATGTGGGCCAGATTGTTATAGATAGAGCAACATTACAGCCTATTAAATCAATCACAATAGGTTGTTGTACAGCTAGTATGCTGTACTCACGTACTTGAAGGTGCTTTCATATGCGATAGTGAAAAAATAGGGGGATAGGTAAAATAAAATATTTGCCTCAGATCACACTATTTGGTTAAAGTAAGCTGTGTTTAATCCTGGTTTTCTGGTTTCACTTTGTACAAATCAGTCACTAAATGGGTATCTATCCTTTTTAGGTCTCGCCTGAGCCAGCGCATGCGCTGCTCTGGCGAGAGTTTTAGAAAGCGGGTTTTGGAAGTGCAAACAGTGGCTATTGCTGGCGACCAGCTTGCGTTCACGCGAGCGTGCACGCGCGATCAGGCGCCATATGGCTTCCCTCGCCATCTGGACGCTCGCGTGAACGCAAGCTGGTTGCCAGCAAAAGCCACTGTTTGCACTTCCAAAACCCGCTTACTCACGATTACTTTCACTTTCACGGCCGCGCGGCCGTGTCAGTTTCGCGGCCGCGCTGCCAATGCTTGTTCCGATGGCCTCCAGTTTCAAGGAGTAGCCCTGTGCGCGTCGTTTACAGCCTTCATGAACGCGAAAGTTCTGCTAGCCTTATCTGGACCGCGAGTTCTAGCCTTGATTTTGAGCACACCATACTTTGCGGAAAAAATCGCAAGAATGCTTAAACTGATCATCTCCCCTGTCATAAAACAGAGTGCGTCTTACAGCGCCAAATAGTTTCTGATAAGAAGTGTCACGTGCCCAAAGATGGCTTCCTCTCTGCACTAGTCGTTACATCTTTGTTTAGGTGAGCGGCGGGTCCTACCACGCACGGTGCTAAACCGCTCCCAAACACTTGTCAACATTCCGTTCTTTTTCAATAGTCCTCTGACAAGTAAATTAGCTCTTGGCAGACGAGTTAATCTTACAGCACCGGTGCTCCCTAAAATTCACCATATATTAAAAAACATGCGAACCCATTAGCACTTCCAAAGCTTCTTTGACCTGTCACTTTTGGCTGCAGCTCCTATAACCCTCATTTGGCACCAATAAGAGAACAACGTCACCTTTACTCACTCGTATTTCTTAAAATACATTGCTAATCGTGCATTGCTATCAGACTACACGTTCACGCTTTCTTTAGGAAAACAATTTCCATTGCTTTGCACACCACCTGTGATCAATTAATCGTAAAGAGACATTGAGTGACATGAACTGGAATTAGGACTGGCTTGGCCACCTAATGTTTCTCAACACTGCCCACACTAGTCTAGGCTCCAACCGCGGAAACCACCCAAAGCCCTAAACTTACAATCTTGCATAAAAGTCGCAAATCTCCTTGTAGACTTTGACGTCACTGCGCCTGCGCTGCAGGTTGGACACCGGCTTCTCGCTTCCATTTTCTTCGCTGTTGTGGTCTACAGCGGTGTTGTCGATTTCTTCGTCCTCCGGTATCGCATATGGGGGTCTCCTGGCCTGGAATTCCATCCTGGGCGGCCGCCTGGTCTCCAAACGAAGCCCGCTGTGTTTGTGGTGGACAACACGACCTCTGCGGGCACGCGCCGTTCCAAGACCACCCCTGCGCCCCGTGCACGGGGAGTTACTTCACAGTTTCAGGTTCCGGGCGGGCCGGGCTCTCCCAGGGCTCTGCTCGCTGCTTCCAGTGAGAGAGTCCAGCAGCTCTGGCCCAGTTTGCTGGGATGCGCGGCAGGCAGATGGCCAAATTCCACTGCAGGGGTGTCAACGTGGGCTCTGCAGTTAAACAATCCACTGCTGGTGTCAAGAATTCCAATCATGGGCAGTGGAAACTTCGGACTGGAAACCACGTCATCCCCAACTAACTGAACCTTCATCATTTACATCACCGCTTTCAGGGGTGTGCGCAGACATTAAACGTTCGCAGCAACCTGCTGTCACAGCAGCAAGTCTTCTGGGGAAACGAGAGCCCCACAGCTTTCAAAAATATTACCGACAATTACAATTATATGAAATACACATGTCTCTGTAAATAATGGTGTTTGGGTGGCTTCAGGGACATAGAATAAACAGTAATTTCTGGGAAGGTTCTGCTCGACAACACACCAAATGTTAGTCTGAGTGGCAGTGCAGGGTGGGTACTCTGTACTGAGGTTTTTGATGTTCAGGAGCACTGCTTGAAACCCACCCATAAAAAGTCCTACACTTCCAGGCAGCAAGGAATGCTGGTCTGCTTTTTCCTCATGGGACTCCTTCGCCAGCAATGCAGCAGTTTCAGAACATTTGCTGGTCCGGTTGGGAGAAGCATTTCTTATATCTTAATTTGAATCATAAGCTTTGGTGAGCACTTTCATCTCCTGTGCCACACATTTTGGCAGTTCTTCCGTGGGACCATGCCCTCCTTGTCCCTGGGCTGGTGTGGTACAGGCCCAAGAACACCCTCGTGGCATTGGTCCCAGAAAAGCCAACAAGCCACACTTAGGGCCCCTGCCTTGTCGGGCCGAGGTTCAGCACTTGTGCACTAGCTGGTCTGTTATCTCTTGGACAGGGTCCTTTGTATTTATAGGCCCACACCTCAATCCTCCGTGCCCGCTGAGAGTCAGTCCCCGACCGAATACCCCGTCCTGGCTAGGTCTCCCTTGCACCTTTGCGTCATGAGATATACAGTTTTAAACAAACTGTTGGGAGACGAAGGAGGTATCCTGGGAAAATGCGTTTTTTAATTGCAAATACTTAAGAAACTTCTTCCACCCCATCCACAGATTGCATTTGTTTTAATGTGGGAGTCATGAAATTTTCGTAGGGGCTAAAAAGTTAGCAATTGCGAACCACACAGTGGTAAGTACTGTTTTGGCAGGGGGATTGTGATCCTGTGTTCCCAAATAATTACAAAATGCACACCATTTGTCATCTGTTACTGATTACAAACAGTATTTGTTGTGTGCACTGTGCATGCCCAGTACTGCTACTATATTTTTTTGCTCTGATTTATGTGATGTCTATTGATTGGTTTCCTATTTTCACGGAAAATATATATATATATTTTAAGGTCTTAAGTGTTTTTTTTTCTTTCTATACAGAATATCACTTCCTGGACATTTATATTTATTGTAATATATTTAGCAACCTTCACACCATCTCCTTTGAGCTAGGATTCAACTGCTGGACCAAGCGAGCATGGACATTCAAGGAAGCTTGGAAGGCCAACTTCCCATCACAGGCAAAGTCCCGGTCTGTTGGGTGCACTTGCAATTCCCTCTTGGATATTTCTGAGGGATTCCACAAATTCAAAGATTAAGGAGGGCAAAGCCCGAATAGCACCACTGCCACTATTCAGCCGCAGTACTCTGCTCCATGCTTTAAATCAAGTTAGGACACTGGAATGTCGGCAGCTCCACTGAAGGCAATGAATACGCTCAGGGCCAATAAAGGCAGGCATAGACCGTCTGCTCCAAGATCCCAATGACTGTCTTTTCGTTTCTCCCGTTTATTTCAGAACATTCTACTCTCAGCGGGTGTAATCTTCTAATAGCATTGTAGCCCTTCTGCCTTGGGCTATACCAGTTGTTAAAGGCCCTTGCCTGCGACTCAGGCCTATAACTTTCGTTCGGAGCCTTTAACAGCCATTATAGCTCTGGGCAGTGTGCTATAATGCTTCAGTAAAACATCTGTTCTCTTCCAGGCACTATTCCAGCAGTAACCTGCTAGTTTAGCTTCTATCTTAAAACTGTTTGCCTCTAAAGGTAACTGTGCTTCATTAAATGGGTTTGTGCACAAGCCTGGCCCCTTCGCAGGCTTTGCCCTAGAGGATGCCCGCTTTTCAACACCAGAAGTCATTACACCTACTTGAGGCTGCTGTCAAGGAGGTTGAGTGAATCTTGCTTTAATTATCTAAGCCAAAATTAGACTGAAACGTTTGAAAAGTCGTCAAGCGCCACTGATTTGCATACAAATATAAAACACAAGCCACCAACCAACCTAATCCTCCAAATAAGTTGTAAATTTCATTCTAACCAAACATGTTTACAGCACTTGGAATAGCTCTGGGTTCAAGCGCTTTATCAACAGAAATACAACTATTACTGGATAACATGGCAACTGCGCATGACAGAACCCCTAGGCCATAATGCCGACTACCGACCAGACATCCTTTCTTGGGTGCTAATGAGTAATGGGATGATAACGTAGAGCAGCAATAGGCTGGTTTTGGGATGTCAGGTGTGAGTAGAAGAAAGATGTAGTAAGGGGAAAATCAGTCCACAGAATCATTGACCAGGTGCCCAATATGTTCATCACGAACTGAATTAGGAAACTTAACGGAATATATCTTTAACTTTTAATGATCAAATCTTTTATGTCATGGGAGCACCGTCAACCAAAACTGCCTGCATACATTATATACAGTGCTTCATTATATCCTCTTGCATAAGTCTGAACATCAGCGGGCCATAGGTGGTTAAGTTCAGGCTGGAAAGGCCTTTTATTCCACCGGGCACTTCCCCGGTGGGCTAGAACACTTGGAGGCTGCTTTTGGAAGACCAGGTCCGCACGCAGCTACTACTGCCAGGACTACTTTTGGTTCTCCGGTCCATGGTTTGAGTCCGTAGATCCTCGTTTTACAAGCTCCACAGTCTTCTTTTAAACACACACAAAATAAAATCGACTTTATGTAAGGGTCGAGAGTGAGAGTAGCACCTGTGAAAAAGCAGTGAAACCTTTACCCAAGATCAGTCACCCGCGGGCTGCATTTTTGTAACTGCAGACCCTCGTAAGACTTTACAACCAAACGGAAGTAGTCCCTTGAATGCCATTCGGAGCCACCTATAAAAGGGGCCAAGACGACGTGTACAGGTGACAGCAATCAGTCATGGAAACACTCGAGTTGACAAATCCAGACCTCTACCACCTTTCCTCTAATGCTCCTTCTCACTCTCTCCTCCTACCCCGGTCTTTCCTCCCCTGCTCCCTCCATCATTGCAGCTCCAGTGTTCCATCCGGTAAAGCCCCTCGCGTGACTGTCTCCCGGAAGTAACCGCGCTTCTTTCTTCCCATGAACATTTGAGGAAAGGTACAGAAATGTACTCAAATAGTGGGGGAGAGGATACTCTGCCGTTCTAACCACAGCCCTCAAATATCTGTGGAAAGAGGTTGTTTTGGGGTGACAACTGCAGGCTCAGTAACCAGGGTGAGTGAAAATACAGGCACGCCACACCCTGTGTGTAAAAGTCTCCATAATCAATAGAGGTGGAAGGCACGGAAAGATAGTTAATTTCAACACAAAGAACACCAGCACGCACTACTGTTGTATCTTGTGAGATACTAGCTCGTTTTTTTGGAGAACATCACACCTAAAAGGCTCAACATTGGTTTCCTCTTCGCCCTTCTGCTCCCTCTATTCTCTCTTTCCTGTCGGAAACTAAGCACTCTAAAGCATCCTTATGGCGACAATAAGCGCTTTACGGAAAAGTAAAAGAATATAACGCAGCAAACATAAAACAGTATAATGCAAGGCCGGGTGACTCAGGGGTCTAAGAACAGCATCCTGTTCAAGGAAATTACAGAACACACACGTCTGATCTAACAAACCGGTTTTGTTGCATTTTTGTGAAAATCCATTCATAAAACACTGCAGTTTACTAAGCATTAGCCAATGAAACAAGCATTGGCATAGCCAATAGGTCTCGCTATTGGGACCTTATAAGTATTTAGTTATGCAGCACAATATCCTTGGTGCAACAACATCAACAGTTGCATGGCTAAACACTTATAAGGTCCCAAAGGCGAGACCTATTGGCTATGCCAATGCTTGTTCCTTCAAATCTTTGTGCGAGGGTAGAGTGAGGGTGGCAGGCAGAAGCCATGTCAAAGTTGGCATTCGTTATGGGTTGCGGTCCCAACAGGACCTCGAGCTGGGCCAGAGCCAGGCTTCAGGCTAGGGCCTGGCTCGATGCTTTCAGCGGCTCACCCACCTCTACTTCCCATTTTATCTGAATGTTGTCTATATTTGCTTTAAATATGGAGACCTGGAATAAGAGAACCATGTGCATATTTTGAAAGAAGGGCATCACTGCTGGACTTTCACATTAAAGGCATCACCAAAATGCTGCTGTGCCATCTTCTTGCATGGGCATATCAAGGACTGATTGCTCCGGTTTATAAATTAGGTTCCAAAAATTCTTCCCACTAATCCTAATTGTTCATCTACAGTTGTTCTAACTGCTGGAGCCACCCACCATAGACCAATACTGCACCTTCTTTAAGGAGTCCCTAAGGAGTTCCTGGGACCTTTCCTGCAACAGACCTGGCTAAAGGGCATCCTTTAGGCAGAGGAGCTGTCGCCACACTGAAAAATAAAATGATAATAAAACCATTTTATTATCATTTAATTTTTCTTACCTTATTGCCAGCGGAGCTGAGGTTAGAGAGGGGGCGGGCCATGCTGACGAGCGTCACTTCAGCAGTAGGGAGGAGTGGTAGGCACTTATAAGTGCTCATGTCAGTTTGGCCAACCGTCTTAGGCCGGCCAAACAGACATGCGCACATAGGTTTCTCCAGCCCAGCTGTGTTGTACAGCCGGGTTGGACAAAAGCTGCAGGCTCCCTGCGCCTGAGCAAGCATTAAACCAGCCCTCTCAAGCCAATCCAGGCGCTGCTCTCATGCTAGGTATAGCACAACAGCAGCATCTGGATTGGGTGGGGAGCCTGTGCAGTGAAGCCCATCCACTTCTGGGATGAGAGGAGCAACGATGAGGCCGGCAGTGGGAGCGGAGCGGCAGGTATGTCTTTATTTTATTTTTAAAACCCAACTCCAACAGCTATCCCCCCGCCCCTCCCCAACTTTACTAAAGCAGCAGCTGCTACTGCCTAATTAGGGCACAGTTACTTTTTTTGTCCGTGCAGCGGCTTCTGTAAAATGGCACATTAGCAAAGGTATGCCCGAATTTGCATTGGCACGCCCTCAAGCAAATGAGGGATGGCCCCTTCACACTGAATGGGTGCAAAAACCATGTATTCTCGTTGCACATTTGAGAATGCGCTGCAAAGGTACACACAGAGCCCTCTGCAATATGGAGGAGTTCAAGAAAAGTGGAAAAGGCAGAAACGCCCACAATGCAATTTGGTTGTAAGTGAAATCCACGTATAATTTTGCTGCTCTTTAGAGCCCGGTTAGTGCTACATCAAATACCTAAAAAATAAAATTGAAAATCATCCTACAATTCAATGAAAAAATAATGTTAAAATGCTTGACCTAGCAGCAAACATGGTGCAAAAATTCTAAGACACTTCCGCTATTTCGCTATGCAGAAATAATGAAAATAGTTCCTAAACTGATGGCGGACTGCCTCTATAGTGACCAGGAACCTTTTAAATTGTACCCACAGCTATGCCTTTTAGCACGCTGCGTTCCGGGTCCTTGCTTTGAATAGCAGGAACAGCAAAATAGCAGCTCGGAGAGAAAGGCCTTTGTTCGCAGGGCTTCAATTACTCTCTGAATGCTGACAGCCTCGCGGAGCCCCGCGTGCTT
This sequence comes from Calotriton arnoldi, assembly GCA_963921515.1. Taxonomy (NCBI): domain Eukaryota; kingdom Metazoa; phylum Chordata; class Amphibia; order Caudata; family Salamandridae; genus Calotriton; species Calotriton arnoldi. Next base: position 1,545,690 of record CAWUFW010003858.1, on the reverse strand, counting down.
GCTTCAGCTAGGCCCCAGCTCTGTAACACCGTGCTCCATGCCAACAATGCGGAGTGGAGCAGCACAGAAAGTGAATTACGGCTTCTGCCGATCAGATTACATCCGAGCTGACTGACATATCGCAGGAGTCCAGCTCTCGCTTTGCAAAGACTGGAAGGTCAAAAGCGGTGTGACTGCACCAAATAAAAAAACGCACTTGCTTTACTCAGTACAACATGCAAGCACGTGCTGTTTAACGTGGGTAATTTATGTTGGAAGGCAATGCTATGCAGCAAAATTTAACAAGCATTTGCAATGCAATAGGTCTCGCATTTGCAAGAGTTTAAGCTATTGGCATTGTAAACCACTATGTCTTTTATTTATCTGTTTTGCTAATTAACACATAAATAAAAGGCATTGTCATTGACAATGCCAATAGCTCAAACTCTTGTAAATGCAGACCTATTCAAAGAAGCGGCCGCCATTGTCCCGGGCTGCTCTGAAAGTGAAAGCGCGCATGGCGCACCGAATGTTGCAGGAAAGCATGTCGTGCCTGCAGCAGGAGAAACTCTTTAAAGAAAATAGTGGTTACAGACTAAAAAAGACGTACCGTGTAAAAACCGAAGTAAAAGGGCCAGTCCTCATGGGAGGTTACAAATAAAGTCAATGTGGTACTAAGGAGGGACTAACAAGCCTATTAACGAATCAGAAGCCAGCATTAACGAAGGGTAATGACACAAGCCAATGACAAATATGGGCAGAGAGTGGGCGGGGCTTCTATTCCATACTCCAATACAGCATGCCGGAGAGCAGCACATGCACTGTCCAGGCTCGACCAAAAAGGAAATTTAGGGAGTGCACGTCTCAGGTAAAATCTAGGGAGTGTGCACATAACATGAAAAGTCTCAAAAGATTACAGCAAGACACTGACTTGAGCAGAAAAGGTTTGTTAACAGTATATTTTCTGTGCAAAACAGTGTCCCCCTGTATCTTCAAGACTTTTTATGAGAAATGTGCGCTTGTCACAAAAAATTTATGTGGATTTTACATAATGCAAACTTTTGGGAAATTTTCATGTTACAGGAAATTCAGATATTTTGAGAAATTCCCTATTTTAATAAAAATGTACCCCAACCTCCTTATAGTCATTGTTCATGGTGCGTCCTACGGCACATTTGCAGCAATGTAAATGTTGAGTACAGATACTATTTTTATCAGTCTCAGAAAGATGAAAGGCTGAGATGCTTCTGCTTGAATTCAAATCCGTGTCTGCGGGTGTTAGGTCCCTGTAGAAGGCATATATGCTTACTTGTATACCGAAAGCGTTTTTTGCATGTTTTGCAACAGTACGTTAACATTCAAGCAAGGGAAACAATTAGGCATAGTGTGGTGGAAGGAGCTCCTTAAGTTATTAAAAACTGAAAACTTAAAAGTCCAACTTAAATGTCCTTTGAAGGACAAAAGAAATATACATTAATGATTGTAACCTACAAGTTGGGTTAACAACCCCTGCTCAGCCAGTCCAGCCCACTGACGGGGGATCGAAAGCCTTCTCAGCATAATAAACAGTGTCCCTCTGGTATCTTGCAAGACTTTTTATGAGAAATATGCTCTTGTCACAAAAAAGTTAAGTAGATTTTACATATTGCAAACTTTTGGGAAATTTTCATGTTACAGGAAATTCAGACATTTCGAAAATTTCCCTATTTTAATAAAACATTTGCCCCAGAGTCATTGTTCATGGTACGTCATACGGCACATTTGCAGCATTGTAAATGTTGAGAACAGATACCTTTTTTATCAGTCTCAGAAAGATGAAAGGCTGCGATGCTTCTGCTTAAATTCAAATCCGTGTCTGCGGGTGTTAGGTCCCTGTAGAAGGCATACACGCTTACCTCTATACCAAAAGATTTTTTTGCATGTTTTGCAACTGTACATTAACATTCAAGCAAGGGAAACAAATAGGCATAGTGTGGTGGGAAGAACTCCTTAAGTTATTAAAAATTTAAAACAAAACGTCCGACTTAAATGTCCTTCGGAAGACAAGAGAAATATACACCAATGCGTATAACCTACAAGTCGGGTTAACAACCCCTCCACTTTGAGAATTTCCCTATTTTAATAAAAAAATTGCCCACACCTCCTTATAGTCATTGTTCATGGTGCGTCCTATGGCACATTTGCTGCATTGTAAATGTTGAGTACAGATACCATTTTTATCAGTCTCCGATGAAAGGCTGAGATGCTTCTGCTTATATTCAAATCCGTGTCTGTGGGTGCTAGGTCCCTGTAGAGGGCATATATGCTTGCCTCTAACCCGAAAGCATTTTTTGCACCAGTACTTTAACATTCATGCAAGGGAAACAATTAGGCATAGTGTGGTGGAAGGAGCTCCTTAAGTTATTAAAAATTTAAAACAAAACGTCCAACTTAAATGTCCTTCGGAGGATAAGAGAAATATAGATTAATGCGTGTTACTTACAAGTATGGTTAACAACCCCTGCTCGGCCAAGTCCAGCCCACTGACGGGGAAACTAAAGCCCGCTCAGCTTAATAGGTGTTGAGTGTCTGTGTGCCCTGATTATCATGTTTACCTTACTTGTAGTATAACTGCAAAGAAACACCACTTAACTTCTACCTTATAATGTTAAAAAAGTATTTAATGCCAGTCGTTACAGGACTTGCACCACTTCCTATTTATTCTCACTCTACATAAAAAAATTAGAAGATCCAAGGCAGCCCAATGGACAAGGGGTTACGGTGATTATTTGACGGCGGTCGATGTTTCTCTTCACAAAGTGTCACACTTTGATTGTTCAGGGTGATGTTCTCCCAAAAATCAAAAGAAGTAGCTTCCTCGCCGTGACAGGAAGAACAATGAGGCTCTAATGGGATGGTAAACAACATGTACCTTCTAACACACATGCTCTTATCACGAGACACTAATCGCCAAGGCATGCGGGAACAGAACCCCTACAAAGCACAAGAACAAAACTAAGCATATACTACTCCCCATCATGAATTGTTGGTGTATTTTTGCTGAGTGTGCTCAAGAAGCGAAGCCTATCCAAACTGAAAACTAGATCCCGCTTTTTGCCCGTGTTGGAATGCCTGCTATCTTGCTCTCCTGTTGGCCAAGTAAAGCAGCAGCAGGGTCCTCCTCGGGGATCCAGTCCCCCACCTCACTGATCTGAAAACTCAGCTCATTGGGAGCAGGGCTGCCTGTGGCGCTACAGGTGGGGGGAGTGGAGAAACACAGAGAAGTCACCCCGGAAGGAGAGCAGCGGAAACACAACACTGCTCATCTAGCCGCCAACATAGAAAACATGAAACTAAACAGTTGTGCGCGCGCACCACAGAGGAGCAGGGGGAGGGAGCGGGGCAGCGGCAGCGAGGCAAACGCGCGCTGCTGCGCGTGCTAGCCACCAGTGGGAATGGGAGGAGCAAAGGCGGGACATGCGCCCGCCTTTGCCCAATTGCGTGCCTTATTTTTTTTTTAAAAACACGCTAAAGCCAATGGCAGCCGGCGAAAGCAAAACCACACGCACAAGCGTGTGGTTAGCTTTCAGAACCACATACAAGAGGTCTCGCGCTGCGCGAGCAGTGCTACGCACTGCAACGCTAGGCGCGAGACCTAAAAACACTGGAAGCACTGAAAAAAAATTTAACCGGTACTCATGTAAAGCGCTCCAATACCTTCGGGTCGAGTTAGCGCTATATAAAATTGTAAAAAAAACATACAAACAAAAATAAGGCTTATTAATTATAACTGCATTTATATAGGGCTTACAAAACCTGACGAGGTGTTCAAAACTTTGCATAATAATAAACAGGCAAGATCTATGGCATCTGGCATAACATTTCCCTGCACAGATATCAGACCTATAGCTGGCATCATTGGCTTTTCACTATAACCAACTCAGGCCTATTGTGCTGACCCAGAGCTTCCCCAGAAGGCATCAGTCAGGCATACAGTGATAAATTTACAAATGTATGCAAAATTACTGTTGGCAAAGCAAACTACCATCTTTCCTAAGAGGGCTTAACAAGGAGTCTCACAGTTCATATCTTCTTTACACATGATTTGTCAGAAGGGGTAACAAACACCAAAACCCTTGACTACAATGGTAATCTGTAAAACTTTGCGTAACAAAGTAACTCACAGTAGACTATAATTTGGAGTAATTACAACCCACCCTTAAATGCCCCTTGTCTTTAACATATGGTTTTCACAGTAAATAAGTCAGGGATACTGCAGTTATCGTGACATTTCATAATAAACAGATCAGGCCTATGGTCATGATCATTAGACTGCCATCATAACCAACTTAGTTCGGCTGTATTGAGTATAAGCTTTGCCGTATGCTTACCAGTGCAATACAAGCACTCGTTTTAGTTGAAGCGCATAAATTTGTCCCAATCGAATCCTTTACTCAGGGAAACCAACATGAAGGAGGAGTGTAAGCTTCTCTCTCACTAGTACTCTTAAAGCTCTTTTTTATTGATCACATAAGGTCGCGCGACAGCTGCGGTGTCAAGCCGGATCAAAAAATGCATGTAGATTAGTGTAGCCCTGGACATCTCATTCTGCTCTCAAACAAGCAAACGTACTCTGCAATTTAAAGTGAATGATGGGTGCCTGGACTGTAAAACAGCAATACATTCAACATAACTTCCCTAGTCCTATCTGAGTGGCTGACAGAGAAAACCTAACACCATAACTTATTTACTTATCCAAGGCACTTTAATAGCCTTAAAGTGCCATGTGTGTGACCCTGAAAGGCCAAGCTCCACCCCTATAGGAAGGAATAATGCTGCTGGCTCTGACAGCTTGATAAACAAAATACTCACAGCTCTGTGGAGGCACACAACTTCTGACCAATCAAATATGTGCTCCAAAGAACTTCTCCATAAAGCTCTTTTTTAGGTTGATCACTAAAGGTCTGGTGATAGAAGCACTGTAAAGTCATAACTAAAAACAGCTTATTTGTAGAGGGAAGTTAAGTTGCATTCCTCAGATTACCTGAAGAGATTGTGGATGGCAAAGGCATAACATCTATCATGTAAAGAAAACAAGGATTTTATTTTTCTGTGAAGTATAAACCCACTGCATACCAGTTGGTATTTGAAAATTAAACAGTACAAGAAGAAACCATCAATGTAAAGAACATAATGCAATAATAGTAGAAATACTATATTATTACATTCCCACCTGGAGAAACCTAGCCTCAAAAATGAACAAATGTTTCATTCCATAATCAACCACCAAGTTTCCTACTGACAGCGCTCACCATCAATGCACCTACCACCATACCCGATCAAAATTCCTCCTTTGGCTCCCATGCCCGAGGTCTCACTGCACACCCTAATCACAGTAACCGAGAACCGGCTCCCACATATTCCCTCAACCAACCTTCCAAACACCCGAAACTGCAGCTAGATCCCATCATCCAAGCACCACTGCATGCCCAGACTTGGCTTCACCCTGCATGACTAAACCAAGCCACTTGTCATTTTCTCAGAGCCCAGTTTCGAGTTGGTTGAAAGGACTTGGGGTCACCCAGCCATTGATCATTTCCGTGGTTTCAACACCTATCTTCTTCTCCATGAATAGGCATGACAGCAGCTTTTTGCACACTTATTTTGTCTCCAGAGCTGCTTGGCTGTAGGCTTCAACAGACAAAGCTCTTATCTTCTTTTTAAGGTTCCTTCAACAAAGGTGGGTGGTTGGAGGCCCATTGTCAGATTTACATGCTCACTTTTAGTTCCACTGTGCCTCACAAATCTGCTACCCACCCATCTCAACTTTACCCAATGGACTATCTCAGTGGATAAGACCGTATTCCAAGTTGTCAATGACAAGGTCCTGGATCTAACTACCCCACTAAAATATACAGTTTACCAATAAAACCCCAGTATAGTAGCATAGAGATGAATATATCTCGTCAGAAAGATGTAGGTTTCTTTGGTTGAAGAAATATGAGCCAAACACAATATGAGAATCAGTGATGATGCGTATCAGAAGTAAAGGTAGTATAGATTTTGCAGTCATTACAGGAGATGGAGACAAGGGAGGGATGGCACTATTCATATCAGCCGAGGATAAAAATGGTTAAAGTTCCTTGCACTGGATACATCTCAACCATCAAAGTAAACAAATGTTCAAACTTCCAAGCCTGAGGGATTTGAGTTACTACCCATAATGTCCTATGTTTTACAAAACGTATGCTTTCTTGCATACTGACAAACATTTGTAAGCAAAAACTGGAGAGTAGTTCAATAGATAACAAATGTCCTCTTGTGTTCCCACATTTCCTGGCAAAAATGGTACTCCACTTATGTTGGTGAGCCTATCATCCACGATAGGAAAGGCCCCAAAATAAGAGTTGGCGAGATCAAGATTCTTTCTTTGAAATTCAATCTTTCTGGGAATGTGGGTAGCTACTGTATTGGGCCCAGGGTTGGCCAGCAGCCAGGGCAATCTACCAAGCACAGACATTTCTGAAATGGGATTCCAAGGTTATATGGCATATAGGGGGTCCCAGCTTTTTGTGAAACTTGGTCTAAAGTATTATATTTTCCTCACATTTCTGAGAGGGAAAGTTCTGGAATCTAGGGGGAGCGACAAAAGTCCTACCACCCAGCTTTCACACATTTTGCATGACAAAAAAACCCTTGTGTGTGTGGGCCTGTTACCCATGACAAGAAAGGCCACAAACTGATATGTGGAAAGATTAAGATTTTTCCTTGGAATGTCACTCTTTCTTGAGGATGTGGGTAGCTGTGGTATTGGGCCCAGGGTCATCCGGCACCTATGGAAGCCTATCAAACTCAGATTTTTCTGAAAAGTAAACACCCCTGGATGTCCAGAGTGGTATGGTTCACACAGATCCAACTACTTGCTGCAGAAAACCTGCTTAAATACAGGAAAGACACACTAACCCCTGGATTGTTAGTTGTCAGAAATGCCTTGGGCTGGTATCGCTCCTGGATGGAAGGAGAGTCCGGTTCAAAATGCAGCAGTCCTCTCCTATTGAAATTATGTGTTTTAGGTATATTTTTGACATTTGCAGTGCATTCTAGGTATGAAAATGCAAGAATCCTTGCAGATTAGGACATTTACCCCCTATCTGCCCATCGCGTTGGGGGAGATTCAGAAAGCTCACAAGTCTGTTAGGGAAATAAACCAAGTGAGAGCATGAGGCGAGTGGCTCTTTACAGCAGCCCCCCATACTTAAAAACAGTTTTCTGCCCCCTGAAGTGATCACCTTCTATCTTCCCACCCCAGTGGACAAAAACCCCACTAGATATTAGGGACTGATGTCCAAGAAAAAGGAATGGTGTGGTACAAGTACCATAAAGAACTTACCACTGATTATATTTTCCCTGGTCCACCGCAAAAGCCTTGTATGTATATAGACATGCATTTTTTGTTATATTCTATTTTTGAGGGCTAAGCTCGGAGTAGGTGCTAATTATCACACCCGAAAATTCCATACATCTCAGTGACAGTTTTTTTTCTAGAAGTATCAAACTTAAAAACAAACAAAATAGCGATACCATTCAATACTGTTTGTACGGTCAGCCTAAAATACCCTTCTATGGGCTTGATTACCAGTGACGGTACTACTTATCGACCCTCAAATGATTCCCCAGAGTATGAAAATTATTGCCTGTGATACGTAACCCGTATTAAGAGTTGTGTATTTTGGTGTTTAACAAGCAAAAATCCACATGGTACGATAAAAACTATACCCATTTCCCCTGTTAAACCTCCACAGGTTTGACCTTCCAAAATTTAACAAAGGTTGAGGTATTTAACGCATCCGATAATTATTTGATACATTACGCACCTCCCAACTCAAAATTCCAACACTGGCGCAATCAGGGCTTTACACACGGATCAGAATACACCGACCCACTCATAAATCAGGTCCAAAGGGTACTGTGGAGGTATTACCACCATCAAATGGAATAACTATATTGCTAAATCCTGAGATAAACATTAAAATTAAATAAAATCTACAGGAACCTCTTTGTTTAATGATGCATCTAACAGCTGCCATCGGCTTATCTGTCACAGGCCAGGCTATCAAGCAAGGAACCAGTCCATAAGCTCCTACCAGGGAATTTAAGCAGACATCTCATGCAGAAACCTAGCTGTACCGTCCCTCGAAAACCTACCCTTGCTGGCAAATTAAAAATGCTAATAATCAGCGCCGTCACAAAATTAACATTTGAGAAAGTAGCACAGACAACATGTTTTTGTTGGCAAGGAAACCAGGAGGCTTCCTGTTTTCCCACTCCTTGGCTGTACACTGAGGCATATTGAGCACAAATCCTTGAGTTCTAAATTATGTCCAAGGAGTGAGAACACCAAGAGGGTCTGCCGCCTTCCTAGAGCATGCTTCCATCTCTAAATTGATATTAAAAATAATAGGTGCTCGCGCAGCAATTTCTCAACAGGAAATCCATTTTCTGGCAGGGTACTCAGAAAGCGTTCCATTTGTCCATTTACTTTGCTTCCAGTCAGCTCAGAAGAGAAGTAGGTGTCAAGATTTCTTTGCAGTTGCTTAATGGTTTCCTTCCAACCAGAAAAAAACCTGGCAGCTTCGCCTACCATGACTAGGGAAGGAATGAGACAGTAAGAGTGAAGTGTGCCATAATCAGCCAGCTCATTTTAAGGGAACAAGGCATGGGAAAGACAGCCAGACCCCCAAAGGGCTAGGCGTCAGAAAGTGACCAATTAGAAAACGAAAGTACAGTACTGATTGCATGTTCTCCCATCATTTTTTACCACTACAAATTTGTAAAAATAATTATTTATTTTAATAACCATCAACATGAACAACAACAAAATAATATTAATGTATTAATAATAATGTTACAAAGAAAAAAAAAAGAAAGAAAAAAAAAAGAAAGAAGAAAAAGAAGAAAAAAAAGAAGAAGTATAGTATGTACAGGGGCCAAAGTTTTCCAGGTTGTCTAGATTCCACCAAATTCCTTCCTCCCACCACTCTATACTTTATATCACTAGCAGGTCTTTTTTCATCCCGCTTTCTCACTTTGTCACCGTTGCCTGTCATGTATTTATGTATGCTTGTATATGTGTTTGTATAGTGCAAAACTAGTCAAAAGGCAGTAGAGCGCTGGCCAGGGTCAAAGGGAAAGATAAAGTGAACAAATAAATGAAGAGGTAGCTGGGTTCTGAGGGCAGAAGTAGTCTATTACTGCATCATGATGTAGTGTTCTTCAAAGAGATGCATTGTCGGCTCTTTCCTAATTGAAGCATGGTTGTGGCGGTCCTGATGGGTACAGGCATTTTGTTCCAGATCATGTATGCATAGATTTAAAAGGTCTTTTTCTTCCACTAGTTGATTACCTTTTGTCAATTCCTCGTAGTAGAATTTTGATGATGTATAGTAAGACCTGGTCTTCACCAAGGAGTGCTGGAGCCCGTCATCTACAACCACGAGCCTAAATTAACCACGGGTTGTTACTGAGCAGTAGTCAATCTCAGGTACTGGCCTTCTTTCAATGGCAGTAAAAGATAGGCCTTCCTCATGGATGGAACCATCAAGGTGAGTGAGTACAGCAAAGACTTGGTACTCAGCGTGGTTGTAATGGACAGGAAGGAAGGTGCGTGCTTCTTAAGCATCAGTACCATAGTGCCCATTAGTGTTAGATGACCCCTACCAACAGAGAGTGGATGGACTGATTTGTGTGCACAGGGTCTGGCTACCAGTGTGCATCTGATTGGCTAGTTGGGAGGATGGGTGTCTCAAAAGCCTGCCAGAGGTAAAATGTTATAAATTACAATAAGTCAGTAGAGTTGGCAAGAGAAAGTGGGAGAAGTGTGTGCTCAACATCTGTGCAATCTGGGGGAAGACAGTAGCCTGGGAATGGAGATCCTCACGGGGAACAGGGTTTGGTGGGGGTCAAAGAGATAGATGGGAGCTAGGCCCATCATGAACTACTAGTGGGTGATCTCTCAATGTTGCAGAATTATCCTGAATGGGCTGCTGGATTCATCCCTGGCAGACAATATACCACAGAGAATGGGTGGAGAATAGTAAGTAGGCCAGCCATGCAGGTGAGCACTAGGCAGACCAACCCAGTGGAGGAAACAAGCAGTATTCCAGTCAGCAAGCTAATTGTCTTGGGTATGTTGTCTCATGCTCCTGTAGTCTGCTAAGTGCAAGCCTAGATATACCTAGTGGGGAATCAATGGTATTTCAGTTCCTGTGACAGTTTCTGAATTGAAAGTGTGGGGAGATGTGTTCCCTCACAGTGACCAGGTCTGCATTTCTCTCCCATGTGAATGTTCCTATTTCACTAGTTAATAGGTGAGCACATGACATAGGAAAGCCAAAGAATAAAGGGCAATGATGGTCTAGAGAATAAAGCACAAGAGGGCCAGGACAGATACTGCTCACTCTTCTCGCTACCACATGTGTCTGGTTCCTACTACAGCAGGTAGTGAGTGTGTAGGAGGACTCCAGTTTGTGTTCTCCGCTGTCATTGCAGCATTTGCAGACAGACCTTCCTCATAAAAAGAAACATTTTAACTCTATTATTGTGGTTCTGATTAGGAATGAGAGGAAATGAGCAATTCCTGCAGATAGCACACATTACCTATCTGCACTTTTTTTTAGTTGTGAGAGGAGAGAGACCACAATGAGGAAGACATGGTACTGCATACACTCACTCTCAAGGGTTGTAGCTCACACCAATTAGAACAATATAGGCAGCAGCACTACGGTCTCGTCCCAATAAGGACAGCGAACTATTCCCTGGCCCATTTGGCATCATGGTGTCGAGAGAAGGAGGTACCAAAGGCTATATTTCTTTGTTTACGTTTCTTTAAATATACAAATAACTCCTTCTGATCTAAATCTCACTGAGTCTATTTGTTGAGTTGTACAACATACACAACTTTCTTTTTTCTGTTTTGAACACTACAGCTGTGTTTAAATACAGGGGCCGTATTACAGTGAGTGCCCCAGGGGCGCAATGGGTGTTTGCGCCCTCTTTGCGCACCCCCTGGGCACTTTTGTATTACAGAAGGGGCCCCTTCTATAATACCGATAGCGCTGGCGCACATAAAAACGCCAGCGCTATCTGCAAGGGGCGTTCCCTCATTTGCATGGGGGCGTGCCCCATGCAAATGAGGGAATCCTTTTGCCTCTGCGCCCGCGCCCTATTACAGATGTGGGCGTAGAGGCAAAGAAGCCCTCAGGAGGTGCACTCACAGAGCACCACCTACAAGGATGATGGCAGCCCTCTGGCGGTGGAAAGGGGTCCCATGGACCATCCAGACATCCCCTTGCAGGCGGGTGCAGGAGATCTCTAATCCCCTTCAAAAGTGCTGGCAGGTGCCGCCTACACAGTGAAAACATGGAGCGGATGTAAAGCAGCTGTTCCAGTTTTCACCTGAATGTGCTGCCCCAAGGCAGCACAAGTTTGCGGCTGCCCTGGGGGCAGCATATTCATGGTAATAGAGTGCATTTTCACTGTTTGCGCCCGGCGCACCTTTTCAAAGGTGCGCCTGGCAAAAACAATGAAAATGCGCTTTTCCCATAATACGGCCTCTGGAAAGCTATTTTACTAATTGAAATGGCATTCTTAACAGAGTTCAATTTAGCCTTTGAGTAAATCTACTAATTAAGCAGCAATATTCACATTCAGCCCTCCCAAAATACCCCTTCTGGAAGGCTTCTTGTGGGATCCATTATTGGCCATGTTACACCACAGATGGAGTATTTGCATATTTACTAACTTTTTTGCTTGGTTCGCATCTCAAAAGTGACGCAAACCCAACACGAGTTGGGGTGGGATTTACCATTGAATGCAAATCAGGATTTATGTTAGAATGCTCCCCAAAGTAACACAAAGTTGTGCTGTGCTCTTTGTGGCAAGGTAGTATTCCATGAGTAGTACACGGGCATAGCCCATGCTGCCACCATATTGGGCATTACCGTGCTGCCTTGCATCAAATATTTTAAGTCTGCAGCATGATCACTTGTTAGTGATGGACCAGATGCATCAATCAGAACAGAGTTTGGCTGCAAGAATTCACAGCAATCCTGCCTTTTCAATATTCATGAGGCAAAATTCATTCTGAAGCAATGAAAATACAGAGATGGCGAGTCTGCAGATTGCCACCTCTCTAATACATCATGAGCTGTAGCAAAGCACTCACATTATCTTTTGAATCAAAAGGAAATAGGGGAACACTTCTTAGGTGTACCTTTTTCCTTCTAGTTCACAATTAAGTGATTGTGGGTGACAAAGATATTTGGACTCACAATATCATTTCAATACACTATGATTTTGTTTTTCACCCTTGCAAACCTTGCCACTTAGCACAGAGCAGACTTTGAAAGAATGAAGAACCTGAAGACATCAAGTTTATTGTACTTAATAGATGGCATATCACATTACATACATTGCACCATGGATAGCATTTAATTATTTTAAGAATATGACAGTAGCTCGTAAAACCTTGATGAGTTACTAGTATGAATATACTGATATGGTATGAGAACATTTTACTGATGTAAATTTTAACTCTAATTGAAATTTTAAGAGGTGTTTAACATTTAATAGACAAATATTAGATTTAAAAAATACAATATCCTTTGGCACATTATTAGCCTTTTCACAGTATATAGGATTAATGGAAAGTTACAGTGTGCCTGACCTTTGATATTTTTATATCTACACTGCACAGCCAGCTACGAGAATTGAACAATTATGAGAGAAATAATCACTGCAGTGTTAGGCCATGTAGAGTATGAGAAACATATCAGACAGACAGACAGACAGACAGACAGACAGACAGACAGACAGACAGACAGACAGACAGACACGCACACGCACACGCACACGCACACGCACACGCACACACACACACACACACACACACACACACACACACTCTATTCCAGTTTCAGTGACAATCCCCTTGTTAAATTGAATATTGGTGCATACTGTTGGACAACACTTTCACTTTGTTGCTAGTGAATGTTTTGAGGAAGTCATCTAATCGAAAGCAATGTAAAGAGGTAATGCTGTAGGGTGAGACAAACACAAATAAGACGGAAAGCCAGAGAATGAGGAGCAAGGATTGGATTGAATGGTTTCCTATCATTAGAAATGGGTTGTCCTGGAAGCCCACTCTCTGTACATTTTATTGAAGACAACAGGTCTTTGTTACCAATGGCTAAAGCTCCATGTAAGCGAGACCCAAAATTGTCATGCCTTAAAATTAAACTTTTATGGTGCATACCAACTTTGATACAGCTTTTTTTAGAGAGGAAATCATGCAAAACAGTAAAAATAAGAAATGCTATGGGTTCTTCTCCGGGAATTCTTCCATTTTCTTCACTGTTCTTCATGAAGCTCAGTAATCCTTCCCCCTTACATTGGTACTATTTGTGTGGAAATTCCGTTTAGTAAGAATTATGTAGATCCCCATAGCTGCGAGAATGTTCCCACCCAGAAACTTAATAGAAATGTGTATCTTTAGCCAAAGTTTGAGGTTGGCAGGGGATTGTGAGTAAGAAAAGACTTGGAGATCCATGCAAGACAGACCACTCTGGACTCCCCCGCAGTTTTCAGTATTGTCTAAGTTCAGTAGCTTTTCCTGGATGCGGGGCGAGGAAAGTGCCAAAATTCACTGCTTCCCACATCGCAAAACAAGGGTGGATTTTAATTGGCAAATTTTGATTACTCCACGTTGAGTTTTACAGCTTTTCCTGTTGTGGTCACCCATGAAAGTGGGGTACCATTTTTAATCGAAGGAAGTGCAGAAATGCTGGGTGATAAGAGTTTTGTGGCTCCTTGCAGATTCTTGAACTTTCTCTCACAAAGAGATGAGTTTGCAGGGCATTATGAATAAGGAATAAGAAATGTTAGTGGGATCTACACAAGCCAGACCACTCTGTAGTTCCCTGGATGTTTAGTCTTTAGAAATGTCTGTGTTTGGTAGGTTTCTCTTGGTGGAGGTTGTGCCTGGGCTAAAATTCCACAGCTATCCATATCGCCAAAGAAGAATGATTTTGAAGGAGAAAATTTGATGCATGCACCTTGTGTGTTGTGGCTTTTCCCGTCGTTGACACTAGGCTAACCCACACAAGTCCAGTACCGTTTTTATTGGGAGAAGTTTAAGAACACAGAATAGCAGAATATTTAACTCAGTCCCCCCTTGGAGGTTACTAAATGTAGTTTAGACGTGCTAAGTCCCATGCAGATCCATCAAACAATGCCAAAATATTTTTTAATCCTCCATTAAATTTGTCCCTCATTGTATCTTTTTTTATTTCAACATCTTTATTGATTTTATATTCAACAAAGCATCACATTCTAGTCCGCAAAACAACGACATACCATCTGCCAATCTTAATAAGTGTTCTGAATGTCAATATGTCCAAACACAAACTTTTTAATTAACTGAGAGACCACCTAGGCACTCCTCCATTGTGTTAATCCAATACTATATGCAGAGGTAAACAAGTGGAGATTCCTTCCCAGTCAATGTATCATGCGAATGAACACCCAGTACTTATATTGGCCTTTAACATTGTCGACCTTCTTGCGCTATCACCTCTTTTACAACATAAAAGGCGACCTGTGCAGCAACACACAGTGTCTCAAACTCAGGCTATACATGAGGATTGAAACAACAACCACATTTCAATGCTTAAGAATCACTGTGAAGGTTGCATAACCTTACAAAAAATGTAATACTGACTGACGCGCCTAGAGTGAGACACCATTGATTCACGCAAACAGTGGAGCGCCTAGGGAAGGGCTCCCTGTAAACTTATTGGTAAATCTTCCTGATCGCTTCTGCCCTCATTATAATACTTACTTCGAGAGCGCCTGGGAAAGGGCTCTCCTGTGTTTTTATTCACTTGTTGCCGCTTTTAATGTGTATACTGCGTTTTTAGAATACGAGTAAAGCAATATTTTTTTTAAACTAAGGATACTCTTCATTTGTGGCTTACCTGCCGGTTGGACTTGGCGCTCCTCCCCGTTCCAGCGCGGATTCTTCCGTTTGTTTGGAGGGAGGTGCCACCCACCGGAAGTCAGGTCTATCCACTTCCGCCTTCCACCACTACTGAGGTTAGCAGTTCAGACTACCCTCACTATAAGACCCATGCCCAAACAGACGCGCAGCGGACGCGCCTAGAGTGAGACACCATTGATTCACGCAAACAGTGGAGCGCCTAGGGAAGGGCTCCCTGTAAACTTATTGGTAAATCTTCCTAATCGCTTCCGCCCTCATTATAATACTTACTTCGAGAGCGCCTGGGAAAGGGCTCTCCTGTGTTTTTATTCACTTGTTGCCGCTTTTAATGTGTATACTGTGTTTTTAGAATACGAGTAAAGCAATATTTTTTTTTAACTAAGGATACTCTTCATTTGTGGCTTACCTGCCGGTTGGACTTGGCGCTCCTCCCCGTTCCAGCGCGGATTCTTCCGTTTGTTTGGAGGGAGGTGCCACCCACCGGAAGTCAGGTCTATCCACTTCCGCCTTCCACCACTACTGAGGTTAGCAGTTCAGACTACCCTCACTATAAGACCCATGCCCAAACAGACGCGCAGCGGACGTGCCGCTGGCGCGCTGAAGGCGGGCCTAAGGCAAGCCCGTCTGCGCCCGTCTGCGCTCGTCCGCGGCCGACCGGGGCCAGGGGCCACAACCCCTGCCCGCTTCTCTACTCATATCAGGAGCTATAGCCCCAACTCTCTTCTCAAACTAAGAGGAACAATCCCCGCTCTATGCCATTCCTCTTGGAATCTAGCAGACCCACATACCACATGCTCTCACTGTGGTTTTCAGCTTTATTCCGCCCCACTAATTAAAAAAAACCAGCAAAACATGTAGCTTCTGAACTGTAGGTCTCTCCCTAAACATTCCACGGAAATTTCTATGCTTTTAGAAGAGCTTAACCCAGATGCCATATTCCTGACAGAGACCTGGCTCAATACCGAGTCAGAACCCGATCTCATCCAGTCCCTCCCCCAAGGGTATCAAATACTACGTGAAGACCGCAAAGTGGGGAGAGGAGGTGGCCTAGCAGTCATTTACAAAGTTTGTTACAAGTGCCGCAGTTCTTCCTACTTGATACCAGACTGCAAAAGTCTCTCCTTCGCTATAGACTTCTCCCCCACTAGCACCTTTTCTGGGATACTTATATATCGCCCACCCGGAACTTTGGGACAATTCCACAACATCCTTCCCCCTATTATAGCCAATTTAGCATGCAGTTTATCCAATTTTTCACTATTAGGGGATTTTAACATCCATTTTGACAACATCTCTGACCCTACCGCCCTAGAATTGACCACTAGTCTCTCTGCATTACAACTGAAACAACTAGTGCTTAAGCCGACCCACGCCAAAGGTCACCTACTTGACCCTGTTTTTAGTAACTGCGCAGATCTCATAGTGGGAACTCCCTCCCCCCTTCCGTGGACGGACCACTTTCTGATTCCCCTTTCCTGGGTCATCTCAGACCCCCACCATCCTTCCAATACAGTTATACGTAGGGAACGAAATTGGTCAAAACTCCCGCTAGAGGACTGGCTGGCTGCTCTTGAAACTTCCAGACCACCCTACAACTCTGACCCCACTTTAGCTAATGAGGACTACAACAGATGGATTTCCAAATCGTTAGACTCTGTACTCCCCATGAAATGCACCAAACCTAAGCGCAGTACAAAGACTGCCCCTTGGTATTCCTCTGGATTACGGGAAATGAAACGTCAATGTAAAAAATTAGAAAGGAAATGGCGATTGAACTATTCCCCTTCCAGAAAAACTGCTTATAGAGAAGCGATAAAGACCTACAAAAATGAAATTAAAACTGCACAATCAACTTTCTTCGAAGAAAAAATTAATGCAGCTGCTTCTAGGCCTAAAGAAATATATCGCATTGCGAGAACCCTCCTTAAGCTACCAGAAAACCTCCCAAATTCCATCAATGCGCAAACCCGCTGCAACAACCTGGCAGAGTTTTTTTTCCAAAAAATACAAACCATTTAAACCTCCATTTCTTCCACTCAGACTGACCTTCCGTTCACCAAATCACTTGAATCAGGGACTCAGCCCCTGGTAACACTCTAATCTCTCCCCCCACTCAATCCCATCATGTTAGAATCCATTATGCATCAGGTGAAATCCGGCTCCCCCAATGACCCGGCACCACCGCGTACCCTGCTGTCAGCCACTGGCAACGTCCTTCCCACCATACTTGACTTGCTTAATGCCTCCCTGTCCGCAGGCACTGTCCCGCTTCCTTGGAAGCGGGCCATGGTTAAAACCCTCCTTAAAAAACCTAATCTTGACCAAGACAACCTTAGTAATTATCGACCGATCTCTCTGTTGCCCTGGTTGAGCAAGATTTTGGAGAAACATACCAACATAGTGTTGGCGGAGTTCATCGAGACCAACCACCTGCTCGACCCCTCCCAGACGGGATTCCGTCCCATGCACGGGACCGAAACCGCTTTGGTTGCAGTGACGGAGGAGGCCAGGAAGATCTTGGATCAGGGAGGATCTGCAGCAATTATCCTCCTTGACCTAAGTGCCGCCTTCGACACTGTAAGCCACAACATTCTATTACATCGACTCACCAGTTTAGGAGTCTCAGGGAAAGCTATAGCTTGGTTTGAATCCTTCCTTTCAGACCGCTCCTTCCAGGTTTTTGAGGGTGATATCACCTCCCCCAGCAAGCCTCTTGGCTGCGGTGTGCCACAGGGCTCTTCTCTGAGCCCTACGCTATTTAATGTTTACATGAGCCCACTAGCTGAGATAGTTCGTCTGTTTGGGATAAAAATCATCACCTATGCCGACGACACTCAACCACACACCGCGCATAACAGCCTGAGGGAGTCCGCTTAGAAGAAGTGACCAAATGGATGACATCGTCATGTCTCAAATTGAACGGAGACAAAACAGAGCTGATGCTCTTAGGCAACCCCCCCATGCTTACTATCAATTCATTGTGGCCCACCTGCCTTGGCCCTGCTCCCATGCCAAAGGACACAATCAAGAGCCTGGGCATCTGGCTGGATAAGTCCCTTAATTTTAATTGTCAAGCAGCTAAACTATCGGCCACTTGCTTTGGTCTACTTAGGCTTTTGCGGAAGATTCTCCCTTTACTGCCTTTCCAAGCGAGACAGATTTTGGTTCAGGGTCTCATTCTGTCTCGCCTGGATTTTGGGAACGCCCTTTACTTAGGGGCCCCCCAAACCACCTTGCATAAGCTCCAGATCATACAAAACTGCGCTGCTCGAACACTGCTTCAGATCCCTCCCCGACTCCCAGTCAAATCCGGACTAAAGAGCCTTCATTGGCTCCCAGTCAGAGAAAGAATCGAATTTAAGACCCTGTGTATTGCCCACCGAGCCTTCTGGAAGACAGGTGCTGTCATCAACCATTCATTGATCACCTCCTATCACCCGAATAGACAGCTCAGATCAGCATCCTCTCTCCTCACGACAGTACCCAGGATCAAGAGAGCCAGATGTGGGGGCCGGTCGTTCTCCTATAATTCAGCCAAACTTTGGAACTCCCTTCCCTTCCATCTGCGATCAGAGCCCAACTTACTTCTGTTCCGTAAACACTTAAAAACCCTGCTTTTTAATAAACCTGAATAACCTTCAATTGTTTTTTTCTGTATGCGTTGTTCGTAGCGCTAGGATGCCTGAGGGTAGCTATCGCGCTCAATAAATGGTCTTTTCATTTCATTTCATTGTGAACTTTCAGTGCTCTGAACGTAAACCCTGCCATTCGTGAGAGTCGAAAAAAATTGAGCATGCTGATAGGTGGTCTCATCAGTGTCGTATGCCTTGAGATAGTATGGCACTCATGCCAGTAAGGACAAAAACATAAATGACTCAGTAGAACAAGAAAAAGGGAAGTAGGGGGAAGGAAGAGTGATTGGACCCACAGCAATATATCGGAAAGGGTCTAGAAAGCATGACATGCAGTGCATAGTGACTAACATTCTTTTCTTTCTAAGGCAGGGGCTCCCACAGGATCAGAAGCCATTAAGCGTTTCTGTCATGTGAATTGTGTGCTCTAGAAAGGGATACTCAAACTGTTGCAAATATGACGGATTATGTTGAAGGTTCGGGTCATTTCCCCATTCATTGTGTGATCAGTTCCCCTGCTGAATCTTCACAAACCTAATATAACCTGCACTTGCAACTCCTTGCCACAGATTGATTAAACAGCAACGAAGTTATAAGCAAATGAACATTTGATTGACCATCCCTTTCACTATGCCCCCCTTTAAGGATTGGCACAAAGTGTGAATACCAACAGAAATCCAATCCTTTCTAGATTCTGCCAAATTTTGTGCAGATTCATCACACAGAGCTAAACAGATTAGCAAATGAACACTTCACCACACACCTTTTTAGGTTTCGCCTGCACATTTGTGCTTATGAAATCTGTTGTATCAAATATATCTTAAAAGGGGCTTACTGTCCCCCTTGCTTTTCATTGGTTCCTGTGCTTGCCACTTACTTATGCTTGTTTTCTATTGGCTGCAGCATACTGTTTCCTGTTGTTCCGGTGTTGTTTCTCCTGTGCTTCTCTTATCAGTTTACCGGGCCTGAAATACTGTTTCCATCCACTTTTGTGGAACTATTTTTTACGGTTTCGCATGCACAGCGCTTGTTCTATTTTTTGTTTCCCATTATTTCAAGAATATCGCACTACATCGGCCACTTCAATGTCTACTATCATCCATACGACAACTTTGTTAAACCATCCTAGTCGTTATGCAAAGAAAGGGGAACGTTTGGACCTTTTTTCTTGTGGTTAGCTGGTCCAAACCTCGCACCAGATACCACTCCGGAAATTCTTAAGTAATTATGCAGGGCTTAAAAAGCTGCGATTTTCGACAACACGTCCTCTCTTCAAGATGGATGAGGACGATCTAGGTTGGAATGCCAAGGGCACACAAACGACAAGTAAGTTATCAAACAGCAGAGACCTAGGGGCCGATTCCGATCTCGGCCAATAGGGCTCCGAATCGGATTCGGCTTAACCGGATCCGATTCGGAGCCCTATTTCCCGACCGATTCGTACGCGCGTCCGGGCGAGCGAGTACGATGCGAAATCGCCCACCGACTCGTCCGGGCGTCCCGACCACTCCGACCGACCGACTCGCTCGGACTCGACTCGCACCGCGCAATGGAGACGTTCCCCGGCCGGGTAAGTACGATGCGCGACGCGAGCAGTCCGACTGAGCCGCGCACTCCGGCTCGAAAGAGCAGTCGGAGCCGGACTTTGGGGGTCCGTATCAGACCCCCCTGTATGCGTAGCCGCGCGAGTCGCACACAGGGGGGGACACATGGGTCCCCCCTACACGTGCATGTACGGCGCGACCCGCATCGACGCGCACACACTGTAGGGGGCGCCCTTGTTCGCGTCGTGCCCATTGAGTCAATGGGAGCCCGTGTACGCGTCGTACGACTGGCTCCCATTGACTTCAATGGGAGTCCGATCGAGTGAGTCCGATAGCATACGTGCGCATCGTACTCGTTCGGTCGGACTGCTAGAGTCCGATTCGGTCGGAAATCTCTCCGGGTCCGGCTCGGTCGGAGAGATTTCCGGCCCGAATCGGAATCGGCCCCAAAGTCTCTTTCCCCATGTTTTTAACTGCAGTACGATCACTGTAATGCACCACCTACAAGTGATCGCTATCAACTAGAAATGAAAGTAGAATGCAATATATTCATGTTCTTCTTTTCCACATACCGTAACCTTACATGCCCCTTAATACAGAACGTAAAATTGACATAGTCTTGATGCATATAACAGTTTCCACTCACACATTGTGAAATCTATCGTATTAATTCCATTGGTGAAACCTAATGCATTTACCAATGCTTGTTTTGACTGGGCCTCCTCTTTATGGATATATACGAATACGCTAATACACATACTAAGTGTCTGCCAAATTTCAGGCATATTTGTGAGACCTTGCTAAAATTATTATTATTATTATTTTTATTTTTTTAAATCTTTTTATTTAACAAGCTCAAGATCAAGCATTTACATAGATAATTGTACATGCACATCGACACCATCAACAAATCAGAAGTACATTTATCCAGTTTATGGGCACCAATTTGCGTCTGCGACACACTCAAGTAGTAGTTCTTAGTGAAGTCTTGTGTCCACAGCCTGAAGTTCACACACATAGGAGACAGGCAGGCTTTGTTCATTATCTAAATAACTATGATATGCACCCTTGTACGTCCCCTATCCCTCGATATTTCCGCCACAGCGACCAGATCTTTTCCCATTTTTTGGTGCAGCCCATGCTTTTATATACAGTTTCTTCCGCTCGCTGGAACCAATCCAGATCCGTTTTCCATTCTGTTACTGATGGTGGCTGAGGAGCTCCCCAGCGCCGGGCAATATTTCGCTTTGCAACGCCAGCCGCCAGTGTCAACCAAATATTGGTATACCTGGGTCTATCTGTGTCTCCTTTGATCAGCAGAAGAAGCCCCTTTGCGTCCAGGGGGACCTCCACTCTGGATACTTTATCCATTATGAATGTCACCCCCCCGCCCTTGCCAAAATTATAAGCAAATTTACAAATGGCTTTTCAACTGACAAGACATACAAAAATGTTAACTCTTCCAAACCCACACAGCACCTTTTCAGATGACTATATCTAAAAAATGACTTAATGGATTTGCATCAAAAATTAAAAAAACATGTGCTCAGAGTTAAGTTCTACGTTTGAGCCAATTTTGGTGTAAATCTGTTCAGTGCTTTTGCTCCATCTTTCAGCAAATTCTCCTATGGGAGCTAAAATGGTAAATGATACACTTTTTCAAATACCTCCTCCTCCTTTTTTTTTTTCCAGTGGATGGATCTCCATAAAACTTGTCAAGCTGAAACTTAGCTCACTGAGTTAATAGGATTGCTAAGTCCGTCGTCGAGGTCAAAAAAATTAAAAGTGCCTTTGCAATGGAAACACCATCTCATAAATAACTACACATTAGAATGTAATGGAGAGAGAGTATATACATTTTCCATTAGGGTAATGTTTAGGTGCTTTTGCAGAGGTATATAAACACATTTCACATAAACCAACAAAATATGAAAAATTATTTTAAGGCACCCTATGAAATATGGATTTCATCATCATAATGATGATAATTATATTTAGGAAAATAAAATAATCCTTAACATATTAATTCTGAATAATTCCCATTATTAACTGCAGAGAACAGATTGAACAGTCTCTCTCCTTTAAACAGAATGCATATTTTAATGAAGACAGGGGTGTTGTTTGTAAAATTCTACATTCTCAAACACAAAATTAAATATTTCTTCTTTTTTTCTATAAACAACCAACTAATATAAAGTCCAATACTTCACTTACTGTTTTTAATCAACATTTCCTAGATTGACCCCCCCCCCCATAGTTTTTATGATAACTGCCCCCAAATTAAGCATGTAATATAAAACATTTGTAATGGTTAACATGAAACATGGTCCTTTATTGCCTTGTAGTGACCTAGTTTCATCTACAAACCTCTTGGAGTTTGGCCTCCTGGTTTATGCCATCAGAGTCACTGGATGGCAATACAGGACAATATTACATGGTGTACAATACAGGACAATATTACATGTTGTACAATACAGGACAATATTACATGTTGTACAATACAGGACAATATTACATGTTGTAATTTTTTATTAACCTAGGATGCCACCAAATTAAAGGATACTTTCGTGGTTTATCCTAAGGCTTTTTAAGCTCACAAACTGGACCCAGTCACTGTCCTGAAAGAATAAAAATATCTAAGAACTCCCTCAGAAAAGCCCAATTCTGAGGTAGAGTCCACCCTGGTAGTATTCATCTTACCAAGGTGGGACGAGGTGGCAAATGATGAAGCATGTCACATTATGTGAGTGAGCCATCCTCGTCCAATTCTTGGAATTGCCTTGAGATTACGTCAAGCACCGTTAGCAGCTCACAGGGAACACTTAGGGTCCCTGTAAACAACCTGCTGATCAGCTGAATAGGCAGACCGCAAACTCTTAGGGGTACCACGCAGATTTTTGTGTTTACAAGTGAACATGAGAACCTCACGGAGACACTGAAGATAGAATGCTCCAAACAGACCCAGTAGAACCACCACCAAGAAGGAAAAAAAATGGATTAGGAAATAAACAGCTCTCCACTGAGCTCTTATACAAAAGCTATACAATCAAACTGCAGGTGACATAAAGGAGTAGGCTTCATAAGAAAACCTCAGCAGATCATCACAAAATAGGCACATTTCATGTGGGCGACAACAACATGCCAATCAGGGACTTAAAAAAAAAAAAGAAGCAGAATTGATTGAAAATTTGGTTGCATTGTACTATAAATAGATCACTGTAAAAGGCAGAAGCTAATAACAGGGCATGGTGTTCCTTAAGTAGCGATATATATCAGGCAAACTCTCATTTTATATTTGAAGGGGCAGATGGATATAGCAAATACTTTCAAAGCCACTTAAATCCTACTAGGATAACCACATTTGGTCCTACTGGGGCTATTACCAAATGTGAAGTAAATGATTTAGAGGACAGATGCCATACAAATGTTGCTGCTTTCATCACTGCGCAAATGATGCCTAAGGCTAAGGTACGAGTAATTAAGCTATATTATGCCCAGGAACACTGCTAGATATTTGGAGTGGCATCAAAAGTATTTTAGCAGGTGACCACCTTTTGCATTATCATTGAGGTTGGGCTACTTCCCATGGTCCCATTCAGATAGACTGTTTTCCATCATGTGATAGACATCTTTCACTGTATGGATCCTATTCACTGGCATAACTTCCATAAGATATTTACTTTCGATGACACAACACAAGGAAAAGTCATGTACATAAATTGACTACACCAGTTTCTCGTTTATAATCCTCATGACATGGGATCATTTCACAGCCATGAATCTATGGATTTCATATTAAGTGCAGAATCAGTCAACCCCTCTTTGCTCTGCATACTAACTAGTTATCTTATTTGTCTTCACATGAGGAGGCCGACAGGCCCATTATGTCCCGGAATCATTTCTGGCAGGTACAGCTGTATAGCATTTAATCGTCACCTGTCCAAGAAAGCAGTTCCATCTCAAAACAAGCAGTGCCAGAGTCAATAGGTCGGACGTTGGCTGTCAGTCTTTTGGCTTTGTCAATGTTTGTTTTGCAGAACTTTATTGCAGGGCAAGCTGCCAGTCACTGGGCACTCTAGGGAATGCCTTTGTCAGTATGTCCGCCTTGTGAAAGGGTAAAATGCTCTCTCTCCAATGTGCGGTTAGCAAGTGTCTGAATAGAACTGACCCACTGCTCTATGCTGGGTGACAGGAAACTGTTAAACAATAGACCAATTAATGCAGAAGCTACAGCCCAATGGATGAAGAGGCTTGTCTGAAAGCTCATATAAGAACATTATACATAGAATTTTAGAAATTCAAAAGGTCTTGACTAACACAGAACAAAAAAATTAAGCGCAATAAAACATGACAAATTACATACTTTTGCCGAAAATCCACAAACATTAGCTATGCCTAAAACAGTACAAACAGAAAAAGGTCACAACAGTCCAAGCATGTTCTAAATTTTAAAGCCCTCTTTACGAGCGGCCAAATATAAACGCCTGTTTGTGCAGGAGTCTCAATTATATGTTTGTCTGAGTTTTGCAACCCATGGAGTTAAATTTCTGCTTGGAAATCTCCTGAAATTTAACAGGTAAAATATGCCTGGTGAACTCCATGACTTTCATTTTGGTTCAAGAGCACAAAATCTGCATTTTATTCCCCATTTGAATGGCGAAAACCTGTGATGAGTTATTTATCAGACCCAACAAACACCAATCCCCAGGACATCACTCATTTCTTGGCGCCGATAAAGTGTCTGCCAACGGGGCACTCGTGATGAGAGCTTCAGAGTTTGGGTTCCATTATGCGTCAAAAATAATCTTAACTTATAAATCAAAAAGAAACATCTTAAATTTGAAAACAACTTTCACTCAAACAGGAAGCTTGTGTGGTTTTACCAGTCACAGCAACAAAAATACCTCTCCCCTCGAGTTAATCATCCTGGCCCAGAAGACTTTGGTGGTTCACATTAACCTCCAACATGAATCAGCAACAGTGGTTATCTTTTTAACTTCCAATAAAACTACTGTTCATAAGCTTCCTCCAATTCTTCCTACTAGAGGTTTTGGGGTATATGAATCTATTCCTCTTTGCTTTTCTGGAAAGCTGCCATTTTATTCAACATTGTAGCCAGGGCCGCTGCTGGAATGAGTGAACTTAAGGCTGCTGCTTTAGGTCACTTGTTACAAAAAAAGTATTTTTTTCTTTATGTGGAAGGTAGGTGCTACAAATGACAAAATGCTACCCTGCCTTGAGTACCGAAAAGCCTTGTACAGTTCACTTCTGTGAACATGTCTGAAGATGTGCTTCATTTGTGCCACCGTCGCAGAGGTGACACCAGCACTTGTTTTTTGAGGACGGGATCAAGTAAAGGGAGGAAGAAGGAAGAGAAAGATAGGAAAACAGTGAGAAAGGAAGAAAGCATGGATGAAAAAGATATTAGAACATTGGAATGTTGGGGGCTCCATTGAAGATAATGGAGTGCTCTGGCCTTCTAATGGCCGGTAGAAGCCCAGAGAGCAACATTCCAATGTTAGCCTTTGTTCACAGCTGGTGCTGTGAAGAAAGGCCTCATGGAGCCCAAGGGGTTTTCAACCCCCTGGGGCTCTGTGAGTCCTATGTTTTACTATAGCCTTATAGCCCGCCGTAGCGGGCTATACCGGCTATTAAAGGCCCGCTCCAGCGTTAAAGGCCCGAGCCGAGGGCTTTCGGCTCGGGCCTTTAACAAGGGAGGGCGACATTAATAGCCGGTATAGCCCAGCTACGAAGGGCTATAAGGCTATTACAACATTCTGCCACTAGAGGGCAGAATGTTCTAACAAATAAAACAAAGGCTTCAGGGAGCGCAAGGGGATTGAAATCCCCTCAGGCTCCCTGAAGCCTTTGTTCACAGCCACAGCTGTGAACAAAGAAACATTGGAATGTTGGAGCTCCGGGCTTTTACCAGCCATTATAAGCCCGGAGCTACTCCATTGTTTTCAATGGAGCTCCCAACATTCCAATGTTCTAATAGCCGGTATAGCCCAGCTACGAAGGGCTATAAGGCTATTATACCAATGTTCTAATATTTAGAACATGCTGCCCTCTAGGGGCGGAATGTTCTAATAGCCTTAGAGCCCTCAGTAGCGGGCTATATAGGCCATTAAAGGCCCTCTCCCTTGTTAAAGGCCCTTACCTTCGGCTCGGGCCTTTAACACTGGAGCAGGCCTTTAATGGCCAGTAGAGCCTGCTACAGCAGGCTCAAACGCTATGTTAGAAAATTGGAATGTTGGGCGCTCTATTGAACACATTGGAGTAGTTCCACGCTTATAAAGGCTGGTATAAGCCTTCTGCTCCAACATTCCAATGTTTGTCTTTCTGTTTCTCCCTTTTTAATTTAGAACATTCTACTCTCAGTGTGTGGAATGTTCTATTAGCCTTATAGCCCTTCTGTTGAGGGCTATACCAGTTGGTAAAGGCCCTCCTCCTCCATATAGACCTTTCCCTGCGGCTCGGGAATATAACTCTGTTTCAGGGCCTTTAACAACCAGTATAGCCCTCGGCAGCGGGCTATAAGACTATGAAACGACAGGAGGAGTAAGAAGAAAGAGGAACAAAGTGAAATCAAAGCTAGAGAGCTTTGGTATTCAAGGGAAACTAGTCAGCTCTTGGAGGGCACCTATACGAAACTTTGGGCTCATGAATACGAAACTTTGGGCTCATGAATATATATTTTATAAATTAAGCACTGGTCGGAAATCTTAGCATTGTGTCCTGTGCAAATCAAGGAAGCGCTTGCGATTTGGCTATACTACAGCAGTGGCGGCTGGTGGAATTTGAAACTGGTGAGGCGTAAGCAGAACGATTCAACGTATGCGAGCGAGCTGGACGGCAATAAGGGGGGTTCGGGGGGGTTCTCCCCCCCGCAAAGATTTTTTTTTTAAATTGGCATCTTTTTGGTGCGATTTTCAGCACTATTTCTGTGATAAATGGACTAAAAATTCAGTTCTTCTAGGCATTCATAAAAGAAAACTCATACATTATTTCAGAGAATTTCTGGGTTGCCAAGCAAGTCTGACTTCTGAAGAGGGCTAGGGTACTAAGCAAGACTGCTTTGGCTCTACCCTTTCCAATAGAAAACACTAGTTAGCGATGTGAACAAGTTCAATTGAAAAATCTGGGGTCTAGGGAGAGTCCCTCTCCTGAGAAAGAAATTTAAAAAAGATTGGCAAATGGTGCATTTTAAAGCAAATGAATGCAGCGAGAAAGCAAGGCTTTTTAAGCAGTGGGAAGGTATAGTCTTGAAATATTAAACACATTAAAAACTGCCCCGTATCTTCTTGCATTCATTTGTTCAACAGTTACTGTAATATGTAAATTGTTCTGCATGACAACTTTAGCCCTTTAAAATGTATGCTTGCCCAGTGTCTTGCACTGCATGCAGCATTAACTTTGGAAAAATATGCTCTAACCAGACTTCAGGAAGCACCCAGAGCTTCTGGCTGTAACCAGTCATATAGAAATATGTGCAGACAGGTCTTTAAGTGAGATGGAAAAAATGGGTGCTCCCTATAAAGGAACATGCCAAATACATTTCTGTGATTCCCATAGTGTGCCATCAGACCGGTATTTTGGTTTCTCTCTGAGATGTAATTTTATCCAGATAAATGGCACAGCAACTGACATACGCCTAAAGCCTGTCAGTATGATTGGCTTTGTCACTGGGTGTTAGCTGTTTAAGATAAATGCGTAACAACAATGATTTCTTATAAATAATTAACATCGAAAATGTTTAAATTCTGAAATAGTGAGTCTGTAATTACAGTGCCCCGCATCTCAGTCCATCACATTAGAAGTCACAATAGATAGAGGCTATATGTGAATCAGCCCTGCTTCCACTCCAAAAGGAATATTCTAGCCCGAACTGCCAGGACAGGCCACCTACACAGGGGAACACAAGCAACCCCAGACCTCAAGACAGTGAATTACAACTTTCAACAGGTCAGAAAGCAATACCATGAATTACTGATTTTTCATCAGTGAAAAAAGATATAGTAAAATCATATAATACAACAGAAAATTATTGCAGGAACCAATCATGAAATTTTCCATTTCTAGTGAAATGTACTACTCAAGCTAGCGTCTCATGTTTCTCCATATCAGCAAACCATGTGATGGACCCATTGGATCATAAACGTATGAATACAAGTATTGCATGTTGTTAGACCTGGCATCCTTGGCGTGGGTCTCCCTTCCATTTTTTCATAATGCCTCCACTGTTGTTGATATGTTTTGCTGGACTAGATTCTCATGGGCAGTTTGCCACTGCTAATCAGTGCCAGAGTTCAAGTGCTCCCTATTGTAAACTGTGTTATGAATTAGTGACTCCATGTTTGGCTTATTTGAATTACTGTCAGACCCTAGTACAGTGCACTGGTTGTGCCCAGGGCTTGTGAATCAAATGCTGCTGGTGGGCTTGCAGCACTGGTTGTGCCGCCCACAGAAGCAGCTTGTAAAGTGTGTCTCAGGCCTGCCATTGCAGAGCCTGTGTGCAGTCTGTGACTGCCATGTCGACTTGGCAAGTGCACCCACTTGCCAGTCCCTAAACCTTCCCTTTCTTCATATCAGACACCCCTATGGTAGGCCTACGGGCAGGGTGCATTGTAAGGATAAGGTGGGACATGCCCTGGTATGTGTGGCATGTCCTAATAGTGAATTACAGCCATTTTCGTTTTTCACTATTGCAAGGCTACCTGTTCCCCATAGGCCAGAATGGGCAGTTTTGATTATAACATCTTATAATCCTTAACTGACTCAGGAACTAGGTAGAAATTCGAGTTTAGTTTGCCTGAACTCAGAATGATAAAATACATCTTTTAGTGAAGTTGATTTTAACATTCTGTGTTTGAAAATACCACTTTTAGAAAGTAGGTATTTTCTTGCCTAACTATCCAGCCTGCCTCTGCCAGCTTGTGTATTGTGTGTCTGGTTTGTGCGTGACAGGGGCTGGGGGTGGCTACAGGAGACAGGGTGAGGCAGCACAGGGCTGAATAGACAGATCTGCATCCAGAGTGGAGGGAGGAGTTGCAGCTGGGTCTGAATAGGGCTGTGCCTGCCTTCCACAATGCTGGCTCCACCTCCTGCCGGGCGTCTGAGTACCCTGCCCCACATTCTGAAAGGAAAAGAAGGAGACATGTACACAGAGTGCTCCAAAGCTGCACAGAACTGGTTTAAACTAAGCAAAGGCCTCTCTGCCTTCAGAGAACAAAGAAAAAAGGAGTATAAGTACTGGGGCCCCAACCCAGGAACTTTAGATCACTTTTGGGAACAAGAAGAAACCTTTGCTGAGGAGCGGAACCAAGAAGAAACTGAGGAGAGTCAGACCCGTCAGACCCTTTCCCGCACCACATCTTCAACAAAGCCAGCAGCTCCATCGCACCCCACCTGTGCAACATCATCAATCTCTCCTTCGAGACCGCGACCTTCCCAGAGAGCTGGAAACACGCAGAGATCAACGCCCTACTCAAAAAACCCAAGGCGGACCCGAGAGACCTCAAGAACTTCCAGCCCATCTCTCTGCTTCCGTTCCCAGCCAAGGTCATTGAGAAGATCGTCAACAAACAGCTAACCCGATACCTCGAAGAAAACAGCATCCTGGACCCATCCCAATCGGGGTTCCGCAGCAACCACAGCACTGAGACTGCCCTCATCGCCGCCGACATCAGGATCCTGCTGGACAATGGTGAGACCGCAGCCCTCATCCTGCTGGACCTCTCCGCCGCCTTCGACACTGTCTGCCACCGCACTCTACGCGCACGCCTCCACGACGCAGGGATCCGAGACAAGGCCCTGGAATGGACCACCTCCTTCCTCGACGGCAGAACCCAGAGAGTCCGCCTCCCACCTTTCCGATCCGAAGCCTCCGAGATCATCTGCGGTGTACCCCAGGGATCGTCCCTCAGCCCAACACTGTTCAACATCTACATGGCCCGCTCGCACGCATCGCCAGACAACACGACCTCAACATTATCTCCTACGCCGACGACACTCAACTGATCCTCTCCTCACCAAGGACCCCCTCGCCGCCAAAGCCAATCTCCACGAAGGAATGAAGGCCGTCGCCGATTGGATGAAGATCAGCCGACTAAAGCTGAACACGGACAAAACGGAGGTCCTCATCCTCGGCTCCAACCCCTCAGCCTGGGACGACTCCTGGTGGCCAACGACGCTGGGAGCAGCCCCGGCACCCACCGACCACGCACGCAACCTGGGAGTCATCCTCGACTCAACGCTCTCCATGGCCAAGCAAGTCAACGCAGTCTCCTCCTCCTGCTTCAACACCCTCCGCATGCTTCGCAAGATCTACAGGTGGATCCCGACAGACACAAGAAGAACAGTCACCCAGGCCCTCGTCAGTAGCAGACTGGACTATGGGAACGCTCTCTACGCGGGAGCCCCGGCCAAGCTCATCAAGCGACTGCAACGCATACAAAACGCCTCCGCACGACTGATCCTCGACGTACCACGCCACAGCCACATCACCCCCCACTTGAGGAACCTGCACTGGCTCCCCGTCGACAGGAGGATCACCTTCAAACTCCTCATCCACGCACACAAGGCACTCCACAAAACTGGCCCAGCCTACCTCAACAGACGACTCTTCTTCTACGTCCCCAACCGCCAGCTCCGCTCCGCCGACCTCTCCCTCGCCACCGTCCCTCGCATTCGAAGAACAACCATCGGCGGCAGATCCTTCTCACACCTCGCCGCCAAGACCTGGAACACCCTTCCACTAAGCCTACGACAGACCCAAGACCTGCTGACCTTCAGGAGGCTACTCAAGACCTGGCTGTTCGACCAGTAGCAGCATCCCCCCCCCTTCCCTCTCCCCAGCGCCTTGAGACCCTCGCGGGTCAGTAGTGCGCTCTACAAATTCTGTGATTGATTGATTGATTGATTGATCCCTAAGCCTGAAGTGCTGCTTGGGGGATTGGCCTGCAGTGGTTTGCCTGACTGCCAAAGAAAGGAGGAAGGAACTTTTCTTTGCTGTGACTTTCATCAACTTGTGAAGGATCTCCGAGGGCTTGGAAGAGAGCTTGCCCCTGACCGAAGTCCCAGGACCATTGGACTTCACCCCCTTTGTGAATTGCTGCTGGAAACTCTGTTTCAGTGGCTACAGAGGTAGGGAGCTGTGACCGACTCTCCCGACCGGCTCGGTGTCCTGTTGGCACCGCATCGAGCAACGCCTGCATCTTGCAACGCACGGCCTTGGTCTCACCGACTCCGTCAACGAGCCGCTGCCTGCACCGTAACCTGTGAGCACCGCACCTTGCAACGCCTCGCTACACCGAATCCATCTGGTCCGACCGACACGGTCACTGTTGCTGAGTTCGAGTCCTGTGACCGCACCGGAGTTGGGCACCGCTCGCACGCTTCGCGACGCACCGCCCGACTCGCACCGCTGTCCGGACTGATCGACGCCAGCTCCTGAATCCAGCTCCGTCGCCGCACCGCAACCTGTCAGCACCGCATCGAAGCACCGTCTCGCCCTGCAACGCACGGCCCTGGTCTCACCGACGTCAACGAGCCGCTGCCTGCACCGCCTCGAGGGACAACGTGTCCTGCAACGCTTCCATTTTTGCATCGCGACCGCGACAAACAGCCATCCGGCTCGCACGCCCGTGCCTGCCGCTTCAAGAAAAAGGTACTGTGACCGAGTCCGTCTACGCTGTATTGGCCTGTATCGATGCGGTCAGCTGGATTTGATAGACTCTGTTTGTTCTTTACATCGCAGTGGCCGGAGAAGGCTACCGACTCGCACAGAACCTGGAATTAAGCATTTTTAACCAGAACTCTTGATTTTTGACAGTATTGTGGATTATTTTTGTCGTTTATGGTCTAGTGGTAATTCTATATAAAATATTCTTATTTTTATAAATATACAAACTGTGTGGTGTCCATTTGTAGTGTTGTCACTTGATTACTGTATGTGTTCACAAATGCTTTACACACTGCCTCTGAGATAAGCCTGTATGCTCGTGCCAAGCTACCAAGAGGGTGAGCAGGGGTTATTTTAGGAGTGTACCTACTTTCCCTGACTAGACTCAAGGGTCCCTATTTGGACAAAGGTACCTACCTCTGCCAACTAGAGACCCCCAAATCTAACACATGTGCAATAATTTACTAGAAAAAAGGTTACCAGAACTTATAGATGTCATTTTCTGACCATACATTGCCATTTTTAATATGCATGATCCCCACGAATACATCAACACAAAATGCATTCTAGATTGTGATAGCAATATTTATATACTGTTAAAACACAATCACTTGCATAATATGGCATGGATGTGAATTGGCTCTGGTTTCAAACAAGAGGAAGCCCAACATGTTTAACACACAATATAAAAAATATACAGAACGGGTAACACACAGCAGTGGCGAAGGCCAGAACTGTGTTCTAGCACAATTTATACTTCATTCGACCTTTGATCTTGCGGTTACGAAGTTGTGAGAACGCCAAGTTGGCAGTATAAGCACACAAAACACAAGCTGGTCTCCTTATATTTATTATAGCTACACACGCAGTCCTCGTCTCATGCATCCAATATGACAATAATGAAAAATAGCAGAAAAATGATCCGCCAGAAGAAAATAATAATTCTTACCCGCATTGGCCAGAATACACCAAATCACTCTGTAGGACTCAAATGCCCGCAAATAAGAATGTAGAGCTTGTGTCCCTTTGCAGAGGGTGTGAGGGAGCGTCGAGACGGTGACCGAGCGCCGCGTTACTCCCTGCTCACACTAGTCGTGAACACACCAGGAACCGCAGGAATCGTAAAGTGAATTATTGTGAAGGACACCTTCGTTATTGTTTTAGGTAGTATACGTGGGGCAGGGCCTCGCTGGGAACTGTGCCCTGTGAGGTGATGGAAGCCAGGCTCTCTGGTGATAACATACCTGAAGCCGTGAATGGCGCGATGGGTGCCAAGACCTCCTCGTGCTCTGTAAGCTGCCCTGAAAACAGTGTCCTGAGCACCAGAGTTAGCTGGAGCAGTGGGTGGCGGCTGCTGCACTCTTTCATCATGCCTGGTGACACAATGTGAGAGTGCTTCGTATAGTTTCTGTTTTTTAAGGTTCCAAAGTGCTTATTAAATATTTAAAATAAACGTTTTCAAATGCTGAAGTCACGCTAAATAGATTTTCATTGTTCATCTATAAACAAAACGATATTACTATTGCGTGTTATACGTGTGTTTATATACGTTTTTGAAACATGTGCAGATTTTTTTTTTTAGAGGGGGCAAAGTTAAATTCCGCCATAAATTGGATTTACAATAGGTAGAACACATTAAACCAAAACAACATAATCGCGCCTCGTGTACTATACTGAACCAATCGCCTAAGCCGTCTCACTACGTTCTGAACGTATGTTGTCCAAGCCTCTCGTTGGAATGATTGGCCCATAATGCAAATCTTTGGAAGGTGTTCCTACTTTTAAAAACTATGTCTATGCCTTTTACGGCACAGAGTGACGTACGAAAATTTTGTTTGTAAACTTCTTCTGTCTGTGCAGGCTTTACTTAGCTAAGATTGTCTGGCCAATTATGGCACCACATTTATCTTGTACAGTTTGAGTTCCTTTAGGTAAACCACATTTACCGTGACAGTCGAAGAGCAGTCTAGTTTCCTGTAACCGTTCGTGAAAAGCTCAGCCAATCCAGTATTTTTCTTGCATTCTGGGATTTGCAGTCCTTGGGATCCCGCTGTAGAATTACAACTATAAATCCCAGAATGCAAATAAAAAACATTCACTGGACGAATTGAGCGCGTATGAACGTGGGAAAGCTGAGAGCCCAGGCCCTGTTAACTCAGTGGATGCAGGTGACGGGCAAGGAGAGGGAAAGTTAAGCTCTCACTTAATGGAGTTCGGGGGCAGGCCAACGAAGAGCTACTCACAGCGAATGAAGGGCAAGCTAGGCCCAAGTAGAGTATTCTTCACTGAATAGGGGGAGGAAGCTACCTGCTACTCACAGCTAGAAAGGGCTCAATGCCACGCACAGTGGATGGAGGGGATGCTTTATCAGAGACATTTGTATGGTTACAACTGGAACAGGTGCAGGACAGTCGGGGGTCGGGTGGGGGGCCGACCGAGGGAAAATAAAATTTAGAAAACTTACCTGACCGCCTCTGCTCCTGGTCCGCATTGGCGCCTCTTCAGGAACAGCACTGGAGTGGCAACCCCTCAGCCAATCCTGGCGCTGCTGCAGCGCCAGGATTGGCTTAGGGCACGGTTATTCTTCGCCCGCCGCCTGCCCATTAGGAGACCGAGGGGCTCCTAATGGGCATGCGCAAGCCAGTGCAAACACAAGTGCGCATGACTGGGCACGGGCGACAAATTCGCTCACTTTCCCCACTCATGCGCACTTGTGCTGCTGCCTGTCCCTGGCTGGTCTGACAATGCATGTCAGTCAACATGACGCCGGACCGCCCACCCCCTTCAGACTCTGAAGGGGGTGGGCAGTCCGACGTCATGCTGACTGACATGATTGTCAGTTCTCCCTCGGCGTCTCTGAACTTAAGTAAACTGAGTCAGAGACGCCGAGGGAGCTGCGGGCGCAGGAGGGCGGGGGGGCAACGCCCCAATGGACGCACCGCGCCTGTACTACAGATTAGTTATATTGTAGGAATTTATTAAAAGTCACATTTGCAACTGAAGTGCATCCCTGTATTGGAGCTGTCAGCTATACACAGGTAGCCTTGGTTACTATAGATGACTATTCCTCACAGTATGGATGGACATTCATTGCAGGGATAGTGAAAGTATTACCAACAGCACAAGGAAAGTCATAATTTACTGCTCATATCTTCTAACATACAATGTTCAGATGCAGCTTTATATTTTGGAGAGCTTTGAAGTTTGATCTCTGCAGCAAAATGCTAAACAATACTGCCCCTCTTCCTTAGTCTGCCCACCTTGGTTATGACGTAGGATTTTACACTCTTTCTTGGTTAGGCAGGATTTCTCGATAAAGCTCGTGATGCATGGAATGAGCCTCCATCTTGGCTGTCCCAGGCCCTGAGTTAGCTCTCATGCAAGACTCGCATTTTAACCCATGACACACTCAAAATATTTTTAGTCCATTACTTGTGCTATTTTTCGCAATCATCTCGGACACTGTATTGCTCCCATGTCCGTTAAGGCGAGGAGCTGCGGGTGTGATAAGATGAGCATCTTTTCTAGATTGCATGAAAAACGGGACAATGGCGTAGCTAGACTTAGAAGTAATTTATTACTTCACTTGATTTTCATCTACCCATGGCACAGCGGTCCACCAACATCTTCATTCATCTCCTTGTACACCGCCTGTGACTTGGAGCATAAAAGACTTTTTTCCAGTTGGCGAAATTTTGCAAAGCTCCCTATTTTAATGCTGTCTGAAAAGTAAGTTAGGCGGTTTAACTTTTGCCTTTGGGAAATTTTTCACCTCACGGCAGGATCATTTTCACTTTAATCGAATGGAAAATATATGCAGAATTTTTCTGTAGAAGTTTATATTTTGAGGATCTTTACTGTTCACTGGGGACTGTATTCATAATGTTTCTCCTCAAGTTCACCTTTTGATACAAAAATTCTCGCTAAAGTCATGCTTTTCATGTAAAAAAAAAAACTGTGAAACTTCCAGAGAACTTTGTGAAAGTTGCAATAAAAAAACAGTTCTAACTAGAACTCTAGCACTAGATGCTTAGCAACAACTGCTTTATTTCTCCTTATGGGCCACTTTCAACATTAATAGTGAGATGCGTGGCACTGACAGCTGAGTAGTAGCATTAATCTTTTGTATCATGATAGTGTGAAGTTCTGACGGTCAAATCCCATGTTCTCAGCAAAGAAAAGAGATCAGAACAGGTCAGGGCTTCCCCAGAAGACATACTGATACACATCCTTGCAGTGAAATTTAAACATAAATCATACGTCAATAGTGACCTGTTCTATGATTTTCTCTTCAGCAGGTGTCAATTACTGTGAAAGGAGAAAAATCCACATATTCAATCAAGCTACTTCAAGAATAAATTATGGGCCCTACTTCTGCTGCTTCTAAGAAGTTGTGTTTCTCAACTAGTCAATAATATTGTCTCTAGCTCATTTTCTGCAGAATTTTCCAATAGCAAGCATATCCGTCTAGACAGAAAATCAATAACTGTACAGGAGAGCTGGTGCTGGTTTAGCGTTGCAGTGCCTTTTGATTTGTCAATTCTGGGGATGAGAAAATAGGCATCATAAAAAAAAAATGATGACAATAGGTTGTTGGTGTCCCTTCAATTTATATTTGCAATTGAAATGTGATGGACTCTATTTGATGCAGTAAATAATTCTGTATTTTAATCCGGTTTTTGGAAAAATGCGAGAACCCAATTCTGGGTTTGTAGGACCATCACAATGAAGCAAATCAGTCACGCCCTATGCATGGAAGTGGAATGCAACAGCATGAGACAGCAGGAAGATTTTAAGGCATTTTTCACCACTCTACAATGACAATGGAGGGCACCAGAAGACAGCGCCCCAGGGTGACTTTCACATGCCTCATCGCACAGCTGCTTCTTTTACAGTCATCTCTCTCTTGCCTTGGAGATGTGTAAAGCTGAAAATGATTTCTCTCATGGAGCTCCCATAGTTCTCATGAAATAAGTGGTCTTCCTGGGAGATAACGGCTAGAGCTGTCGACCTCGAAGCTGGGGAACCGGGTTTGAGTCTTGGCAGGGATGCTCAACATCCTGTGATTCGGGGTAAATCACAACCTCTCCATGCCTAGCAAAATGAATGTGACCGTCTGTAACACAACTGGTGCTCATGTAAAGCACTCTGATACATTCAGGTCAAGTTCGGGATATATAAAACAAAAAAAACAAAAAATCAGAACTATCGTCGGTTTTTGGGGAAAAAAATAGAGATCATCAAAAGTCATTCGGCTTCACATTTTCTTTAACGTTTACCCTTCCCCCGAAAAAGGAACACCCATTTCAGGACCAACGGGCACTCAAGAAGGAAAAGTGCTAGTTTGGGTGGGGGGTAGGGAGTGGAGCAGCACAATGTAAACACAGAAAAAGCAGGAAAATTTGCAGACTGCTGGTAGGCCAATA
Source organism: Calotriton arnoldi (assembly GCA_963921515.1). Taxonomy (NCBI): domain Eukaryota; kingdom Metazoa; phylum Chordata; class Amphibia; order Caudata; family Salamandridae; genus Calotriton; species Calotriton arnoldi. The sequence continues at coordinate 1,508,392 of CAWUFW010003858.1, read as the reverse complement.
TCAAAATCTACAGAGTATTGTTGCGTAATAAAATATTTGCACACTCCCACCGATAATGCATACGCCTCATCTGCAGTGTTTCTAATGATTGAAGGTACTCAGTGACTCAGTAAATGACATATGTGTCCCACCATACTCTGTTCCGAGAAGTAACTCCCATATGTAAACAGTTGGGGACCAGAGATCACAGTGTGGCACTACGTGTTCTTAGATCGGATGCAAGACCTTTGTTTTCTTGTGCAATTGCTAAATTCTTAGGCCACATGTTGGGGAATCAGAAGAAAAGCAGAATCTGGACTAGTTATTCCAACAATCAGTTCAGACCAGACCCCCCCCTATTACTGGCCATTGAATAGCAACCTAAAGCCCATAGGTGTAGCTGGGATGGCAGAAGGACTGGGGTGCTCTGCTCCATTGTTTTATAGTTATTTATCTTTTTATCTAAATGACGGTTTTTATCATTACAAGTTTTTGTATATTACTTGCAAACCACGATTATGTTTTAATGTATTATTTTATTGAAATTAATGACTTTGGATACATTACTCCTTTTAAATATATGTATCTGTATTTTGCACTTTTAAGGTCAGTCGACCGAAATAAAGTTATTGAATACAATACATATGTGGCCCCTTCTAGCTGCTCTCCTGTGATGAGTGAGAGCAGTGAGTAAAATAGCCCTCAGGGAGTTAGGACAGTATCGGTTTGCTTGAGGGGGATGGGAATTAGGAGTAGGTTCAGAAAGGTACAGGGATTTCGCTTTATTTGGGAGGAGATAAATCAATGAAGGAGAGAGGGGGAAGTGTCAGGAGACACCAGGTCCACATTATGAGCTTTTGCGGTTGGATGGATGACCTTTGCTCCCCTGTGGGCAGCAGGTTCCATTTCAACTTAGCAGTAGCCCATCCCTGTCAAGTCCTGGAAGACCGTGGCATCTTTCCAAATGAAATTAAAAACACAAAACAGCTATAAGCTGCCAACTCACATGGAACGTTGTCTGGGTGCAGTACTGACACCTTCATAGAGTTAAGTTTCTCTATGAATGTGACAGTGCTCACAAGGACCCGGTAGATATCCCTCATCAATGTCACTGGATTATTTACATGCAAATCTAGTTAGGAAGGTGGCTAAAACCTCAAAGTATCTGAGTAGCATAGTCTCAGGGCAAATCTGAAGGGAGTTAGTTTGTAATGTATTGTATTGTAATTGCATTTATATAGCGCTTACTACCCCTGACGAGGCGTTAAAGCGCTTTTTCGGCGAAAAGCACGCTACTCCGAAACCCATAAAGGATCAGTGGTGAATTAGTATAGTGAAAATATTAAAGTAATTTGAGGTTCTAGGGAAAGACTGCATGAACAATACCTCAAAGTATGCCTGGCGGTAAAGCCCAGTGACACTGGACGTTGAAGCAAGCTCTCATAAAAGATCAATAAATGCAACCCTTTTAATAACACCCTGACATGAGGTAACTGCTTGGTGCCTTGTGGCGAACACCTGACTAAGACTGATTGCATGGCACTTCATCGAGAGACATGGTGTAAGAGAACATTGGGTAAGAAGTGGTGGCTAGCAAAGGGTCACCCTTATCATGGGATCACAAAGAAAGTTCTGTTTGCCTAAACTTCATCACATGGGAATCTCAGAAGTCATGTGGATGTTAAACACAGTAAAATGGTGGGAGTTTTTACAAGTGGTTCTTGTAGGCAAGTTTTAAAAATGTGGTGGGCATGCCTTTCTAAAAAGTGGTGTTTGCCATGAAAGAGTACATTCATTATCCTAAAAAATGGAGAATGTATAAACCTATTCAAATTCTAAGCAAACCACTCAATTAGAAAGAGTAATATTCTAATAATTTACATAGCACATTCTGCCACAATTCCACCATTACATAGTGCTGTAAATAATAAGCTTCATGATTAAACCAATGTTAAGGTATTCAGTCTGTGAACCTCCTCATCATGTTGAATAGCATTAGTAGATGGACGTGGTGAAAGACCAAGCATGGTGGTTTTGAGTATAATTGTTTAGATTAGGTTGCACAGCTATTGATACCATGTACCGGTGAATGATGTGTGTGAATCAATGGAAAACGAAAACTGAGAAACCACATTGGAGAAAACCAAGTGATGGAAAACTAATTTTAAGGAAAGACAATTTTAAGGAAATGCAAATAAATCAAAAATTAAAGGAAACCTTTTATAGGGAAGATAATTTTAAGGAAAACCTCAAATTTACATTAAACTTGGGGGGAGTTTAGGACTACTGTGGGGTTTTGGGGTTCAGGGATGGGTAATGTTTAGGGTGATGAGGGGTTTCAGGCAGCCGGAATAACTGGAGTTCTGGCATAGAAGGGGGTTTTTAGGGTTCCGCGATGGGTGGAGTGTAGGGGGTTTTTAGGGATCATGGATGAGAGATGTGTAAGGTGTTTTTAGGTTACAGAGATGGGTGTTGAGGGGTTTTAGGGTTCATGGATGGGCAGAGTTTAGGGCTGGAGAGACTTTTTAAGGTTCATTTAATGGGTAGGGGCTGGGATGGTAAACAGTTTTAGGGTTCAGGATGGGGTGGAGTTTAGGGTTTGAGGGGTTTTAAGGATTCAGGGATGGGTGGAATTTAAATGTAACAAGGGGCTTTTAGGGGTCAGGGATAAGTAGTTCAGGGTGATGAGGAGTTCTTATGGGTCATAGATGGCTAGTGTTTAAGGGCAGTGAGGGTTTTTAGGGGTCAGGTATAGATGGACTTTGGGTGTGCTGAGGTGTTTTAAGGGGTATGGGATAGGAGGTGTTTAGTTGTAGAAAAGGGTTTTTAGGGTTCATGAATGGGTGGAGTTACGAGTAGTAAGTGATTTTATGGTTCAGGGATGGTGGATTTTTGGGGTAGAAGGGGCTTTTAGGATTCAGGCATGAGTGTTGTTTAGGTGTAGTGAGGGGGGTTTAGGGGACAGGAACTGATGGTGCTCAGGGGTTGTGACGGGTCAGCAATGGATGGCGTTTATAGGTGGTGATGGGTCAGTGAATTAAAAGCTTCCAAAGTAATTGTTTGACAATGTATAAATATGAAATAATGTACCCTGAAGTAAAGCACTGAAATAACTATCTCCGACAAAACTTTATGAAAGCAAGACCCCTAACCATTGCATTTACACTTACAAAAATAAGCTTTCAAATGCCAATTTCGACCAAAAAGATATTCTATTAATTGGTTTCTAAGAAAATGTAAATGGCATTCATGATGAAAATTTCCATTAAACAGTTTAGATTAAATGGTTTCTTTGTAATGATATTCCATGAAATCATTTTTCTATGAAAACATATACAACCCCCGGTGAGTTCAATGGCATAATACCAATTGCTTTTATTACAATGAGAATACACACTAAAGCAAATCACTTTCTGTTAGACTTGGCACCATTGGCGTGGGTCTCCCTTCCATTTTTTTGCTGTTCCCTCTTATGTTTTGCTGGTTTTAGATGCTTTTGGGCACTGTGCCACTGCTGTTCAGTGCCACAGTGCAAGTGCTCCCTACTGTAAATTGATGTATGGATTAGTGACTCCATGATTGGATGATTGGTTTACTTATCAGTCCCTAGTACAGTGCACTGAGGGTGCCCAGGGCTTGTAAATCCAATGCTGCTGGTGGGCTTGCAGCACTGGTTGTGCCACCCACAGAAGCAGCTTGTAAAGTGTGTCTCAGGCCTGCCATTGCAGAGCCTGTGTGCGGTCTGTGACTGCCATGTCGACTTGGCAAGTGCACCCACTTGCCAGTCCCTAAACCTTCCCTTATCTTCATATCAGACACCCCTAAGGTAGGCCCAAGGGCAGGGTGCATTGTAAGTATAAGGTAGGACATGCCCTGGTGTGTGTGGCATGTCCTAATAGTGAATTACAGCCATTTTCGTTTTTCACTATTGCAAGGCTACCTGTTCTCCATAGGCCAGAATGGGCAGTTTGATTATTACACCTTATAATCCTAACTGACCCAGGGAACATGGTAGAAAAACGAATTTAGTATGCCTGAACTCAGAATGATAAAATACATCTTTTAGTGAAGTTGGTTTTAACATTCTGTGTTTGAAAATACCACTTTTAGAAAGTGGGTATTTTCTTGCCTAAACTTCCAAGCCTGCCTCTGCTAGGTTGTGTATTCCTTGTCTGGAGATTGAGTGACAGGGGCTGAGGGTGGCTACAGGAGACAGGGTGAGTCAGCACAGCGCTGAATAGAAAGATCTGCATCCAGAGTGGAGGGAGGAGTTGCACCTGGGGCTGAATAGGGCTGTGCCTGCCTTCCACAATGCTGGCTCCACCTCCTGCCGGGCGTCTGATGGCTCTGCCCTCCACTCTCAAAGGAAAGAAGGAGTCAGAAAAACAAAGTGCTCCAGGACTGACCAGAACTGGTTTTGGACTAGGCAGAGGCCTCTCTGCCTTCAGAGAACAAAGAGAAAAGGTGTATAAAAGGGGACCCAGACCCCTAGGAAATTAGATCACTTCTGGGAAATCAAGAAACCTGTTGCCAAGGAGAAGAACCGGAGAAGCTGAAGGAGGAGTACTGCCCCTGTGCTGTTTTGCTGATTGGGGTTGGCCTGCAGTGGTTGCTTTCTGCCAAGGACAGGAGAAAAGACTTTGCTGTGCTTTGTCATCTTAAAGAAAAGAATCTCCAAGGGCTTGAACTAGAGCTTGCCTCCTGCCTGAAGTCTCAGGGATACAAGACTTCACCAACCAGCTCCCCCCTGCATTCCCTTGCTGGGAATTGAAGTGCCTGCTGTTGTGCTGAGCCTTCTGAGAGACTGCGTGTCGCTGGGATCTGGAAGCGCGACGCAACAACGAGAAGCGTGTCGCCGCCGCAGCCGCGGTCATCGCATCGCCAAGGAAGCGAGACGCCGCTGTCATCCTCGCAACGCCGAAGTGCGGCGCATCACCGGAGAAGCGGGACGCTGCCACAGAGGTCATCGTCGCATCACGGAGAAGCGCGTCTCAGGGCCTGTCGCGGCTCCAAAGGTCATCGAGTCGCCGCACGGCCGTCGGGCGTGCACGAATCACACCAACGTTGTCGCATCGCAACCAAGACGCCATTTTGTCGCATCGTACCGGAGAAGAGTATCGCATCGAGGTGCCATCTTGTCGCATCGCACCGGAAAGCAGTAAGAAACCGACGCATCACCTCCCCACACAGTAAGGAAGCGAGCATCAACTCCCTGCGCAGCAGTAAGGAACCGACGCATCCACTCCCCTGAGTGTAAGGAACCGACGCATCACCTTCCCTGCGACCCTTTTGTTTTCTTTGCGTTACGCATTCAAGGTACATTGAGAGTAAAGTGTCGCATTTACAACTTGAGAGAACTGAACTATTTTATAACCTTTTAAAGTCTATTTTTGAGTACAGTATTGTGGATTTTTGCTATTGGGTCTTGTGATAAGTCTATATAAAGATTACTTATTTTTACATACAACCTGTGTGGTGTCCATCTGTAGTGTTTTCACTGTATTACTGTATGTGTTCACAAATGCTTTACACACTGCCTCTGAGATAAGCCTGTCTGCTCGTGCCAAGCTACCAGGGGGTGAGCAGGGGTTATTTTAGGAGTGTATCCCACTTATCCTGACTAGAAGCAAGGGTCCCTATTTGGACAAAGGTGCAAACCATTGCCAACTAGAGACCCCCAGTTCTAACACTTTCCTTCATAGATTTTGCATGGCACTGGATACCTTAAAGTTCCGAGACAGATCAAAAGTAACTAATTTGGAGCCGAATTACATACATTTGCAATAGTTCATCCATTTCGAAATCCGAGATACACTGGGCAAGAGTGGCATTGTGCCCACCTCTGAACTGTATTAAGAGTGGTGCATAACTGGTTGATGCTAATTAGCATTGGCACATTTTGTGCCACAATTTTGTTTCCCAAAAGTGTCTGTATTTGACAAACTCTGACTTTTTATGCATATAATTCATAAAAAAATAATCAAAGCTAAACACTAATTGCAAATTGGCATTGAAAAGTAATTAAACTCAAGAAGACAGCAAAGAATATCTGCTTAATTTAGCACTGTTGAAAAATTAGCATCATTTTGTGCAATTTGTGTAATTTCCCCAGAGTCTACAATGGCAGTAAATGTCTACAGATGGACTGTACTGCTGGATTCCTAAAATCAACAAGAAATCATCCTACATTTGAGCAATTGTTCGTTATGGAACCAAGTCATTGGAACTCTCTGGAGTCATGTCTTTGAATGGAGTCTTAGCAGCAGCTGGAAAGCTGACAATGCCCAGCAGTGAAGGTCTTCCAACCCTGGTTGAAGGATATATGTAGTGTAGTCCTTCCTACATACCTCCAGTGCTGTTTAGAAATACCAAATAAGGATGGCATTAAGCGCTATCTAAAATATTACATCGTTATTAGTTTTATTAGTAGTAATAGTACTCTTATTATACAAAACTGGCAATGTGACCTCAGCATTTTCAAGTGTGGTGTTTGGAGATACCTTCTTTTGGTTTGAGGAGTAAAACAAATAAAGCAATGTGATGAAAACTGATATAAAAGGGTTGGAGGTGAATGAAGGTGGTTGTGTCTATGGGGACAATAGTTAGACTTAATGGTACCACCTGTACAAAAGCCAACCCGGACTTACAATTGACATAGGACTTCAATGGATCAATGGATTACCCAATTTAGTCGGACTTGAAAGTAAACTACTTACATATATAACATGCAAGACCAGATTGAGATAATGAACCAGACATGGGAACCTTTCCTCCAGGACATCCCATGAAGCTAACCTGACCACTACTGGTATCTCCTGAAATCCCCCCTCCCCCGACACTCCCATTAAGTGCAGCGGACTGCCTAATGCAAATCACAGAGCTCAAGACTCCCTCCACCCTCCTCTCCTCGTGGGATGTACCCAGGTCTTGTCAATAGCCATAGACACTCCAGCCAGACCCCCTTCCCCTCGCCCTCCCTCCCTCCCCACCTCAGATCCACTCCCTCTTTACCTTCCCGCTCCCCCTGCCCCCTCCCCCCTTCCCTATGAATCGCCCCCCCTCTCCCTACCCCATCTCCTTCCCCCTTCCTCGCCGCCGGGCGCGGAGATCACTAGAAGATCACTAGACTACCAGATCCCCCCCCTCCTTATCGGTGGAGGCCCCCAGGGCTGTGCACCTGCACACAAACCACACCAGCATCCAGGGGCTATAGGGCGACCCCACCCACCATCCCCTCCCACCCACTCATTCCACCCCTCCCACCCACCCCCATCCTTCAGAAGTGGCAATCTTTCTCATAGCCCAGGATCGGGGACCTACGCCACACTACACCCCGGATCCCGGCCTCCCCAACTCTCTCAGGATCACCCCCACACACAAACATTACACTCACACTCTGATCATGCACCCCCCCCCCTTTTCCCACCTCCCAATTTTCTAAGATGTCATGGTAAGGGTGGGGGGGATACGGTATAAGCCACACCTCCGCTAGTCACCTATTAGTACCCACGGTGCTGCGACATACAGTGGAGACCCACCATGTGTTAAACGACAGATGAACCGAAAGACGGCCCTACATAACTGCCCCGCGCCCCCTTCAAATTAGCCACTTCCCCCACAACCCCTATCTCATCCCGCCATCCCTTCCCTCAGTTTCATATATTGTTCTCTACATTCTACTAATTAATGGTGTAACACGACTCAGTTAAACATCTTCATTGCATTTGAAATTCTAATGTAAGTCGTTCTTGTGACCAATAATAAAAAATTACAACACAAAAAAAAAAAGAAAGTAAACTACTTAGCCATACTTAATTTTTACAGATACAGCTCATGTCAGGTAAAGACTTGGGTACCCATCCAACCAGTGTTCTCAACGACAAGGACTAGCTGGCAGGAATATGTCTGTTATCACAAGACCCGGGTTCTCTCATGTGTGATGGGTGGTTAATATTTGTTCTGCAGCGGAATGACATATACATTACTCATTGTGATAGAGTATAAAATACCCACGTGGGGAGGAAAGGGTGCTTTGTTGGTAAATTGTGCTGCAGGGGGAGGGTTATGGTGGCTGGGACACCACAGTGTACAAGACAATGGTCTATATAGGTTCACCATTTTAGAAACAATGATGGTATGGTGGGGACAGAGGTTCGGTGGGTGTTACCAAGGTTCACACTCAATTAGTCAGGACCCATAATTTGTTGAAGCACAAACCACATCGGTGATTTCACCCAGATATCACCCAATTCAGGATACAAGTACTTCGTGAGTGGTTCTGTGCTATGTTCCTTATTCTTGTATTTCATAGGGTAAGTGTATCACCCAGTCTCGTTTTTGACATCATAAGCACAGCAACAGGTAGATTCTTGATTTTCAGTGATCTCTTTATTATTGGATCAGTGTGGGGAACAGCCGACACGTGTTTCGCCCAAGGGCCAGCAGGCCAGGGCTTTTTCAAGGCAGGTCAGTATTTTCGGTCGTATTTAGGTATAATTAGTGCAGGGTGAAAGGAGAAAGCTTCTTGAAAGCACAGCGTCCGTTGCGGTCTGGAAAATCAAGAATCTACCTGTTGCTGTGCTTATGATGTCAAAAACGAGACTGGGTGATACACTTACCCTATGAAATACAAGAATAAGGAACATAGCACAGAACCACTCACGAAGTACTTGTATGGTGGGGAGGACTGGAAAAGAGAAACAGAGAGAATATGTGTGTGCTTTCTTTTTTTCTTTTCATGTTTTGTAGACCACCTTTAAACTAGAATACCTGTTAAGGACACAGACCTCTACAACCACAGAGCTCTCAAACATTGTGTCTGCTCAGAACCCGAAATGCGCTTTCTCTTGTTCATTGGATTATGCATCCCTCTTCTAGACACAATTTAACATGATTTTACAGACAACAAAAACAAGGCCTGTGCAACCAAAAATAAAATCGGTTTACACAGAAGACAAAAGGTATTGAAATGGCAGACAACAAACACATTGTAAAATCACCCAACACACTCATACATTCAAACAGCATCTGAGTTCTTTACATGAAGAAAAACAATGTGTTAATTAAAAAATACCTGAGAGAAAAAACAGTGAATAAAGAACATGGTGGAGATCTCTTGACCCAAGGCCGGTAATGCTGTAATTGGAAAATGATTTAATCCAGTTTTCTCCTTTAAACATACTGTAAAGCGTGGTTTGCCACGATAGGAAAACAATTACCTTTTTTCAAAACCAAGATTGCACCCATCATTCTGCTTGATCAACCCATTTGTCATCTAGCGATAGCAGCTTCTAATTGGCAAGCGCCATCCCCCAGGGATGGGCGGCCTCTGCTACAGGCAGGAAAGGGGGTTTGATTAAAGGTACAAAAAGGAATATTTTAACACTCACAAATGACCATTAATTGCCTCAGTGGCAAGGAACCTGGATGGAACAGTGAACTATAGATCTACAATTACTCATTAGAACATGGAAGCGGTGTTATGACTTCCGTACTTACATGTGATTCTTTTCAATTCTGTTTTTTGTAAAACTGTACAGGAAAGCCAGTTGGTGAATTAGTACATTGCACACAAAAAAGATAAAATGAACAATGAAAAGGCCTGCCCATAGATATAAAATGTACCTCCTGAATTCGATTTTCTTTTACGCAAAATTTGTTTTTCTTTAAAAAATGTACTTTTATTTTTTACTTGCTTTTTGCTTTGACTTTTTATTTTCCCAATTTGTATGTTTTTTTAAGGTGGTGTGTTACTTGCTGGGAATTTTCTTTGCATTACTTTTATCTCCATTTCTGGGTCTTATTTTTTCCCTTTTTTTTTATCTTAGTACCATGCAACCTTGATTCCCTATTTCATTCACTACATTTAAATTTACAGTCTTGCTTCTTTTTTTTTTTTATTTCCTTTCTTCCGCATTTTTTTTTTATGAAGATTGCCCACAGCACTTTTTATCCTCTTTCCACATAACCTATTTTTGCTTTTACATTTTCCGCTCCCTCATTATGGATCACATTTTTCAGAATTCTTATTTTTTAGGTCGAGCCTGGGCAGCGCATGCGCTGCTCTGCAAGGCATGCTGTATTGAGATATGGCATAGAAGCTCCACCCATCTTTTCAATTGGCTCCTGTTACCGTCCTTGGAAAATCGTTGCTTTTAATTTGTGAATAGATTTAGTAGTCCCTCCTTGGTACCGCCTTGTCAACATTTGTAACCTTCCATAACGACTGGACTTTTTACTGGTGTTGTTACACAGTCTGCTTTATAAGTCAGTGAGCAATATTTTTTTGGGGGGTGGTTGGCCAGCTCTGGCAATCTGTTGCCTCTCTCTTGTACTCCCCCCTCCCTCCAGTCATTGCTGCACTTAATCTCCCCAGTGCCGTCCCCATAACACCACCTCCCATCATCCCTGCTTTAGCATTCCTCATTTTGTTTCCCTTACATCGTCATGCATACTTTTAGCACGGCGCTCGTTTAACGAGCTCTGCACTTTCGTTTGCTTGCAGCTTCGGCGCTGCATCTCCCACCATCCACAAAGCAAGGAAAGGGTGCAGTACCATAGGCTGTTAGGCTTTTACTAGGTGTCCCTGTGGAGTTATAAAAAGACCTCTATTAGCAACATAAGGCACTACACCCACAGGGACACCAAGTAACAACCTGTGCTACTGCACCCTTTCCTTGCTTCGTGCATTTGCTTTTTTAGGTCGAGCAAGGCAGCGCATGCGCTGTCTCTTCGAGACCTGCTGTAATAAGTCTATCGGCTTAAAGTTCACGCCGTTTCTTCCTATTGGCTGCCTGCATTGTCAGTTGTTCATTCTTTCTTTTCATTGGTTTATGGCATGCATTTGTCATGCCTCTTTTACTGTTGTCCATGCCCGGGAGCACCGGCCAAGTACAGTCTTACTCCTCAAGCTAGATTTATAGCGTCGTTTTTTTAACGACTTTTTTGGATATTTAGACTTCAAAAGCGATTTAAATGTCCCGTCGCGTTGTCGTGCTGCGTGTGCACCAAGTCCCCGAAGCTGCATCCTGTCTAAATAATCTATATATTATAGCTTTTGAGATTACAAACATTTGTTCTGTTTCAGTGTGAGCTGTGAGGACACCCAGTCATAACAAGTAAAGAGACCTGTGAGTCAGGAAAAGTAATTCTTCTTTTAATCTTCTGTTCTGTCTCGTGGAGCACGTTCTTGCCAACCAACGTGTTTCGTCACTTGGAAATAACACAATGACGTTGTCAGGGTCTACATGTTATAAGGATGAGCTAATATTATTTTGAAGATTTTAAAAATAGTAAATCATTATGAAAAGGTAAATATGGTACAAAACAGTGTAGTGGCGCCGAGGCATAAGGCAGACTGACAGATTTAATATGGGATGGTACACCATTCCAGAAATTCCACTACTCCTTCCTACCATTGCAAATACACTGTATTTAAAATAGTTTATATAGTGAAGAAGTCAACACATTTTAAATTACACGTTTGTGTGTTTTTGCACAAAATGCAAAGATATTGAAACCCATAGTCCCATATTTCACGGGCAACATTGAAATATGGAATATTTTAACGGTAGAATTAGGGCATCTTTAGCATAATCACAACCATCTAACCCACTCTGCAGACCACTGTCGGGGCTCCTAGACTTCAGCAGTATGGAGAGGTAAACTAGGAGGTAACATCTATATTATGTGTGGAAAAAAGACACATTGTGCAGCATGTTCTCTGTCAGATTACTGCTCCAGAAACTATTTATTTTTTTTAAATCTCTAAATTATGCAACAAATGTGGTAAATCCATAATTATTCTGTAAACACGGCAGCCACAGAATCACATAAATCCACTGGCCCTTTCCATTGTTTCAACCAGAATTTATTTAGGTAAGTTAAATAAACAAATATACACACACACACACACACACACATATATGTATATACACACACACACATGTATAAAATCATAATAGGTGACTGTAATATGAGCCAATATTGCCATCTCAGTTGTGGTGACATTTACAAAACACTGAGCCTTCTGTCTCATGGTTTTCAAGGTCACCAGAACCCACTGATGGCAATGTTGGACCAATCAAACGAACTTAAAGTAGAAAAACGTAAACCAAGGGGTTTTTTTTTTTTTGCTTTGGCTTTCTCTCAGAAAAACCAAAGGGAGGAGAACAGACATCCTCAATACATCACTTTTATTGAGCACCTTCACACTTGAAATAAAAACAGGTCCAGATCAAATACCGCTTCGGGAAGTCTCATTTTGATCCCGAGAAGCTTTCCAACTACAACAGTCCCCTCCTGTGGGTCACTGTCGAGGTCCAACAGCAATTTGATTATCACAGACTGGCTTCTGCCTTTACTGCATCAATGCAGACCCCTGCCTTCGACTACTCAAACAACAGTCAGGGAACGTAAACATCACAGCACCAAAGGAACTGCTAGCAACTCTCTTCTCCTGCAAGGCCATCGATAAATTCATCCTAAAACGATTACTCGATTTTCCCTTAGACATTTATTTGTCCAAATTGGGTCTTGGGACTACCCACCTCTCCCAGTCACCTGAAGCATGCCTGTAGCCACTACTCACTCAAATGTTTTTAAAACTTTACATGAAAATCCTGGAGGCCATACTCACTCAAAAAGAAGTCTCCCTCCATGAATACATCTAAGACATAATCCAGTTGTAAACATATTGTTGACTAACAGCATAGCATCCAATGTATTCAAACATGCCCGAACACAAATTAGATGTCTGCTGTGTGCCAAAAACTCATCACAAAAGTATCAATTATTTCTTTTGTACAGTGTTAACTTATGATGGGGAGACAATCTGAAGCACTGGTGACCTTGAGGATCTCAATGACACAGTATGAAAAGGAGACACTGGGCGCACTTAAAGGCAACCGTGGACCAATGGCAGGATGACACTGAGCCGCTGGGCATGATGAAAGCTAGATGGCCGGCTGAAGTCTTTCAAGACTGAGACTTCGTGGAGACCATTTGGAAGAGGTGTCATAAAGACAACTGCTGGATGAAAGGAGATGCTGCATTTGAAGAAGAGCCGCAGAAGCCCAGTGGGAAGAGAAAAAGGAGCAAGCAGGCACCATGAAAGACTGCGTAGGCCCAGCGCAGGATGAAAGGGAACTGCTGTGAGCGCTGGATAGTAGATGGGCAGGCAAAGTCCCATGAGATTGACATTTTGAGGCAGCCATATAGCAGTCAGTACATCATCTTGTAAAAGTCATTGAACTGACATCTCCAGGTCAGGCTCATACTCAACCGCTGACAAAAAGAGTAGAAATATAGAGGATGGAGCTGTGCTTAAATTGAGGTGGTGGTTTCCGGTGCTCGGCACCAGCACTTGTCAGCACCGGGGCTCATGACAGTCTGCCACATGGTGGCGCTGTCTGCCTATTTTAGGTATGAACATAGCTGTTTAATAATTCAATATACATTAACATCGACTAACACCTGCCACCCAAGCCATTCTTATAGCTTTGGGGGCTTGGAATAGTGTGAATTGTCACACTTGCAAGAGCGTGATGGTTGATAGTTGTGTTAATGTCATCGTAGTGCCGGTGGGGGCAATGGATGGTGCAAGCTGCAATGGCCTCCTGACAAGGGCCCTGGCACTTATTGTTTCACAAATTAAGCACTGTGATGGGAGTAAAATGTTGAAATGTTGATTTGTGTAGAGCATGCTTGTATATGATGAATATTGCACATGTGATGAATGAATGTACTTTTAAGATGGATAACAATTCCTCGTGCAGTGCAATAAACAGATACATGCAAACAGCTGATAGCATGAGAGGTAATTGGATATATATTGTTTCAGGGAAGTGCGAAAGCATATTCTTTGTATGCATTAAAGTGTTAATGATAGTCCTGACTTAAGCTGAAGCTGCCTGCATCCAGACCAAAAAGGACTAATTCCGTTGAAATCATGTTTTTATATACCACAGGTCGTGAGCGCAACATACCAACAGTCTAATCTCAAAATACGAAAGATGATTACACATTCTATTTTAGAGGTACATTGTTAAACCAGAGGCATATGTAACCATGTTTGATAAATTCTTTTTAAATATAATGGGAAAAAAACAACGCTGACATACTGGCACGAATATTAATTTGCAGACGCTGAACGTGATTTGCTTAAAATAGCATTTTCATATTTGTTCTTTAAAAGCAACCGCGGCAAAGATGCCAAACCGTGAGCCACCACGGAAGCACGGATCCCGCCCTCTTTCGGTGACATAATCCGGTGGTTTACACAGACCGCACCGGAAGAAAGCGTAAAATATTTCAGGCAACGTCAGAGGCCAAGCCTCTCGCTGGGCCTGGCACGAAACAGCATCAGCTGGCAGCACTGTGCCCATCGCGTGCCATTTGCAGAGCCATCAATCTGTTACAGATATAAAACGAGGGTGTAAAGGATCACCCAAGCGTTAAGCGATAAGTGCGTCATCATAAGTAATGACCAATATATTGCAAAATGCTCTTTATTTAAAGTGATTATATAGGCGCCCCCGCGTCGCTTTGCCCGCACCGCTGTGAATGGGAAACGCGTCGCGCTCATGATGCGAGGCCTAATTCATTTTTTTTTTTTTTTTTTTTTTTTAATGTGACCTACTTTCTATCGGTTTTCACTCACATGAATGGCTGAAGCTGCTAGGAGCCGCGTTCATGCGCTCTGCTTATCCAATCCACTGAGAAGTTCTGCTTTGGGGTGGAAAGCCGAGCAGGCAGATCTTACAGGCTTTCAACAGAAGGTTACAGTGCGTGACTCGAGTGTCGCGACATAAAAACACCTACAGCTGCAAAGAACAGGCCTCAGTGCCGTATCTACCATTGGTGCAGCAGGTGCTGTGGCACCGGGGCCCATTTTGACCCTGATCATTCATGCATTTTACTACTCAAACAGCAGCCATGGATCATTTGTCTAGCTTGCACCAGAGCCTGTGGTATCCTTGCTACGCCTCTGACCTCAAACGGCCGGGGCCCCAAGCGTCTCCAGATCGATCTCCTGCTACCAGGGGACGGGGCTGGGCCCCCAGTTATCAGCTCTGCCAATCGGCTTCAGAGACAACAGCCAGTGCTTTACAAACCAATATAATATATCAATATCTAGATTACAAAACAATGGATTTTGGTTGGTTTAGGTCTTGTCAATAACAAGTATGTGCAAATAGGAAAAAATAGCATGAAGGGGTTCTAGGCTAATATAAGGAACAAGCGTCAATTGCATGAATGTCAAATAAAAATTCAGTCCACGCATTCTCAAATGTCCACTTCGCCAATGATCTACTGTAGATCATCTACAGTAGCATCTGTACGAAGATTAGGACCATCATCAACTTCCGCTCTTGGGCTAGAGGAGCACATTCTGCTCTCTACTAGGCCAATGTTGTCCCGGGGGCAGAAGTTTGATAACATCGCAATGCACACTCCCATTTAGAATCACTAAAAAAGGGAAATCATTCAAACCTGCATCATCTACACTTCTCATGTTGCACGGTTTCCTCAGTTCCCCACAGCCCATGAGCGGTATGTTTTTTTAAAAATGGAATTCAAACCCGTTTAGGATCAGATATGTCTTTTGGCCCCCGCTAAAGGTGAGATATAGATTTTCTTCACCTTGAGCGGAGTGTTGGTATCTCATAAATGCCGGAGAGGGGGCTTGTACAGCTTTCAGAAACCATTGTTACGAGGTGAAACAGATTCCCATGTGTACCCACGCCCACCCCTTCTGCTGTATAAAGAAAAAAGTGTAACAGCTGCTCCTCCACTGGCAGCAGGATGCCAACCTCATGTCAGCTGTGCCTCTTACAGCGGTACTTGATGAAAATGGCGGCTTGGCAGCAAGTCTATAAAGACAGATTTACAGTTCACTCCTCTGTTATCAAACATAAGGGGTTTAGTGTTGTTCGCACACCACATCCCTTCATTTTCACCCTCGTCGCCATTAGTATGAAAACAGTGGAGATGACACTTCAGATTCCGTTGCAATGCTTACAACTTCTACATTCCACTGAAAATATATTATTACAGTTCAATTTCATTGCAGTACAGGGAGAGCTGTGTTAACATAGATACTGGATGGCTGGTTTAACGCTGCCAATATTTTAACATCTTTTACGTCAGGAGTGTTTGTACATAGTAAGTCCAAAATAACGTAAATTGTGTTATCCACAGCTGGACAATAGTTAAAAAAAATTATAAAAATGTTTCAGCTCAAGCAACACAGATTATTTTGAGCATTATGTATAAATATATTAGATGAACAGAGTAAAATGCTGTTTATTACCATTTTGGATTGTAGGGAGGTGCCATGACTCAAGAGATGTCCTACACCACAAGCGTACAGTAGTACCCTCTGCAGATCTGCATGCAATCTTTATTCCATGTAGTTTTCCCATGTACAATAATGATAAAAGAAGGCAGAGCACACAAAGTAAAATTAGTGATGTGAAATAAAGCCATGTCAAATAGGACTTATGAGTTTGGGCCTACTTGTTTTCAGTGTAATGTTATTTCAACGTGGGATCAGCAAACAATCAATGACAAGTCACACATTGCTGTGACCATATCAAGGGGCAATGCAAGGTCACAGTCCTGGATGTGTTGCAACAGCCTTTCAACATAGGACAGCTGGTATTTTATTCTTATAATACATGGTCATACCATTGCTCTGTCTCCAAAAAGTCTATCTCTTTGATCTCTGCTTCTTTAATATGAAACAGATTAAGCAGTGCAATGCAAGTCATCATAACAAAACTGATTTGGTTCAGAATATGTTAACATTCAGATAGATTTCTGCATCCCTGGAAATAAAGTCTAGCAGTGCAATGAAGAAATATACTGCCATAAAAGTCTCCTGCCTGTTTACGACTGTTCCCTTTCAAAGAAAAATAGTTAATAAGAGCTAAAAATGTAGTTCTCCGTTTCATTGTTTAAATAGCAGCTGTCATCTTCCATTACAATGTTCCTTTAGCATTATCTGCTTGCTCTCCCAGTAGGCATGGTGCACCACTACTCAAGTGTAATAACATAGTACAGTAGAGTAGCTACTTCATTTTGTTTTATTACATGCGACTAGTCTGGTCAGAACTAGGCTTTAAAGAGAAAACTAAAGTTAGATTTTAAACATAGTTCACGTTTCCATCTAGAACAATGTACTAATGGATATTATCAAATGTAATAAGTTGCAGATATGTTCTGGAAGAGATGTAAATCACGTTTTTGTTGTAAATGAATGTTTGTTAATATATATTGTTCCACAATAAAGCTTGCACTGATTCCATGGAAGCTGAAGGAACTAATATATTATGAATTTTGATTATTTTTTTCCTTTATCACTGTTCCCGATTCATCAACTATTGGCTTAGCCAGTTAATATGTTTTAATAGCTGAGAAATGAATTTTAAAAACATAGTAGAGGAAATAAAACATTCCTGCTTTGATGGTCTTTTTATTGGTATTGTGCTGAAAAAATGCAGTCCTTGTTTTGATATGGAGAACACCCAAGTCTTGAGCCAACCGGTTACTAACAAATCTTTTACTCCGCACGTTCTCTTACACTGATATCAGCTTTTTCCGCTTGGCCATAACAAAACTCAAACTGGCATAGATCTATCTTGGTAGTCTAATTGTAAGATTTTTGAGAGACCAATATGATCATATTCTGCATAATTCACAACAGTAATGGATATCACTTTCATAAGACGACATAAGGCAGCAGCTGTAGGGTACAATTTAGCTGCAGCACCAAAGTACAATTGGCAGGTAATAATCAGTGTATGAGAAGTGCTACCCCGGGCAAAAAGCAATTTTGCATGAAGAACTGAAATTTTTCACTGTCTCTGAAAATAACAGTGTTCAAGCATTTGCCACTTTCATCCTTGCAACAGGGAATGCTGCTCATTGGAGGGTTAGGGAGGAGAATTGGAAACTGCAGAAATGGAAAGGTTTCTATTGCCAAGATTTATGTCTCTTCTATGTCCCTGCTTTTCCACCAGCAACAAGGTCAAGTACTGCCACACCAACGAGGTCACCTTGTCCAACCACTCAGTAGTACACTTCTACATCTCCTCCCCAACCAGCCCTCCTTGCAACCCCTCCTTGCAACCCCTCCAGCACCCCTTACGGGAGCTGGAGCAAGGTAACAGAGGACCTCTGGACTCACACCCTCAATACTTCACCGCCACACCCATCCCCGAACCCAGATCAAGCCATCAAAAACGTCAACACCTGAATTACCAACTGCGCTGACAAAGTCGCACCCCTCAAACCTTTCAAACCCAACAGACCCCATTCCACCACACAAACTGGTTCACAGACGAACTCCTAAACTCAAAACGCAACTGCAAAAAGTTGGAAAGAATCATGTGCACCAGTAAGACGCCCTCCAACAGTCAAATACAAACTAGCTTTAAACAACTACCACACTCAACTAAAGACCGCCAAGAAAGATGCCCTCAACACCCACCTCGAAGCCAGCTCCAACCGCAGCAAGGAACACTTACAGCTGTGGCTCTTCCACTATGGCAGAGTGTCGCCCACCCCCCCGTGCCAGTACCCTCAAAAATGTAAAAAAATAAGAAGATACCAACACTGGTATAAAAACTATTTTACTATCATTTTATTTTTCTTGTGTTGAGTGTTGGGGGGCAGGGACAGGAGGGGTGACATTACTGGAGGGGCAGTGGTGGGCACTGTTATCAGCTTCTCAGGCCGGCCAAACCGTCATGCCGTGTTGCCAGGTTGGAGAGAGCAGGCACAAATTCATGTCACTCAGGCCAATCCTGAAGCTGCTCTTATGCATGAGAACAGCTTCAGGATTGGCCACAGGGCAATCTGGGAGCCTGTGCCTGCCTGCAGTGGAGAGGAGCAGAAGAGCACGATGCTGGAGGTGGCAGGCAAGTTCTTTTTTATTTTATTTATTTTGTCTCTGTCGTCTCCCATCCACCTCCCAACACCCTCTTCTTTTCCCTGACACGAGCAGCTCCTGAACTCTTCTCCATCGTCAAGGAATTCTCCAACCCCACAGAAACACAGAACACCATCACCCCCTCCCAGGCCCTCTGCGACTCCCTTGCAGATTATTTTCAAGACAAAACAACAATCATCTACAAACACTTTGATTCCCAACCACCCCTAGTCAGCATCAACACACTCCCCACCAACAAGGACCACAACCCAGTAACTATCACTGCATGGGACACCCTCCCTATGCAGACCACAACCACCATCATGAGCGCCACACACTCTTAATGAAATCAGTACAACTAAGGCTGGCCTGGCACACTAAAGTTCTGCTTCCTTTCTATGGTGTATCCATTACTTAACATTCTTTCTTCTTTATGGTATGTTGACCTTAAAGGACTCAGAAATTCGAAAAAGCATGGACACGACCTATGCAATTTCTAGAATATCACAGAGATTTGGACATGTTAAATAATGTCACAACAAGAATTTATACAAATGCTGGTTTAGAAAAATCAAATTTAAGTTTGATGCACTCTCAACCAATGTTCCACTTACTTACTCTTACCCATGGGGGCAACAGTGTGTTTGTGGGCACACATTTGTGTAGCTGTGTAGTGAGATGTGCAATTGCCAGAGAGCCGGCTGTAAATTGTATGTAGCGCTGGGTTGCTCTCCCTTCTACTCCAGCCAGTCAAGCTATACTTACTAAAGTGCAAGTTGTGCATTTGTAGTAACTTTTCCTAAAAAGTACTCAAAAGCCATAGATTTTGATAATGCATGGATGAAAAGTCCACAAAATGATCCTGTACTTTGATACTAACATTAGTTCACAGAACATTATTTCTCCACAAAGAAAGAGATCCAGGTCGCCATTAGAATTGGCCTTTGTTATTCACATGTAAACAAATACATACAATGTAGAGCTTCACAATTGTTTTGTGCTCTGGGAGAAAACATGCCAACCTGAAAAAAATAGCACAAATACTGGCTATCCGTATCTCAAATACCGTGAGAAATAACAAGCGTTCAAAGAGTGTACCAATCATATTTTGTGTGTCCCATTTATGTGCATTAACATGAGTGCTTGAAAGACAAGGAAGGTTACTTAATTCACTTAAAACTCTCCACATTTTTATTCCAAAGTGATCTTTGGAGAAAGTCCTGTAACAGTCCATTTCCTAACTCACCAACCGCAACCTGTTCATCCAGATGAGAACCTCAAAATCTGGAAAACTACTCTTCTCTAGTAGAGAACCCCAGAGCTTCATCCTGTACCCCGTTTTCAACCACTTTATAAAACGCCTTGTCCCTATTTACAGGTAGCAACATCATGAACCATCAATACACTGAAAACACACTCATCTACTAGAAAATCCCTACACTCATGACATCCACCAACTCAAAACCTGCCTTGATCAGAAATGAATAGCCAATGCCTACCTGAACCTCAACACGACCAAGACAGAATCCTCTTTTTGCCATTTGCAACAAACAATCACAAATTCAAGCCTGACACCGATTGCAAAATCACTTGGTTTCATCCTTGACTCCCATCTCTCCTTCAAATTACACATTGCCAAGAAAGCTATTGGGAAGTTTGCATAAAAGAGGAAATGAGTCTGGCAGTGCTTATATTATTAATAGAAAAACAGCACTGATAGACACTTTGCTGGTGGTAGATTTATATAAACTTGTTAGATCTGTTTATATGAATTATCTAAATAAAGATGAGCAAAGGTTATTTACCTTACCCATATGACAGGCATATTTGTTTCTAGGCACTTTCATGCATTACGGTGCCACGGAATATCTGACAAGAAGCTACTCTGGGCAGAATGCACAGCTTCTCAGTTATAGTGCCATAAAAAATGTACCATAGAAGGCCTGCCCAGCATGTTGCCTTGCCATCAGTTATAGGGACACAAGGTGCTTACATATAAGTAACCTCCTGCTAATTGAATGCATATCAATTGCTTCACCACAGGATGCATAGGCATGCATTACTGTGTTCATGTTTCCCTCCTCTCTCTCCTATTTCCAGATAGTTCCTTCCGTCTTTCTTTAGTTCACTATGGGCCATATGTACGACCGTTGTTAGCGGTCACAAACCGAGAATCAGGCTGTTTGCAAACGTTAAATAGGTATGTGGCATGTACAAACCCTATTTTGTGAGTCGGTAACCTATTACCGACTCGCAAAATAGTGTTTGCGACTCGCTATTAGGAAGGGGCATGCCAAGGGCGCCCCTTCCTAATAGCAGCTCGCAGTGCCATGTATGAATGTTTTCAGACCAAAATGTGGTCGCAATATATTATCATTTTACCACCAATGGAAAGTTGGTGGTAGACCAGCCGCAAATGGGAAGGAGTCCCCATGGGACCCCTTCCCCTCGGCGAATGTGGGTGCAAATATTTTTTTAATAGCAGGCAGTGGTGCCTGCTTGCTCTTAAAAAATGAAACAAACGTTTCATTTTTCTTTTTGAAACGCATCCCGTTTTCCTTTAAGGAAAACGGGCTGCATTTAAAAAAAAAAAAAACTGCTTTATTAAAAAGGCAGTCACAGACAAGGTGGTCTGCTGACCCCAACAGGCCTCCATCCCTGTGAGTGCCGGCCATTCCCAATGGGCCGCAAATTGCGACCTACCTCATGAATATTAATGAGGTAGATCCCTTGCGACCCATTTGGGAACCGCAAACAGTGTCTCAGACACTGCTGTACATTCCATTTTGAGAGTCGCAAATTGTGAGTCGCAAAAAAAAAAATCGCAATTTGTGACTTCCAAAATGAAATGGTCATACATCTGGCCCCATGTCTTTCTTACAACCACTCGCTTTTAGTCCTTCCGACCTTCATTTTCTCTTACATCCATAAGTTTTCAAATACATTTACATACTCTCTCGCAGTATCTCAGCCCTAGTTCTCTGGTGCATTCTCCCCAGTAGTCACTCACTCACTCACTCACTCACTCACTATCTTCTCCTTTCCCCTTCACATGCAATCACTATCTCTGCATTTTACAGAATCCCTGCAATGTTCTTGCAATTCTCTGTTTCTCTCCAAGTCAGTGCTGTACAGTCTCTCCCTATTGTTGCCTCGGTCTGTGTATGCCATGGGATCAAAAAAGAACAATCACATCACCCCCACTTGAAATCCCTTAACTGGCTCCCCGATGAAGCAAGAATTCAACTGAAAATTGCATGCATGACTCACAAAGTTCTACACTTCAATACCCCAAGCTATCTCGCTAAGAAGCTTGAACTTTCTGGAGCCTCAAGATCCTAAAGAAGATCCAGCAGCTTACTGCTAAAACCACAGAGATTCTTCAGGAAGAAAACCTACAATAGAGCTTTCTCTGGCATTGCCCCGAGAATTTGGAACTCTCTCCCCCCTGATAGAAGAATGATCCCTTCAACTACATCGTTCATGAAAGAAGTCAAACTTTTATTTATGAACAAATTTCTAGAATAGTCCTTCAGAATTTCTTTCTACAAGCACACTGCTCTCTTATCCTTTATGTGCATAGACTGCGTTTATTGTTTTATATGTTTTTGCCTTCGTTCACTTGTAAAGTGTTCTGATACCCGCGAGGGTCACTTTCGCACTATATAAAACTTTCCAAATAAAATAAATAAATGAACAGTCAGATTCACAGCACACCAGTTCTTCATTTGTGGCAGTGGTTGCAAGTGGTTGGCACTGGCACTCACTCATTTTTGGGCACACAGACTCATTTTTCATCATGAGATTTTAACCCAGGTCAAAAGAGGAAAAGATGGGAAAGGGAGAAAGAAGGTGAAAAATAACGATAGGAAAAGAGCTAAATGGGGGAAACAGGAATGAAAAAGAACAAGCAAGAGTGAAAAAGGAGACAGGGAGTGTACGGAGGTGGAATACTAAGACCTGAGGTGGAATCAAGAATAGGCAGACTTCTTATTGAGAAACAAAGCATTGGGCACCACCGGAGGTGGGCTCCCATTAAAAACTTTGCAGTCCCTGAAAATATATTTATTGTGATTATATAAAGCCATTGACAACTTCCAAAGATTTATTATGTGTCTGGATTCAGGTGTGATGATTAGCTGTTGGCTGGCCTTTAGTACTTTAGGAATTCAGACACAGTGCTTGTTTTGACACTTCAAACACAAGGCGATGAGGGACAGAGCGCTGAAACTTTTCAGACACTCAGGTGAATGTATGACATTGTTCTGCATTGTGTCCATCATCTGTTCTTTTAGCTTTTGTTTTGACACTTCGTCATTGAAAATCACAATTTTATTTTTTATTTTTGTATCAATCGTTCCTCCTCCAATCTTTGTAAATAATCTGCTGAAAATTACTCCACATTCTTCCTTTACAAATAAGTGCATAATGGGGACCCAACACATGCTTTACCACACGCTGCTTCACAAGGCCCCTGTTTAACATTTTAAGTAAGAACTGTAGACATTGTGGGTTTTAATGAGGGTTAATGACATCAGTGATCAGCCCCTTGGTAAGTGAGAGCCTGGCAATACGACAATGCAGTCATTGAGTCCATGGCTCCAAGCTCAAACTAGCACATCTGCTGAACAATAGACATGAATACCCAATGGAATGACACATAACAGTCACAGTACAACCCTCTGGCCTCAAACTTAAACCCACAACTGACTAAGGCTGACATGTACAAATGTCAATTAACAATAGCAATAAGAATGCTCACCTAAGAGCAAGGCCGGGCTGGCTGTAGCGGGCACCGGGTATTTTACCAGTGGGCCGGAAGGGAGGGGGCGGTTTTAGAGCAGTGGGGGCCTTGTTTGTTACTGGGGGCAGGTTTTGCAGCAGGGCTGTAATATCGGCTCCCTGTAACAAAAGCAGTAGCAGTGTTTCCCACCAGCATATCTATCTGAAAGTCCAGAGATGTTGTTCCTTCAATAGTGTGAGATTGCTCTGTAGTACATTCAGTGAGATTAGCCATGATTGGAGCAGGATTGCGCTGGAAAGATGAGCAGGGCCTTAGTCAGTTTAATGTCAAGTGGCGAACAGGAATCCAGGATTGAATGACTTCGAGAGTTTGTTTTAGAAGACGTATGCCCTCTGTGTAGGAGTAGTCTAATATCACAATGTTTTGAGCTGGTAGTGTGGCTGATCTTCCCCTGTTAGGCTCTTATTTTCTAAAGGTTGCACGGGCACTCGCATAGCTCTACGCCAGCAGTTCTTGACTTCTGTGGACACTCAATCATCATTACTGTAATCCAGGGACTCCCACTGAATAAATATAGAAATCCGGTGTCCCTTACTGAGTCATTACTGGAAGCCAGGAACCCCAGCCTAAGAAATTTCAATGATTTGAACCACAAAATAAAACACAAATGATGAAATATTTTATTTAATTCACAGACAAATATTTGAATTTTAATAGGAAGGTTGGAGCTTTTTAAATTGAATTCAGGTCACCCATCACCCATGCTATATTCTGTTTTATGCACTTGCACTGTCCCATGAATCAATCTGAGGACACCAACTTAATTTCTAGCCTCCAATTTCAAATTCCTTCACATCTATAGAACGTTTTAACATTTACAATTTAACATTTTACTTCTTTATTTATACACACTTTATTAATCTGTTCATGTTATTTACTTTTCCAAGCATCGCGGACCCCCTGAGTAGACTTTGCAGACTCCCCCACCACAGGTTAAGAACCGCTTGTCTACCCAATTTGGCGTTGTGCATGCCAGCCTTTAAAATGGTTAGTAAACTGACACAATGTTCTGCGTCACTTTGCGCAAAAAACTTTAGTAAAGAATGACCATAGTCTTGAGCAGGTAAATTTGTTGTAGTTGCATTAGTTGTGCAAGTCTAGAAAAGGTAGTTCTGCTGCTGTCACTTTCTTTCGGTTACTTGTTCCAAGAGGTATGACTTCCCAGTTTCTGCACACACTCTGCAGGTTACTGCTGCTGTTACACTGTACTGCTGGTGCAGACAGCGCCACCCTGGTCAATGTGTATGTAACCGCCTTCATGTAGCACTGCTGTTGTCTTAGTGAATGTATGCCCGATGGAGGAATTACTGCTTCTTTCCCATTATTTCTGTACACCTAATGCAGGTTGCATTGCTGATGACATACTGTTTCGGAAACTGTTTCAGGTTGCGCTGTTGCACTGTTCCTAAGCACGCTTCTTGCACACAGCATGCCTGCTACTGCTTAGTGCAGTCACTACAGCTACTGACTCACTGATGTTGTACACCCGATACAGGCTCTACAGCTGCTGAACTACTGTTACTATACACCACTTGCACATCCCACTGCTTCTTTCACCCTGTGAGGCAGTGCACTCTTTCTAGGGAGTTCTGCCATCAGTGGACCATTAAGGACTTTGGATGAAGTGACGTTTATTTCCCTGAGTTGCCGGAAATACCTTCACAACTGGAAAGACCGAGACAAGTCTGATTTAAATCCTTTGCTTCCAATCGAATGCGGTTGTATGTTAGAACCACGCAGGCTTTAATCGCGTCTGCCTTAATAAGACAGTCCGAACAACGAATGCATCTTTACAACGCATTCCGTTACCACGCAAGTCGTTACAACGACTTGCCTGAGGGAAAGCGCTGGAGTTGGAATAGTATAATTTACTATTCCAACTCCAGTCTATGCAACAGCAGGGAAAATGTCGGACTTAAAGCCCGACATCAATCCAACAATGCTTTCCTTAAGGCAAGTCATTGAAACGACTTGCGTGCCAAAGGACTGCGTTGTAAAGTCGCATCCGTGGTTCGGACCATGCTGTTAAGGCACAGCATGGTTTGAGCCACGGTGTAAAGACTGGTTCCCATTGAATGCAGCAGCAGGGACTGGACAAGGGGGGGTATTACGCGTCAGTACCACACGTGTGTATAGTCAGTCTTTGGATATGCAAGCAAAGGAGTAAAGTTTTCAACTCCAAGGTATCCTCAATTTGGGAAGAATCATGACAAAAATTCAATTTAAATTACTTTCGACCTTTCTAAGGTGAGATACACTATATTTGTAGCTGACAATAAAAGGGTGTTATCTGCACAGATGTGTCATGCATGTCAGCGGTTATACTTAATGTACTCCCATGGGTTCAGTATTACACATCTACAATGACTAGGGTGTTGCTACCCTGCTTCTTGTGCAAAATGTGGGCTCTCCTCAGTTGAACTGGCAGACGGAAATAAACAATTTATTTCTGAAAAAGGAGTTAATGCAGTCTCTGGAACAGGGCACAGCGGATAAACGAAAAGTGAAAACAGTCCCTTTAAATAATGAAAGAGATTTGGGCAGTACTAGTTTAAGCTTCTCACACTAAAGGGTAATTAAGTATTTGCATCAACATTAATTAAGGAAAGAAAGCAGTGCTGTGCTGCCTACTATCGCAGGAGCTCAGTAGGAATAGGGATATAGATTTCCGTAGTTGAAGCAATCAGTGGTTAGAATAATTTCACAGATGATAGAATGTGAAGGGAAACCTCAATAGGAAAGGACAGGCAGAATAGGCAATAAAGGAAAGATTTCACACAAGCTTATCGAAGTTCCTTCACTATATATCAATGATTACAGTCACCAATTGAATTTTTATGTCCTCTTCTAAATTCACCATTATTTAAGACTAATATAGCTGATGACATCACAGTTGTGGTTCTTTTCCAAATCCAAACACTCAAACGGATTTGGGTATAAGGCACAGGAAAGCATTACAGATAGTATAAAATGTCGAAACACTATTCCAAATCAAGTGAATGGGCCATAAAAATTGTCGTTACTAGTGGTAGACGAAGTTGTGAAACTTTGTCTATTCCTATTCTGCAAAGATCTTTAAAAACTTTTTCAAGGTCGTGTAGTTCAAGAGTGTAGAGGAGATAAAAAGATTTCTCACAAAGCTTTGCACAACACTGGACCTACATACCTGAAAAGCCGCATACACTTGAACCAGCCTGCTACACACCTACGCTCTGCCCCACACACACCATTCACAAAAGCAAAGCATTAGGTTGCTTATTCTTCTACACCGCACCCACACTAAGTAACGACCTCCCTCAACATAGTGCCTCCTTTTCACTTCTTGAGTTCCTCAAGAAGCTGAAGAACTGGCTCTTCGAATGACACCGCGTGGGACCACACACCTACACATCTGCCCAAGTGTCTGGAAACCCTCACGGATGATTAGTGTGCTATACAAATTTACATGACATAACAAAACCGATGGTATTCAAACTCTGCTTAGATTAGTTTCTATGCGAAAATAAAACAGCAGAACCTCCCTTCTACAGGGAAAATTCCTCTTCTAAGCATTTTGGGAAACCTCATCCTAAAAAGAAGTTTTGCTAAGTCACAAACTGTGTTGCACTTCACCAGTGAAATTGTGTACTATGTACAACTTTGCCAGTGAAGCTAGAATTCTGCACGGCTCTAGCTACATTCAGTACTATGGAATATTTCTGTTTCTGTAGTTGGCTCTTCTTTTTTTGCCATACAGTTCATCAACACACATTCAGAAACCTTGCTGTGTGGAATCAGGGCCAGCTTTAGCGCTGGTGGTGCCCAGTGCGACAATGTTTGTTGGCACCCCACAATGACCATCTCCACCATGGATTCCCTCACTACCACCCTTTAACAGTGCCCCTCAAGCCTCCATAACTACTCTCTCTCTCAGATGCATTTAATTAGTTTTATAGCATCACTCATATCAGTGTAGGGTGACAGAGCACCTTACATCACACTACACAGAGGCAATAATAGGTGTGTAAATCAGTGTATAGGAAGTGTTACATAAGACAGAGGACTACAAAGTGTAGGAGGGACATGTCAACCATACTAGTAGGCAGTATAGTTTAATAGTGCTTGGTCTGGAGAAGCACAAACTCAGAATTTAAAAAGTAACACCATGTTTGGGAGTTCTCTTTAATAATAAGAATTGATCTCTACCCAATTGAACTCGTTTTGCAAGATTATGATAGTGAAAGACTGGGCAAAAAAACATGTGGCTCTAATATGCACCTTGCAGTTTGTATGCAGCTCTTTCATGACAATGAATATCTCACTGTTCTCTATTAGGATAGTAAGTTATAAACTTCAAGTAACAAAGGGATCTCTCCAACAGAAGCAGTAACCCACTGACTACATTATGTGAACTTTGTGATCTGCATGGTACACATTCTTTGCAGCAGGCAAATTAACCTTTTGAGCTACCTTACCATTGAGTCAAACCTTCCACTAGACAAACCTCTGATCTCTCTCTAGGAAGCAGTGGCGTAACACAGGCCCCCGCAGACCCGCCGTGCGGGGGGGGGGCCCCAAGCTCCAGGGGGGCACCCTCAGCACATAACTCTGGCGGGAGAGCTTATGATTTAGTCCGGAGGGGGCCCCTCCATGTGCCTTGCAGGGGGGGCCCCCTCAAGTTTTGTTACGCCAGTGCTAGGAAGAACATTAATCACTAGAGTAATCGTGACATTTTTATTGTTGCCTGAAAATTGCTGGAGGCCAGGAACGTGGCAGCAGGTGCTTTTCAAACCTTAATATACTTGCAAACACAGCGCCCCCACCCGAAGTCAGCGCCCGGTGCAGGCGCACCAGTCACACTGCCCTAGAGCAGGATCTGTGTGGAATCAACGGTCTGATACAACACTGAGCAGGCCACACATAGTGGGTGCAAACTGGGCACAGACTCTGTGATTGGCCCAGCATTTTGAATATTCATAAAGGGTCCCAAAACCTCCTGCAGCCTGAATGCCAATGGAGCAAGTCACATTTTACAACACTTCTCTAATGTTGCAGGGACCAAGTCGGCAATTAACAGCATGCTTCAGCCTGAGTGTTTACATTTCCAACATGTCAACATTTTGTGTGAAGGAGCCCATAAGGACAGGCTTTAACAACACATGCTGAAATGAAGTGGTTCCCTGCAGTGGCTCCCATGCAGTGGTTCCGTGGAGCACTGTCTGCCCCCGTCCCACTCCTCTGAGGGCGCCTGACATGTTTCCCACAGGAAAAGCTGTCCCACAGCCCTTTTGTGGTCACAAACCATTCATACATCCCATTGCAAATTATATACAGGCAGGGAACGCCACTTTCATGCTCTTGTCCAATTAACAATTCAGAAAGAATAGCAAAAGGCCTTTTAGAAGTCGATAATCCTTTTCAACTCATGAAAGGGCTTTTGCACAGTGTTAAAAGGTATTATGCAGTTGAAAACCATGTGATTTTGTGAACTGGGGAGAGAATGTGGCCTAACGGCTAGGGCGGTCGACCTCGGAGCTGGGGAACCAGGTTGGAGTCTCGGCAGGGACACTCAACATTCTGTGTTTCTGGGCAAATCACTTATTCTCCCCGTGCCTAACAAAAAAGAATGCGTCCGTATGTAACATAACTGGTGCTCATGTAAAGCACTCTGATACCTCCGGGTCTAGTTAGCGCTATATAAAACTCCTGCAGGCTTTGTGACTGCATAAGTACATTGTACATCAGGACTTAAATCCTGATCTTAGATTTTGAGTACTAAGAAACTGCTGCTGCTCAGTTTGGTTTCTTCAATCTTCCTAGCACCACTTTTCAGATCAATTTTTCTAGCACTATGTTTCATGGGCTAAACAAATACATCAGTATTGCTGGATGTGATATAGATTGGTCACCTTTGAAGACTTTGGGTCCATGGTTCAAACAAAGACGCTGGGATGCAAATTTACTTAGCGGACATAACAAACCTAAGGTAAAATGTCTAGCACCAGTTATGGGGCATATAAAAAGCACGGACTATTGACTTTGGTACAGAATGGGAAGTGGAAATACAGCTGACCGTAACAGTTTATCTAACTTTATTGTAAATATTGTCCATTAGAAGAGGTAACGTGGCAAGCGGTAAAATCCAGTCTTAGGGGAACATACAAGTACACATTACCACTGGCCGAAAACGCAATTTTGACTACAGGTGCTTATTGGAAAAAAGCCTGAATAGATGAATTTACAGAATTGGGGACAATGTGCTCAGTGAAAGACCGGAAGTTCCCTTGGATTCCATTGTGCAATGCTGGTTAGGTCTATGAGCAAACTCCAGGTTAAATTTAGAGGCCCTGTGGGTACAGCCTTCATTTCATACTTCCCAGGTAAATAAAAGGAATACCAGTGAGTAGAGATGTCGTGTGGTTTGTGGACTCATGGTCTGCAATGCTAAGTTAGCTTAGGCCTGGCTGCCATGATGCCTCTTTGCGCACGTTACTTTGTGCCTTTGTTTTTCCTGCCTCAGCTTTTGCCTGGCTATTTGAGAACTGTTTGCCTTTCACCTTTCCTCCTGTTCCCTTTGGGTTGCGTCTGCACATCATGTACAAGGTCGAAAAACAACGTCCCTTGTTCTTGCTGATCTGGTCAGCCCCTCGCACTTAGACATAACACGGAATACAGCTGCACTGGAGAAATTCGTGTGCTTTTAATATTGTGCTCTTGCTGTTTGTGACACTTGGAGAAAAACCTTTCCAGAGAGAAGAGCTGTGCTTGTCTGATGATGTAAACCTTGCATCTAGATATTGAGGTATGAGGGTCTGCCTGACAATGCCCAGAGGTCTTCTGTTTTTATAATAAACTAGTTATTAGCACGGGGAGGGTGGACAGGCCATTTAGCACTATATCCACTGTCTTTATAAAATACTATCCCCGTTTGTATTCTATGGAATTGTAACTATGCTTATTATATTATTCTTATGCATTATGATGATAGTACTTACACGTGTACTGTATCTTAGAGCACGATAGTTGAAATAAACATTTTAAACTATACAGTGTCTCTTATTACGCAAGTTGTGGATAGGTATGAGTGAGTTACGAAAGGGTGTCCTTGCTCCCGCCAGTCCCGAGAGAGAGAGATACCGTGTTCTGGGTTGTCTAATCATTGGTAGCTTCGCTGCTAATGAGACGCTAATGCTAGCCGGATTAGGGTCGTAGGTACTAAGGTTTATGGTTGGCTCACCACTATACTCCGAGGTCCTATTATCCTGTGCAGAGCTCTGTATATGTGCAGAATCCCTACAACATGGCGCCACCAACGTGGTGGGCTGCTTATCTGCGAGACGCTTGAGTAGTACTTGTGCTTGTCCACAACACCCTTCGCGTACGTTTCCGGAAACGGGTGTAAAGGTGATACCTCCTATATTGATGTTTTTATAGGTTCTTTCAAGCTTGAAGTTGTTAAAAGGTGTTTAAATAAAACCCTATATTGTGCTGCCTCCTACTAGGTTGTCTAATACTTTTTAGCCTTAAATGGCTGTCCAAATTGCGGCACATAGCCGCGCAGCGCTCAAAGCTCATTTGACAGCGTATGGAGTGCCTGACGCGGGTGTCGATCTGATCTTTGTGGTACATGCGGATCCTGCTTACCACTTTGAGGTATTTTACTCTGGGATCACCTTTCTGGCGGTGGATGGGACTGATACTTTGTTCCATGAATATACAGCCACCGCACTTCCTAATGTCTATAGGCCTTATAGGAATCTTGAAGTACCGCTCACGGCGTGGCAACACCATGTTTGGTTTGATGGCGCCCTCCCCCAACCGATTACCTTGGTTCGTTTAGGCCCCTTATCGATTGAAGGGGCCACTTGGCCAGTTTTGGCCGGGTATACCCCACATCCGCGTTATATGACGCTTCCAGTCGCTGACCTGCGTAATTTGCATTCGTCTTTAATACGTGTGCATAGAGCTTTAGTACAGTATGTTACAGGCAACATCCAGGCAGCCCCGCCTGGAGTTGCAGCGCATCCAGCTGGACCAGGCGGCGTAACCATAAGTCCCGTCATGGTTAATTCGGTGATGGGCAAGCGCCCACAAAATAAGGACGATTTACCTTATTGGCTTGCAGAGAAATTTGACCAGCTGGAGGCAGTTTTTCCAAATACTTCTCCTGTGGAAAAACACAGGATTTTGACGATTAGTTTGCCAAAAGACTTGATCCCCGAGTTGACAGAATGCAACAACTGGGGTAAGGTATTCGCAGCAGTATATGCGAAGTGTTTCGGCACTCCTTCATTGACAGTTCTCCCCTCTGTAATTAAACGAGTGCAGGATGAGCATGGCCCTGAAGCGGCAGTGGAATTAGGGATGAGACTGGTGGGAGTGTTCGATGTAGTGGCTGATTTGATCCTTGCGAATGTCAAGGGCGATGCAGTTAACTTTCAAGTAGCTAATGCTTTGGCTTTGATCCCAGAACCGGACAAGCCGCGCGAATTACCGAAAATTATTGCACAGGCTTACAAAACCATTGGCCGCAATAGCCTGGGAGTCAAGCCTTTTGCTAAAACGCAAACTCAATCACAACCAAAAACTCAATCTGAGAAAGATGAGAAACCGTTCTTTACTAAAAAGAGCTGGAGGTTGAAAAAACAGGGTAAGCAACAGCAGAAGAAGCCAGGGTCGCGAGGCGCATCCCCGGTTTCAGTATCTTCTGAACGCACATATGATTTGCGCGATAGAGCGAGAATAAAATCTCCAGAGAGATTTCAAATCCCTGATCCGCGTTCTCCTCGTTCTCCACAGGCACCGTCGACCTCCCAGACAGGTGGAGGAGATCGCCAGGATAGAGGCAGGGGTCGAGAGGCCCCACAGGGACGAGACCAACCTCGACAACAAGTCCGAGGGAAACCAGAAGAATTTCAACGTTCTCGCCCACAGTTTCAGAAGAAAAAAGTTGCCGCTGTAACAGCGAAGTATGCCACAGACGGTGAGAACGAGACTCCTGAATTGGACGTGGGCAGTGACGCTCCTAGACAGCGCCGCGGAAGTTACCATAGTGCGAGAGGCACTCTGTCCTCATGTGGAGGCGACAGCAACTGATACTTTCATTACTGTCAAGACAGCTGACACCAGAGTGGCACCCCCTGACAGACTATATAATATTGTCATTCAAATTGAAGGTGACATACAGCGTGTTATTAAAGGGATTTTTTGGGAATATCTGACCTCTTCATATGACATTTTGTTAGCAGAGGCGGATTGGCCGCCCCCATTCATACTTGCTGCTCGTAGCGGGGAGGAGGTAATCCTTCTGAGCTTTTCTCGTCATGTCCCCAAGGACAAAGCGGAGGCTCTTGCAGCTGAATGGGCTGTGTCCCTGGCTCCGGCGTTATACCGCAACCACGTGGGCTGGGATGAAGATTCTCCCCCCATGATATTCCTTTGCGGTTGCTGCCGCAGCCACAACCCCAATATCCCATCAAGCGGGAAGCTAAAGGTCCCGTTTCCAAAATTCTGACACAGTTAGAATATCAAGGAGTAATAGAAACATGCGTGTCACCTATGAATAATCCCCTTTTCGCGGTTTCTAAACCCGATGGAATTGGATTACAGGCATTTGAACTCTCATTGTCGGACCTTTGCGGTGCAAAATACCCATAGTTCTGCGCTTGTAGACAGTCTTGTTCGTAAAAAATATAAAACAACACTTGACCTATCCAATGGATTTTACACACACAACTTAGCCCCGGAGTGTAGCCAATGGAGCGCTTTCACTTCCGGTGGTAAACACTTCAAATTCCGGCGTTTACCCATGGGCTACAAGAACAGCCCGGGTGTATTCGCCGCCCGTGTTGTCTCTTTGTTGGACAGCATAGACCCAGATGCGTGTTCGTACGTTGACGATATCTATCTGACAGACGACGAGTTATGGCCGCATCTTTCCCGAGTGGATCGCATTATTCTTGAATTTGCGGTCTTAGGATATAAATTTAATTTTGCCAAATCTCACATTGCTGAATTTACCGTTTTGTTTTTGGGCTATGAGCTCAACAATGAAGGTAAGGGCTTAGCACCCCATTTTTTGTAGAAATGCGCGCTCTTGTGCCCTCCAACCACTCTGAAGAAACTTCAGTCTTTGCTGGGTTTTCTGAACTTCGGGCGTACTTATATCCCCGAATATGCCCAGCGTATCAAGCCTCTTTATGCCTTGATACAACCTAACTTTTCGAAGTCATGCTGGCTTCCCGAGCATTCCTCTATACTGCAGTCTTTGCAGTCTGATCTACTTGAATCTAAATTTCTATTGACACATGACAACCACACCAACCTGGTGATTAGAATAATACCAGGAACAGTGGGCTTCACGTACTTAACCTTTAACGAAGGTGACACAGTACCGATTGCATACAAGTCACATCTTTACACTTCGGCAGAGTTGCGATTTTCCTCTGTGGAGAAAGTTTTGACTGCGGTGCAAATGGCGATTCTAAAAGAACGCGCACTGGCACAGGGAAAACGCATTTTGGTGGTAACACCATATCCTGCCCTTGAGGCAGTGACGAAAGCAAGTGTACCGAACTCGAAGGCTTTGCACCCCCGCTGGATACAATGGGCTACATCTCTGACATCCCCGGATGTCACTTTTATCTTTGATTCCTCTCTACAGACACAGAAGTTTTTACAGTATGAATTTGTTCATCCTCCTCCTCTGTCTTTGCTACCGCTTGAGGAGTACGAATGTATTATCTATACCGATGGTTCGGCACAACCGGCCACAGGTTCCAAGCATGCTTATTCAGCAGCATGTGCTATTGTTGCAGGTACTATGGTGAACGGTGAGTTCAAACAGACGGTAGTGCACACTCAGGCACTAGGAGACAGTACTGCACAATTGGCCGAGCTACGCGCTTTGGTGCTTGCACTTGAGTTCGCTAATCCAGACGTGACAACTCTTATTGTGTGCGATTCATATTACTGTGTTCAGTCTTTCAATGACAATCTATTCTTTTGGTCGCAAAACGACTATAGAGATGCAAAAGGCAGCACAATCAAGCATAAGATGCTTTGGGTTCGAGTGGCAGATTTGAAACAACGTCTGCCTCTCACACAGGTGATTCACACTCTTGGCCACCAGCGTGTGGGCGCACACGCTGTCGGTAACGGTTTGGCGGACGAAGCTGCCAAATCAGCAGTAGCCACGTGCTCAGTAGCAGCAGTTACAAGATCCATGACTAAAATAGATAATGATATTTTGGCAGCTATTGCTGCGACAAAGGAAGGTGCTAATTACCCACAGGGTTTCCCTTCCAAATACTCTCATCAATTAGGTCCCGAACAGGCTCCTTACGTAAGAATTCCAGACGTTGGTGATCGGTTGATTCCCAACGCGGACCTCAGACTTTCCTTGATAACAGCCGCACACGAAGGCATGGCTTCGGCACATGCTGGCGTGTCTGCGACGGTTTCCATCTTGCAGCAGCGTTACTGGTGGCGTGGTTTATATAAACAGACCCGTACTTCTGTGCTTTCTTGTGACGTTTGTCAGTAAATTAAGCCTTCCACGGTTACACGACCACCACAGACACCGCTCTGCATTTCAAACAGACCTTTTGGGTGTGTTTACCTGGATCACTGCGGTCCATTTTCTTCTGACACTGCATATAAGTACATCTTGGTTGCAGTGGATTCGTGCACACGTTTCATCTGGGTCTGGCCACAACTGAGTGCTGATGCTCGAAATGTCATCAGGGATTTGCGTGTCTTTGTGGGAATTTTCGCCTGCAGCACCTTCCATTCTGACCAAGGTCCAGCGTTCGCCTCTAAGGCTTACAAGGACGCAATGGGGTCACTGGGGGTGCAGGTGAAATTTTCGTCTCCATATCGGCCTGAGGGCAATTCGATTGTTGAACGAATGAACCGTGACTTAAAGCAATCCTTGACAGCTAGAGTCCTAGGTACTGGCAGGAACTGGCTGGCCCACTTGTATACCGTACAATGTGCACTTAATAATCTCCCTAGAAGACCTCTGGGTGGGCGGACCCCATACGAAATGCTCTTTGGCATACGAATGTTTGTGCCCGACCTTGATGGTCTAGACATGGCGGCGCAATCCGCAATCTTTGATGTAGATAACCATTCTACTATGTTACAGGACTTACAAGAAGCCCGAGACAAACTTGCAATTAAACATTTACCTTCAGCCACAGACGCTGCATTGCAGATTCCGGTAGCCGGCTGGCTTCCGAAAGTTGGAGACCTGGTCCGAGAGAAGGTGGAGAACAAAAAAGAATTTGGCCCCTCTTATCGTGCACCGGTTCCAGTCCTTGGCTTGAAGGGTACTCGTACAGTCATCTTACCACCGCTTCCTGGTCGCAAGGAAAACAGATACATCTCAGTGGAAAATGTCAAGCTACAACATCTGGCCGATCCTGAATAGTGTTACACCAGCGGTCTCTTGTCCAGTCATTTCAAGGACAAATGTTTGTGGTCTTCCAGCCCGAACGGTCACTGATGTTACCATTGAGATGGTTGATTTGCCTGAACATTTGCTCGACTACCCGGATTCCCCCTGCAACGAGGAGACCGAGTATACTTATCCCGCCACCGAGTCCGTGGCTCATCTACCAACAACGCCATTGAGCCCAACACGTTATTCTTTTGATTCGGATTCCCCTTCAGTACTTATCCCGTCCAGATTCAGTATTTTTGTATCCTGGTTCAGAGACAATTTTTTAGTCCCCCCATGGACATACATCTGGTTGGTACTATTCCTGATTTTTCTGTTCATGTCCATTGGCTTTGTCACAGTCTTTTTTCTACTCATTAATGGTCACTATTTACCAGAACGCTCTGCTGTGCACTGTGTCGCTGGAACTTTGGCTCCACATTCTTCCTCTCACATCATGAAGCGTGACTACACATTTGTGAACATTACAGCGTTTCCAGTTGCTGATGGCATCGTATGGGATGCAGTAAATTTCCAAATTCATGGCCCAACTGAGATTATTAATGTACCAAATGTCCTCTGTGTTTCAATGGGTGATGTCGTTAAAAGTAATATTCATTCTGACGATTGGGATGTGCATGCAGTTGAATCGTTATTTACTGATCTGAAATATTATGCTGCCTTTAACGCTGAAGATTTGTACATGAATTCTGCGAGTTATGCCGATTTATATGGTTACCAGCATTGGGGCAACCACTTTCTCCATAAACCCAGTACCCTTCGGGGTCCTTTTAATTACACCCAATGGGAACATTGTCCGACCCCTTTGCCAGGTAGCTCCCAGACTCTTAGAAATAAGTTTACTTATTTTACGGATTTTGATAGATCGAACCCTGGATCCTATTACTTTAAATTGAACACTTCATCCACTCAGAAAATCATGTTGACCCACACCAAATTGCTGTATTCGGGTTCCTTTTTGAACGCCTTAGCTGTGGGTGGGTATGAACATTGGCGGGACACCATTGACTTAAAATCTATTTGGGGCTCCAAAGCCTGGCAGGTACAAGGCACAGAAGCCTTGCACCGTGCTTGCCTCATCCCGGCCCAGATTTTATTTTTAAATCAAACCATCTATCAAACAACGTGTTGGGGTTTGGCTACTTCCAAACAATTAAATGCACCCTCCATTCCTGTATTGTCTTCCACTCCCAACGAAAGCTTGCTTTTCAATATTTCCATTGCAAATTTGCAAGCTTTGTTCCAGAATAATTCGTTTAATATGTCTACTTTTGTTCAGTCACCCTGGTTGGCTTGGCCCATAGCATCTAATGCCTGCCAACTACGTTTTCATGACACAGATCCTGGCTACAAACAGGATAGGCCGGACCCCAGGTTTTCTGACTCTCGTACTGTTACTACATATTCTGTTGGTAAATTGTGTAAACAGTGGTTGCAGCACTCTTCCTTGGATTCTGTTAAACAACATTTATCCCTCCTATCAGGCAACATTGATCTGTCCGATTTTGTTCTGGGACCTCGTGCTCCTCGACCTAAGAGATTCATTTATGAAACTTATAATGAACTCTGGAAGCTTTCACAAATTGAAGCTGCTTCCCGTCTTCGGGAAATAGATCAAGCAAATCTAGAAAAGGTGCTTGCTGTTGTTGACAATAGTATTAATACCCTGTCTTCCCGCATTTATACGTTGGAGAATATTATTTCCTCTGTTGTCGATATTGTACAGGATGATGTTTCTATGTTATATCATGGTCAAAATCAATTAGCGTTCAGTAATGCAGTTTGCATGGACTTTGCAAACTCTTAAAATGGGTAAGGTTCCTTGGCACTTTTTGAACACCTCTGCCTTATTCTTACCTTTTAATTTGACTGAGAAACAGCGGTTCATGTCCATGAAAGATGCAGCATACACTCTGTTAGATATCGAAAAAATAGAGCCCTTACCATTCTCTGTTGCGGAATTAGATTCTGCTGTGTGGCTAGTACACGGGGTTATCGCTTTGCCTTTTTCTTTATTTGAGTTCAGTTCCTGCATAAAACATTATCCTGTCGGCCGCTTTCAGCCTTTAGGAAGTGCTTTCCTGCATGAACTTTGGTCCCTGCCTTCATGTTTAAATGTCTTAGGGACGGGAAGGAAGTTTTTCTCACGAGGGAGTCATGCGATTCTACTGTGGGTCATTCCCTTGTTTGCAAACACATTAAATTGCACGAAGCTTGTAATGTTTCGGCTCCGAATCTTGCTTGTGTTTTAAAGGGCATTCCTGCTCCTTCTAGATCTCCTACTTTCACTGTGCTTGCAAATGGTAGCTATCTCCTTCTAAATAATCAGGACTGCTGTGGCATGCTAGCCGGCATACCCTATATTGTAACAGTTTCCCACAGGGTTGTAAGCTGCAAAAATGTGCTTTTTCCTCCCCCGCACAGCATCATAGATAGTTCCCTTTGGCCTTCCATT
Source organism: Calotriton arnoldi (assembly GCA_963921515.1). NCBI lineage: Eukaryota > Metazoa > Chordata > Amphibia > Caudata > Salamandridae > Calotriton > Calotriton arnoldi. Next base: position 1,469,778 of record CAWUFW010003858.1, on the reverse strand, counting down.
CCGACTTTGAAGGCGGATTTCAATAAATTGAGCAGAATACAGGCACTATTATTGAACCAGGAGGTTATGCTCACATCCGCCCGGGAGACATTCATTCTCCAGGTGGCAAGTACCCACAGTGAAATACAGGCCCTTTTGAACACAAACCTCCCACAACATTTCGGTGAACTGATTCACCGTGTTTTCAATGCTTCACGCACCGAAGGTCTTGTGCACTTTTTTAAAGTTGTGGGCCCTGGCCTTGTTACCTCCTTTCAAACTATATTTGGTGTAATACCGGCTTTTATTCATTCCATTTTTTCCAGCGTCTTTGGCGGCTTTCCGTTGATCCTCGCCTTGGCGGCTGGTATATTGCTTTTGGTCTGTTTGCTACGCAATGGCTGCACTTCATGGAGCCCTCCTCACCACGGTCGCCTTCGGGTGCTCCGTGAGCGCATCCTCGCCGGCTTCGGCGTCCTGCCATTGGCGACACTTGGTGTGTCCTATAGACTTTCTTTTCGCTTTGCGTATTTCACTTGCGTGCAACCTGTGATGTCTTGCATCCGATGTCCTTTCTCATGGTCCTTGGATTATTGCCTCTCCAATACGTCTGTCTCACCCGGATTTTGTCCAGTTGGTGGGTCCCTTAGAGGCCCATGAACGGGACTGTTCCGGTGCTGGCTACATGGCGCGTGCGGCTGCACTTGGAATTTTGGCACAATGGGATGTCTGGGCGGCTGCTCAGAATCTCCTACAACAAAGTTATATTGAGTATCACGCAAGTTGTCCCGCAATGCTGTTCGCTGCTCCCTTTTGCGAGGAACATGAATGCAGTTTTGATTTATTGGACTGGATGGAGTCTCTTTTTTCTGGCGACTCCAACGATGTCCTCTTGGAAGGTGTGGCGTTTTTCTGCACTTACACTCTCTTTGATTAGGGGGCCTCCACGTTCAGCGTCCTGCCTCACTGGATTTTTTTTATATAGTGTGTTTTTATTTTTTTTCTCTGTCCCACTCGTTGTCCTTCATTGGGGACTATTCCAAAACGGACGTTTCCGTTCTGCTCCATCTATTTGAACTCTGTCTTCGTCCTATGTCTTCACCAATGGACTGACCAGGGGAGGGTGTCGTGTGGTTTGTGGACTCATGGTCTGCAATGCTAAGTTAGCTTAGGCCTGGCTGCCATGATGCCTCTTTGCGCACGTTACTTTGTGCCTTTGTTTTTCCTGCCTCTGCTTTTGCCTGGCTATTTGAGAGCTGTTTGCCTTTCACCTTTCCTCCTGTTCCCTTTGGGTTGCGTCTGCACATCATGTACAAGGTCGAAAAACAACGTCCCTTGTTCTTGCTGATCTGGTCAGCCCCTCGCACTTAGACATAACACGGAATACAGCTGCACTGGAGAAATTCGTGTGCTTTTAATATTGTGCTCTTGCTGTTTGTGACACTTGGAGAAAAACCTTTCCAGAGAGAAGAGCTGTGCTTGTCTGATGATGTAAACCTTGCATCTAGATATTGAGGTATGAGGGTCTGCCTGACAATGCCCAGAGGTCTTCTGTTTTTATAATAAACTAGTTATTAGCACGGGGAGGGTGGACAGGCCATTTAGCACTATATCCACTGTCTTTATAAAATGCTATCCCCGTTTGTATTCTATGGAATTGTAACTATGCTTATTATATTATTCTTATGCATTATGCTGATAGTACTTACACGTGTACTGTATCTTAGAGCACGATAGTTGAAATAAACATTTTAACCTATACAGTGTCTCTTATTACGCAAGTTGTGGACAGGTATGAGTGAGTTACGAAAGGGTGTCCTTGCTCCCGCGAGTCCTGAGAGAGAGATACCGTGTTCTGGGTTGTCTAATCATTGGTAGATTCGCTGCTAATGAGACGCTAATGCTAGCCGGATTAGGGTCGTAGGTACTAAGGTTTATGGTTGGCTCACCACTATACTCCGAGCTCCTATTATCTTGTGCATAGCTCTGTATATGTGCAGAATCCCTACGACAGAGACAATACTAGAGAATGCAGCAGTGAACACTACTTTAGGGATCAACTCACTATAGTTGAAGACAAAATGCATGAGTTTACATCTTCTTCCGCAGGCACTTTACAATCCCATTAGGCATGAAGACGTGAGTGAGGCAAATCCTGCCCCGTCTCTTTGCAAGGAGCAAAGTGGCTAGAAGGGCAAAAGGATAAATTGTAGGGAGAGAACCAGGAGCGGCCCGTGCATGTAAGAGAGGTAGGGCCGGGTTTGGGGGGGGGGGGATTCGACAGACTACCACGAGGGATAATTAAATAAATAATTTTCCCTCATTGTCATCTGTCAAAATCCCCCCTTCCCCCACCCAGTCCCACCGCCCTTACCTGCACGGGCCGCTGCTGGAGAGAACCCTCAAGACCTGGGTTTCAATCCTGGTTTAGATAATTGCAATATGTTAATCCAGGACAAATTTCATCAGCTCCCTGTAACTAGGTTTATATATCTGAAAAAAATCAGAAATAGTAAAAAAAAAACGGGATCAACCCTGATATTTATCAAATAAGGCACTATATACGTGAAAGGACATATATATATATATATATATATATATATATATATATATATATAAATATACACACATATATCCACAAGTTACCGTTTTCTCTCAGGATTCTCCCCACAAACGGATACGGACCACGATATTGGTGCAGTTATTGTTTATTCGTGCAAGTCGTCATAACGCGTTTCAGCTCACAGACGAGCCTTGATCACATGACATAGGTTCAGCGTTACTATTGGCTTTTTACATTACAAACTGTCCCCCTTGTCGATACAAACTACATTGATTACATTTTTGGGGATTTTATATTGCGTCATTATGTAAAGTGCAAAAAAGTGCTAAAGTGCAAAAGTGAAAATCACAAATTCTCAAAGTGCGTAATGCAATAGAGTATAACACAGATATATGTTTTGTTTCCATATATTACTCAGTTCATTTGATAATTTGGACGGACCCTCTAGTTCACCATGGTACTGGAGCCCCAGTATCAGATGCTGTTTCCTGTTATTTTTGTTATTTTTATTATTATTTTCATTAGCTGTTGAATTATATAATTTTGTCTCATTTGTAAGTTCTTTTAGAGTTATTTTCATTTTATTTATCACCCGAACATATTCCAAGTGGTGTTATTCTCCCTCACTGGTTTATACCGTTCTAAATACCAGTTTTCAAATTTGAATTTTAAACAGGTTTTAAGCACCAAGATAGATGAAATAAATATGTGCAAACTCGCCTTTTGTGTCTCCAATATAATAACGTTACACTTCAATGCATACATATATAAAACATATAATATATATAAAATACATAAATACAAATATAAATATATATGATGCTAAAATGTTATTAAATATTGGATAAAAAGGCTCTGTATAAAATAATTTAATTCAATAAATAGACAGTTCGGTATATGGATGATTCCCCAGAGATCATAAGCAGGTATATAAATCCTCAGTTATGTTCAGCCCAGCCGGTTGTTTGGTGTTAAGTTCTAAAATGTATCGGGTTTCCAGTTGTCGCAATCTATGCTCCCTGTTTCCCCCTCTCCTACTGGGCGGTACGGAGTCTATAACATAGTATCTGGGGTCCTGATTCTTTGATTCGTGCTTTACCTTGAAATGTAGGGCTACAGGGTAGGTATTGTCCTGGTTAGCTATCGCCCGCATATGTTGCAAAATCCTTTTATGCACCTGTAATTTGGTGCTACCTACATACTGTAAATTTGCATGGGCAGGCTAGAACATAAACTGAAAATTCAGTTTTACAAGTCAGGAGTTTGGTTATTTTCATAGCCCTAGGACTAAATGGGGTTGTGTAAGTTGTCCTGTTCTTGCCCTGCTGACACGCTTTACAGATTTTGCATTTAAAAAAGCCTTTATGTGCTTGCAACCAATTTGTTCCCTCTAAAACCTCTGGACTTGTTTTCACCAAGTCACCACGCATGGATATACCCCTACTGTAGGTAATGGAGGGTCTAGAGGGTAGGCTTGGCCCAATCACAGGATCATTTAATAACATGGGCCAGTTGCGGACAATGATCGATTGTAGCTGTTTCTGTTGTTTACTATATTGAATAATTATTCTAAATTCATTGTTCTCTGCCAGGCCCTTTTTCTCTGGTTGTTGTGTAATATTGTCAGGGCTGGTATTTTTATCTTCTAGTAGCACGTGTCTTTCATAACACACAGATTTTAAAATGGCACTGTTTATGATTTTCCGGGGATAGCCTCGCTCCATAAATCTCAACTTACTGGCATTCTGTGCTTCTCTTAAATCACTGTCTTTGCTGTGGATGCGCCTCAGACGTAGCATTTCCCCGTAGGGGATGCTGTTAACTAAATGTTTTACATGAGAACTGCTCGCATGTAGTGTGGAGTTTACGGCAGTCTCTTTACGGTATAGTTTAGTTTCAATTTTATTATCCGCTATGTATACCTGTGTGTCTAGGAAGCTCACTTGAGTCGCACTTATGGTAGTTGTGAATTGTAAATTTAGATCATTAACATTTATAGCATTCACAAATTCATTGGCTTTATTAGTGGTGCCCTCCCATACCACAAACAGGTCGTCAATGAATCGCAACCATAGCTTGATATTAGTTGTAATGAATTGTCTATGTTGGGTCTTGAGGACCAGCTCCTCCCACCAGCCCATGTGAAGACATGCATAGCTGGGAGAGAAGCTGGCCCCCCTCGCCACACCTCTGATCTGTTGGTACAATAAGTTGTTGTACATAAAAACGTTATTCATTAAAAAAATGCCACCATTTCTGTCAACATCTCATTCTGTTTCTCAGTGTTGCCCGCTCTTTTCTTCAGATAGTATCTCAAAGCCTGTAGGCCATCAATATGTAATACTTGTATAAAGTGAGCTCACATCCAGCGCTAGGAGCAGATATTCTTGTTTCCATTCAAAGTTTTTTAATTTCCTTAGAAAGTCACTGGTGTCGCATACATATGATGGCAGTGCTTTAACTAGATCCTGGAGAAAATAATCCACATATTGTGATGTGTGTCCAAGCAGACTGTTCCTGGCTGATATAATAGGTCTGCCTGTAAAATTGTGGGTACAACAGGATGGTCATTTTTCAAAAATTTGTACTCCTGAATGGTTAACAATTCATTGCTCTTCCATGCCAGTAATTTGTTATAAAAGGTCATAATCATTGTTTTTAAATTGGAGACGCTACTCTTGGTGTAGCACGTCCTGTCATTTAGTTGCGTGTAGGCCTCTTTTGTGTAATCCTCTTTGGACATTATAACAATATTTCCTCCTTTATCCGAATTTCGGATAACTATATTGTTATTTTCTTTTAGTTTTTTCATGAGTTTGTCATATTCGTGGTTTTGTTTGTTATACTTGAATTTGATATTTTGTGTTTTCTCATTAAGTTGTTTGATCTGTAGAATCACGGATCATAATGGGGTTAAACGTGGATTTGGGTCTGAAAGGTGTTTGTTGATTTGATTTCATCACCGATCTCATGGTATTCCCTGACTGGGTTGTTGATATCTGTTGACTGTCTGAATCATCCATTATTGCATTGGGAGTTGCCCCATTGGTTTCCCATAATACCTGCATTTCGTTAATGAATGATACATCGGTTTATGTACTATTTGTTGGTATGTCAGTCGTTGTTGATTCAATTTCATTATGAATTGGCCGAGTCTCATTCCTTCTGTCCAACAAATAGAATTTTTTAAGTTTCAGTTTCCTGATACTTTTAAATACATCCAATCTGGTTTTTGGGTAATTGAAATTCCTCGCAGGACAATATGAAAGGCCCAGGCTTAAAATTCGTTTATCGGCATCGCTTAACATTATGTTTGATAGATTCATGATTGTTTTATTGTTATTTGCGATATTGGTTATTATATATATATCCAAGAAAAACAGGTTGCCCCTCGGGACTGCACTCGCTGAAGGTGAAAGCTGATAAGCAAAGGCAGCTCCCCTGAACATAATCCCCGTGCTTCCACTGCAGACGCGTTTCGGGCAATGCCCTTCCTCTGGGCAGTCTTCTGGAAAAGAAAGGCAGGCAAAAACACACTAGTTTAGCCCCTCATTTATTTCGTTGCTGAAATTACGCTAAGGTGAGCGACAATTGAATTCTGGGACTGGTAATCACATACTCCCCATGTGGGTGCTGCCTTTAAAACCATGGATAAAATGTTATTCTTTGAGGCAAACAATGTTCTGTGGGGATGCCTTTGCAGATATAAAGCCCCTCCTGCTCCGCATATCAGCTGCGCCCATGCACAGCGGCGGACCCGCTCGGGTCTCGCGGTGGTGCTGTCCCGTGACCGGGCCTGGCCACAAACATCCAAGAAAAACAGGTTGCCCCTCGTTGGGACTGCACTCACTGAAGGTGAAAGCTGATAAGCAAAGGCAGCTCCCCTGAACATAATCCCCGTGCTTCCACTGCCGACGCGTTTCGGGCAACGCCCTTCCTCTGGGCAGTCTTCTGGAAAAGAAAGGCAGGCAAAAACACACCAGTATAGCCCCTCATTTATTTTTTGCTGAAATTACGCTCAGGTGAGCAACAATTGGATTCTGGGACTGGTAGTCACATACTCCCCATGTGGGTGCTGCCTTTAAAACCATGGACAAAATGTTACTCTTTGAGCCAAACAATGTTCTGTGGGGACGCCTTTGCAGATATAAAGCCCCTCCTGCTCCGCATGTCAGCTGCGCCCATGCACAGCGGCGGACCCGCTCGGGTCTCGCGGTGGTGCTGTCCCGTGACCGGGCTGGCCACAAACATCCAAGAAAAATAGGTTGCCCCTCGTTGGGACTGCACTCGCTGAAGGTCAAAGCTGATAAGCAAAGGCAGCTCCCCTGAACATAATGGGGATGTTTCCGTTGTAAATTTTGTCATTTCCATCACAGAGTGCCTTTGATGAAGGGCGTTGGCCCGTAACGCGTCAGGCATGGATTTGCTGGGGAAAGGAATCTAATAAACCGCTTTCTTCTGGAAAGACACCGGCTGAGAGTGCATTTCTTCTGGGGGCAACTCTGTTTCTGAATATATACATATACATATATATATATATATATATATATATATATATATATATATACACACATATACACATATATATATATATATATATATATATATACACATACACATATATATATATATATATATATATATATAATCAGGTGGAAATGCATCCAATTTTCCTTCTTCCCGGATGGCCCTTTGCAGTCCTAAAGCAACTGCGCATGACATGCTGGCTGAGTATCTCCAGACTCAGCCCGGATGTTCCAAAATGATAGAATTCCAAACCAAAAGGCATTATGGTTATATGAGGCTCAATCACCTTGAATATACAACCCATTCTTTGCCAGGAAGTCAGTGCTTTACTATGTATTTGACATTGTGAAGGATCTCATGGTTTCTCGTCCCATAATCTTAATGGGGAGCTTTTCCTTGTTGTCTTTCAACAGCCAATTTAAATTAGAAATACATATTTAAGTTTCTGCTCTCAAACACATCCCCTGTTCCACTACACTGATTGACAGCACAACAACGTAAGGAGCATGCTCTTTGCTTTTAATAAGTCCTTTCTTTATTTTTCTCAAATCTAAACTTGCATGCGGTAATATGAAAAAAGAACAGACTATCTAGTAGAGCTGAAGCTCAACACTCGCCATTTAGTAGAAATAGAAAAAAGACGTGCCCATCAATTCTGTCATATATGTAGGAGATGTAATCTAGTATCTGCGTTATAATCCCAATTTCTGCACTTTACCAAAATATCAGGCGATTCTGAGCAAATCACTTTAACTCTACATTCCTCAAACCATAATTAGCTGAAATGTAATGCACATATTTTCCAGATCTTAAGGCCCAGTGGCTCTGTATCCACGGCAGGCATCTGAATGTGACCCCAGGGACAGAGGATCAGTCCTGTGGCATAATGCAAAATTATGCCCCACCCCTGCAGAGTGTGACCAGAGGCCTCTTTAGCAGTGCTTAATTTGAGCCGGTGGTTTCTGGTGCTCGGCACCGGCACTTAATTGTCAACACCAGTGCTTGTGACATTCTGCCACAAGGTGGGGCTGTCTGGCTAATTTAGAGAGGACCACAACAACAATTAATTATTAATTTAATATTGTTAGACTTGGCATCTTTTGGCGTGTTTCCCCTGAGTTTTTGCTTTCTGACCTCCCGGTTTTGACTCTGTTTTTGCTGGCGTAGTGTTTCTGCGCACTTTTCTCACTGCTGATCAGTGGTAAAGTGCAAGTGCTCCTGTGGTAAATTGTGTTATGGATTGGTGTTTCCATGATTGGATATTTGATTTACTTGTTAGTCCCTAGTAAAGTGCACTGAGTGTGCCAGGGCCTGTGAATCAAATGCTACTAGCTGGCCTGCAGCACTGATTGTGCCACCCACGTGAGTAGCCCTGAAAAGGTAACTCAGACCCGCCATTGCGGAGTCTGCACGCAGTTTGGAACTGCCATGTCGACTTGGCCAGTGCACACACTTGCCAGTCCCTCACCTTCCCTTTTCTTACATGTCAGCCACCCCTAAGGTAGGCCCAAGGTACCCCTGTGGGCCGGGTGCAGTGTATGTGAAAGGTAGGACATGCCCTGGTGTGTGTGGCATGTCCTGATAGTGAATTACGGCCAATTTCGTTTTTCGCTATTGCAAGGCTACCTGTTCCCCCATAGGACAGAATGGGGAGTTTGTTTATAACATCTTATAAACATAACTGGCCCGGGGAATTAGGTAGGAAAATAAAGTTTAGTATGCCTGAACTCAGAATCTAAAGATGCATCTTTAGTGAAGGTGATTTTTACATTCTGTGTTTGAAAATACCACTTTTCGAAAGTAGGTATTTTCTTGCTCAGTCATCCCGTGTGCCTCTGCTGGAATGTGGATTGCCTGTCTGGGTTTTGGATGACAGAAGGCTGGGGAGCAGGAGTGGCTCCAGATAGTCTAGGTGGATCAGAAAAGGGCTGAATAGACCTGGGCTGCAATTGGGGAAGGGGGAGGAGATTTCCTTGCACCTCAAAGGGCCTGGTCTGCCTCTGACCATGCCGTCTCCACCTCCTGCCGGAAGTCACACCAGAGAAGGCAGAACTGGTTCTGGCTGGGCGCAGACACTCTCTGCCTAAGAGAACAAAGGATTTTGGGATATAAATATTGGGGCCCAGACCCCTGACTTTTAGAACTCTTTTGGACCAAGAAGACTGCCAAGAAGAAGAGCTGGAGAAGCTGTGAGAAGGAACTACCACATTGCTGTGTGCTTTGCTGTGTTGGCCTGCAGTGGCTGCTTCTGTGTTGGGCAGTGAAAGGACTGGACTGAACTTTCTGCAATCTACTTTTGTGAGTTTCTCCAAGGGCTTGAGGTAGAGCTTGCCCCCTGTTCAAAAAGGCTCAGGAACAGCAAAGACTTCAAGCTCTTCTGCCCTCAGCACTGGGGACTGTGTGTTTTGTGCTGCAACAGAAGAAGAAGCAACCCAACGACATCGGCGACGACGCTGCCGACTCAGTGTCCTGAAGGCACCACAGAGGGCACCACCGCAATGACGCACCGTGACCCTGGTCTCACCGACGACGCCTGCTGACGCTGCCACCGAGCCGCTGCTCGCACCACGACCTGTGGGCACCGCACTCCGCACCGCCTAGCTTCACGACGCCGCCTTGGTATCCCCGATGCCGCCGCTCCACGCCGAAATCTACGCCGCTGCTTGCACCGTGGTTTGAGGGCACTGCTCGTAAAGTTACACAACGCCCCGCCCTCATCCCGCACCGCTGCCTTGGCCTACCGACGCCGGCGCCATCGACACCCGTATGTCAGCACTTCAGCAACGATGCCGCCGCTGCTTGCACCGCAACCTGCCAGCACCGCGACGAGCACCGCATTCACTTCGCACTGCGACCCTGGTCTCACCGACTACACCATCTGATGCCGCCGCTGCTCGCACCGCGACCTGTGGGCACCGCACTCCGCACCACCTCGCTTCACGACGCCGCCTTGGTATCCCCGACGACGCCGCTCCATGCCAAAATCTACGCTGCTGCTTGCACCGTGGTTCGAGGGCACCGCTCGTAAAGTTACACGACGCACCGCCCTCATCCCGCACCGCAGCCTTGGCCTACCGATGCCGGCACCATCGACTCCCGTACGTCAGCCGACAACAGCGCTTCAGCAACGACGACGCCGCTGCTTGCACTGCGACCTACCAGCACCGCGACGAGCACCGCATTCACTTCGCACCGCGACCCTGGTCTCACCGACTACGCCATCTGACGCCGCCACTGAGCCGCTGCTCGCACCGTGATCTGAGGGCACTGCACCGCTGCACTTCGCACCGCAGCACCCGATGCCTACCGACGCCATTGCTCCTGACTTCAACAGAGAGGAGTTCGATCTGCAAAGCGTGTGACCTCAAGGGCCCCGACGACTCCTGCACCGACCTCTGGAACCGACGCCTGCGGACGCCGTGCTTTCGGAAGCTCAACGAGAGGTCGCCGACGCCCTGCATTTCTAAAAGGTACTGTTTGCGGGTTTTCCCGACACCGTAGCTGGCCCGCGACGCCGCGGTCAGCCAGAACTGTTTGGATTTGTTTGTTCACGACGAAGCAATAGCCCCGGACAGAGCTATCGACATCAAGGAACTGTTTTTCAAGCATATTTTGATAACTGAAGATTTTTAAGTACTGTATTGTGGATTTTTATCGTTTTTGGTCTTGTCTTAAGTATATAAAAATATTGGATATTTTTCGAAACTGGTGTGGTGTCCTTTTGTAGTGCTTACACTGTATTACTGTTGGCTATGTGCAAATGCTTTACACACTGCCTCTAAGATAAGCCTGACTGCTCGTGCCAAGCTACCAAGGGGGTAAGCAGGGGTTATTTTAGGACTGTAACTCCCTTATCCTGACTAGAGTGGTCGTTTCTGCCTGGCTTTGGCACATGCCCTAGCCTACCAAAAATCCCATTTCTAACAAATATACATTAAAAATGATTATTACGTGCCGCCCAAGCCATTCTTATAGCTTTGGGGGCCTGAAATAGTCTCAATTGTCATATTCGTAGGAGTGTGATGGTTAGTAATTGTGTTATTACTATCATTGGCAGCATAGCAGGGGCAGTGTGTGGTGCAAGCTGCAGTGGCCTCCTGATAAGAGGCACTTTTTTTTTTTCATTTACAAATTAAGCACTGGTCTTTAGTCTCCCATATGTCACAGATAATCATTGGTCTTGGGCTCAATGGGGGCCCCATGAAGGGCTGGGGGCCCACTGAAAGGTTAGGGCTCGCCTTACATGCAGGAGTAGCAGGGACCTGCGTTAAGCCCCTGAATCAATCACAGAGGGTTCAATCAGCATTTCATCCACTCGAGTCTGATAAAAGGAGTACCATTCAGCTGGATAGCAATAATCTTGCCACGAGTCCCCTTAGCAGATGAACCTGTACTGCACAAATGCATCTTATCTGCACTTCTGTAATGTATAAAACGTGTCCACACACTTACAAAGTGCACAGAGTACTAGCTAGTGATGTAAAAAAGTCAACATAAGTGGTTTACGGTTCATGGCAAACCATTCTGATGCCTGGTTCGTAATGCCAACCTGCCCCTGACTGTCATACGTGTTAAATGCATGGCTTTGGGAGGTGCTAATATTGTATTGAAATTTTACTGTCAATCTCTGAAAAAATGAAACCGTTACAAGGTATATAGCGGGGAGGGTGGCTCAGTGAGTTGAAAACTCATGGCTGAAGATGCAGCAACCAGCACTGTATTCTTTTTTATTGTGATCTTGTGGTATGTTATGATTCGGAGTCCAGGAACACTGATTCGAACCTTCCACCCTTCCGAGGTGGCTACACTAGATAGCATAAAAGTGGGTCTTGGTAAAACCTCTTATGTACTGCACAGAACTGGCTTAAATGCAGCATGAACACTAAAAAATGAACTCGTCGAAAGGCATTTCTGCCACATGTGTACACAACAATAATCCTTTCATGAAAATCAGGAAGCCTTTTTAGCTGAAATTACTAGTAGGGAGTGCGTAGTTTTTTTTTTACCCCTCACGAGTTTCTGGGGATTATAAGCAGGAGAAAGCAGCAAGCAGTCAGCGCCAGATCCCTCAGTTGCACAAAGTCGCACAAAGCTGTAAAAATAAATATTTAATCCTCGATTCTCCTGCTAGACAACACGTCACTTTCTGCCTTGGTGTTACGCCCTCCCCTTCATTCCACAACACACACTTCTTTTGTCGCCTACACAGCAATGAGTCCCGATCCATAGGAATGGAAGACTAGTAATCAGCCGCTCTGGTTAAGATGAACAAGCCAGCCTCCAAAACTTTGAGCTACTGGAACCGATGGACTAGCTTGCCCTACTCAACCAACCTTCGGGTCACACAACAAAGCCAGTTCTATATTAAGGCTACTGCAGGAAGCTGCCTTATTGCACCATCACAAATGGCCACAATGGGGTACGTGGTAGCAATAAAGTGCCTCAGAAAGTCTTGTTGCAAGAGGAAATGAAGTGCCAAAACACACAAATCACTACCAGTCAGGCATAAGACTTGTATAATAAGCACAACACTTGACCACAAGCAACAGGAGGCACCAGTCCTGCCCCATCTCTAGTGAATGGCCTTCCAAGTCAAAGTGACTGGGGAGAGGATGTGGCCTAATGGCTAGGGCGGTCGACCTCAAAGCTGGGGAACCGGGTTCGAGTCTCAGCAGGGATGCTCAACATCCTGTGATTCTTGGCAAATCACTTAATCTCCCCATACATAACAAAAATGAATGTGTCCGTCTGTAACACAACTGGTGCACATGTAAAGCGCTCGGATACCTCCGGGTCTAGTTCGCGCCAAATAAAACAAAAAAAGTGACATTTTATGATCACCAAATCGCGTGGTGGGGCTCACACGTCTGTTGGTGCCGAAGGCAGCTCTTGAGGAATGGCTTATGATAGAAATAGCCTATCATGGACCTAAAGAAATGAAAGAATGAACGTGGAAGTTTCAACCCAGGCTCATGGAACAGCACCTGCAAATCAGCATCTACAATATGTATATCATTGGAATAGTTCTACTAGCATTGTATGGACCCTCAGACCAAAGGTCAAGGAAAACAAAAATTAGGATGCAGCATGCACTATATCCTTCTGTTTGTTTTGTATGCTCCCACGCCATAGAATGACCATCTCCCTACGACTTGCTTCTCCCTTGCAGTGCTTCAAGGAACAAGCACAGATTTCAACTTACCAAGGCCCATGGGTAAGCCGCTCATCAAGTCCAGGATTGTGCTTTTCATTCTGGTACATGTTTGTTAGAACTAGGGTTTCTGGTTGGCAGAAGTATGTGCCCTGTCCAAGCACTAGTCATGGTAAATTAGATACACACTAAAAGATAATCTGTGCTTATCTTCTGGTAGCTTGGCACAGAGCAGTAAGACTTATTTTTAGAGGCAATGTATATTATTTGTGCAATACACACACACACAGTTACATAATGAAAACACCACATAAATACTCCAGACAGGATTAGAAAAGTACATTATATTTTTTATCAGTAAAACATGACCAAAACGACAAAAAAAACAATAAGTAGAACTGGAGTTATGAATAAATCAAAAAGTAGTGCAATAGAAGCAAATAGCACTTGGGGGTTACTTGAGGTCACGCTGGACACGGGTAAATCCAGAGTTCAGGCAGACTGCGATAGAGGGCAGGCCGGCTACAGGACTCACGCAGGGCCCGCTGAAAAAGTATGTTGGATGGAGCAAGCGTCGACGTCTAAGACTTGATGCATGGAGCAGAGAAGGCTATGCATCACCAATGATCCTGTGGATGCAGGCGATGCGTCAGTTACGAAGCCTGCACTCGAAGGCTTCATCGACAAACCTCTTTACGATGCAGGGCCATGTTGTCAATCGCCATTGAGCCATGCAGTCCGTCAAGTCAATGCTGGTGATTGGCTCCTGGGTCGGCATTGAAGGGCAATGCATCAGTTCCGATCACTGCAAAGTGGTCACTGCGTCGATTTTGAAGGTTCTGTACAGCAGAAGTCCCCTTTCAAGGGCCCAGGATTAGATTGGCACCACTTGGTAGGGCAGGACTTACAGATGGCAGAGTCCAGGTGCTGTCTGCGAGTCTGTGTGCGAGTGTGTTGCCTGTGTGAGAGTGTACTGATTGGTGAGAGTGACTGCTTGATGGTTGCTTGTGGGGTCATACGCATGAATCCATAAAGTGATTTTTCATGTTTTTTTGTGTATTTTATCTGTAAATACAATTTTGTTTTAGTGAAATATGAAATGTTTTCTACCAATTCGATATTTGTAATTAACTGTACATGTCTGCACAGATTGATCTCGTAAGAAAAATAACAAAATCGCAAAAAAATATTAGAAAATGTTAATTATATATGAAAAAAATCTTTTAATAAACATTTATGAATTTTGCATAATTTGTGTTGGAAAGACTGTGTTGTGGAACTGCCCATGTGAAGAGCCTTCTGTAGGCCACTAGAAAAGCAATATAGGTCTGACAAGAGTATTTCTATAGTAATTGTTGTTTTTTCCCCTCACTCTTGGACCTTTAAGTACATATAGGGGGGTACCTCTTTTGATACGTCATTCAGGCGGTCTTTACCGCAGGTGCCTCTTCACTTTGTAAAGATTTGGTCATTTGACTAACCTTGGTGCAATAGCATTGTTGAAATCTATTCTCACTCGCCTTTTCCCCTTCTTAACTCTCTTCTCCCTTTCTGGAAGATTTTGGATTATTAGTGTTAACCACATAGGAATATATAAATGTTTTGTTTTTTCATTATTTCACAGAGAACCCCGTCCACTCACTTGAATTGCTATCTACCAAGAGTGGTCCTGATGAAGGTGGTAGTAATGTTCATCCACCGAAACATACGTTGACCATATGGGGGAAACCTCCTAAAGACAACACAATAGTGGACAATTTTGAGATTGAATCAACCCACAGAACTACCAGCAGTGTATGTCACATGAATAAACAGAAGTTTCCCCAGGATTGCGGTCTGTGTGCGAGTGCGTTGCCTGTGTGAGAGTGTACTGATTGGTGAGTGACTGCTTGGAATATGTCTCATTACATCGCATACCAATATCACGCATGCCATTACAATGTGGGTATTACTATGCGATGTCAATGACAACGACATGCCATTACATTGCAAACTTTTACCACGTCTATGCCTTTACCACGCATGCCATTACAATGCAAAGGCATGCGTGGTAAAGGTATACTCCTGGTAAAAGTTTGAAAGGTAAGTGACTCTACCCTGTCCTACCCTAAACCCTAATGTAGTACCCCTGCACGACCCTCCCCCGACCCCCAGTCCTCTCCCTACATTTACACTACCCAGCACGACACCCCAATACTACCCTAAACCCTAAAACACTGCCCTACACAAACACCAAAACACTACCCTAAACCCTAAAACACTACCCCCAGCACGACCCTCCCCTGACCCCCAGTCCGGTCCCAACACTTAAACACTACCCTGCATGACCCCCCGACACTACCCTAAACCCTAAAACACTACCCTACACAAAACACCACAACACTACCCTAAATCCTAAAACACTACCCCCAGCACGACCCTCCCCCTTCCCCCAGTCCGGTCCCTACACTCAAAAACTACCCTGCACGACCCCCCCCCCCGACATTACCCTAAACCCTAAAACACTACCCTACACTACACAAACACCACAAAACTACCCTAAACCCTAAAAAAGTAACCCCCACCCCTGGCCCAATCCCCCTTACCTCTCTCTTCTCGTGGTTCCTCTCTCCTGGTTCCTGCGTCGTCTGAGGGGCGGTGCACTGTGCACGTCGTTGTGAGGAAACGGAAGAGCCTCAGTTTACTCACAACGATGTGGATCGCCATTACATCGCATGCATTGTAAAAGCGCATGCGATGTAATGTATGCGTAGTAATGGCTACGCGTTGTTACATCGCATGCGTTGTAACGCATGCGATGTAATAAAATGCGGGGAAACAGCCGCGTTGTAATGGCTGTTTCCCGACTGCTTGATGGTTGCTTGTGGGGTCATACGCATGAATCCATAAAGTGATTTTTCATGTTTTTTTGTGTATTTTATCTGTAAAAAATACAGTTTTGTTTTTGTGAAATATGACATTTTTTCTACCAATTCAATATTTGTAATTAACTGTACATGTCTGCACAGATTGATCTCTTAAGAAAAATAACAAAATAGCAAAAAATATTTGAAAATGTTGATTATATATGAAAAAATCTTTTAATAAAAATTAATGAATTTTGCATAATTTGTGTTGGAAAGACTTTGCGTTGTGGAACTGCCCTTGTGAAGAGCCTTCTGTAGGCCACTAGAAAAGCAATATAGGTCTGACATGAGTATTTCTATGGTAATTGTTGTTTTTTCCCCCTCACTCTTGGACCTTTAAGTACATATAGGGGGTACCTCTTTTGATACATTAGAGTCCAGGTGCTGTTGCAGAGTTGAAGGACTTCTTTGATGGCCCTGAGACTGCAGAACAGGGGACAAGCCAGCAATCCCTTGGAGTCACTCTGGGTTCAACTGAGATGGGTCCAGTCCTTGTCCTCAGCAGGGCAGAGGGCAGCAAAGCAGAAAAGCAGTTCTTGCAGAGCAGCAGTCAAGCAGATTAGCAATCCTTGTAGCTTAATAGTCTTTACTCCTGGCAGAGGTCTTCACAGGTCCAGTTGTGTACTGTCTTGTTAGGGTCAGAGGCCCAGTTATTATACTCATTTGTGCCTTTGAAGTGGGGGTGACTTCAAAGAAGGGTCTTTGAAGTGCACACAGGTCTTTTCTTCCCTGCCCTGGCTCCAGACAATCAGTAGGGGGTAATCAGCCCTTTATGTGGGAAACAGGACACTGCCTATTCAGGTGTGTCAACTACCTCTATCTCTCTTCCTACCCAGGATCAGGATGCAGATGAGTTCTCTGTCACACCTACCCTTCCTGTGTTTGTGGCCGTCTAGAGGGAATGCACAAAGTGTAGCTGTCACACACCCCAGACATGTATTGGAGACAGGCTGCAAGGCAAACAGAGCCGTAAGAGCAGAAAAATATCCACTTTCTAAAAGTGGCATTTCTAAAACAGTAATGTTAAATTCAACTTTAACAATACAGATGATTTATCATTGTCATTCCAAAGATATGAAACATGATGCAACTACTCCTTTCTAATAAGGAATTACATCTTAAAAGTGTATTAAGGAATTCCCAATGCTAGCCTATGAGAGGAGTAGGCCTCACAGTAGTGGAAAATTAATTTGGGTGTTTGTCCCTACCAGGATATGTAAAACTTTAAAGTACATGTCCTGCGTTTTAGTTACACAGCACCCTGGCCATAGGGATACCTAGGGCCTACCTTAGGGGTGATGTTTGTGTAATAAAAGGGAAGTTTACGGCTGGGTAAGTGATTTAAAAAGCCAAGTCGAAGTGGCAGTAAACTACACACACAGGACTTGCAATGGCAGGCCTGAGACAGGTTTAAAAGGCAGCTTGTGGGGGTAGTACAGCCAGTGCTGCAGTCCCACTAGTAGCATTTAGATTACAGGTCCCTGGGTATATGTATATCACTTTGCAAGGGGCTTATAAGTAAACTAAATATGCCAAATGTGTATACACCAATGCTACCATTTGAGGGGATAAGCACATGCACTTTAGTACTGGTTAGCAGAGGTAAAGTGCTTAGAGTCCTAAGGCCAAAAAAATATACAGCAAAAAAGAGGAAATAAGCAGGCAAAATATATGGGGAAGACCACCCAAAGGATGACAGGTCTAACCATGTTGTTCTGCTATTATAATGGGATTAACAGGACTACAAGCTCCAGTATGCAAAATTAAAACCTGACCTGGATGAACAACTCCTGCAGGGACCTACCTAACTTTAGAGATTAGGAATCTCAAATCTTGACACTGTATCATCAACCTTGCCTAATCTACATATTTTTAGTATCCCTAGTATTAGTTTCCTCTCCTCAATATCGTTTACAAGCTTGTGCTAGTAAACATCCCTGCGAGTTCTTGTAACCTAGAGTGCCTACCACTCAACCTTAAGTAGCAGCTTGGCAGGATAAACTCTAAATTTTAGCTGTAGACATTTTTTTTTATTTCTAACTAAAGTAGACATTTTTTAACTTTTAGCTGCGTCACTGAATCATTCTGGATAGATATTAATTGAAGAGCATGGCAAATTTAATTAAAAAGTAACAGTTTTTAACATGGGCTGTGATGTGTTGTACTCTTTGCCTATTTGTAAAACTGTCCTCAGGGTCCTGGAGGGATAGCTCAATGAGTGTTGCTTGAAACAAATGGCCATATGCAGGTCACAAGTTCAAATCCTGGCAAGGTCTTATGAAGGTTTGTAAATCAAGTACCATAAATTAGGAATATAGTAACATCTATTACTTTCAGCCAAGGAACCCTGGGACCCGTCACACTCAGCAGTAAGGTGGGTGAAGAAAGGAGGGTGCTGGGTGAGCGGGTGTAACCACCTTTGCCCGCTCCTCAGCACCAAGCCTGTGCCGCCTGCCAAATGTGGAGGCGTTGAGAGATATGTGAATATGTGGACTTTGCACTCCATTGCACAAGTAGGGCTAGGATTGTGCTACATAAATACTCCTATAAAAATAATTAAAACATTTGCCAATCCTATCTGAAGCAAAATATATCAGCACACGGCTGTATTGTGTCAACGTGAAATTGTTTTGAAAACATGCATTGTGTCACCACACAAGAGAGTAATTTCGATTCTCAGACTCATGACTGATTACACTTATATCATGTCTCAGAGTTTATTACACAGGGTTGACTCACAAAAGGAATAGGCGTCAACCCCTGCTTTAGCAGCTACAGCTGGGGTGGGGTTCTTGATGGACCTCTTCTGTCTGCAACTCCGCAGACAAAGGCTCATAATTAATGTGAAAGGGCGGGAGGGTGAGTGAGTGAAAGAATGGATTTGTGGCTGATGGATAGGTGAGTGAAAAGGTAGATGGATGTGTGAAAGGGTGGATGGACAGGGGCATGGATGAATGAGTGCAAGGGTGGATGTGAGAAAAGGAGGAAGGGTGGATGGATGAGTGAAAGGGTGGATGGATGAGTGAAAAGATGGATGGAGTACGAGAGAAAGGGTGGATGGATGAGTGAGTAAGTGAAGGGGTGGATGGATGAATAAAAGGCAAAATGGATGAATGGATGAGTGGATGGAGTGAAAGGCTGGACAGAGTGAAAGGGTGAATGGATGAGTGAAAAGAAGGGTAGATGGTTGGATGAGAGGGAGGGTAGATGGATGGCTGGATGATGGGGTGGATGGATGAATGAGTGAAAGGATGGATGAAGGGGTGAAAGGATGGATAGTGACTGGATGGATGAGTGAAAGGGTAAATGGATGCATGAGTGGATGGATAGGTCAAAGGGTGGATGGCTGAGCGAAAGGGTGGATGGATGAGCGAAAGGGTGGATGGATGAGAGAAAGGATTGATGAATACAAGGGAGGGTAGATGGATGACTGGATGAAAGGGTAAATGGATGAGTGACAGGGTGAGTAGATGGACAGATAAGTGAATGGGAGGATAAATGACAAATGTGAGTGGATGACTGGATGGAATAGTGAAAGGGTAAATGGATGGATCGATGAGTGGATATATGAATGAGTCGAAGAGTGGATGGATAGAGTGAAAGGGTGGATGGAGGAACAAAAGAATGGATGATTGAAATGATGGATGGATGAAAGGGAGTGATACGTGAAAGAATGGATAACTGAGTGAAAGGATGGATGGAAGGATTGATGGATAGATTTGAAGATGGGTAGATAGGTTTGGATATAGATGGGTGGTATGGTGACAGAATGATGGATGAAAGATTGAACGAATGACAGAATGTGAAGGGAAAAGGTTGACATCAGCGGGTGAACAAAAGGAAGAATGAATAGATGTGTGGATAAAAGAAACAAGCAAGCTCTTCTGTGGACGGCCGCGATGACTTGCTTGGTGCCATTACTGCTTTGGTTGAAAGTGGGGGCTATTCAAATTTTCTGGCTACTCCCTTGGGCTTGAGCCGCCCCATTTTTGAAAAGTTACTCTTGTTTTTAGAATTCACAAAAATGCCATGGTGTTTCCACAGAAATCTATGAAATCTTTAGATTTCCAAGTGTACATCTGTCCTTTAAAAGGAGGCTGTTGGGTCAGCAGAAAATATATCCGTTTAAAGGCAAGATGAACATTATTTTTGTCTCAGTTTTTTTTTTTCTTCAGCTGTATTTTTTTTTTAATTCATTTTTTGTAGTGAATATGGCCAAAGGCATTACATTACAGCAGATTACACTACACAAAGTCAGATACATTTTTTTAAGGCACAGGGAGATTAAGTGATTCGCCCAGAATCACAGGACGTTGAACCAAAGGTGAGACATGAACCCGTTTCCCTAGTTCCAAAGTTGGCAGCACTGGACGTTAGGCCACACCTTCTCCCATAAAGGTGAAATAATCTCTATACCACAAGAAAACAGAGATGTTTTTCACAGTTTTCATGCGTATCCAACACTTTTGGCCAATTTAGTGTAGATTTACAATACAATGAGAAGGTTTGTGAATATGTACAAAATTACACGTTTGCAGGCGTTCTCTTTTCAATAGCAATGCATGCAACTCACCAAATACCCACGTCGCACCCTAAACTTACTACTGCAAAATTTCTGCAATCCCTGTGTATTCTTCCTTATGTTCAGCGGCGGCCCGTGCAGGTAAGAGCGGTGGGGCACGGCTGCGTATGTTAGATGCATCTTGGGGTATGGCTCTGAAGAGATCCTGGTTCTGATGGTTCTTTTTTGGTCCCAAGTTGACCGTGTGACCAAAGCATGCTGTCCATCATTAAGAGCACTTCAGTAACATTTCTATAAAATAAATGCAATCTTATTGGGAGATATCAGAATTACAAATTTAGTCTTTGATCCACTGTCCATATGTGCTTTCTGTAGTATACCCCCTTATGTTGACTGTTTCCCACGTGGCATTTAATAACGTTTTTCAATTCTGTAAGTTGCTTCAAAGCACTGGGGATAAAGGAGGCAGGGAAAAGGGACGAGTGAAGGAGGGAAGCTGGGTACAAGGTGCGAGACGGAAGGACAATGTTAGTTGCTAATATAGAGCTATGCCAGCGGCGGCCCCCCCATTAGGCCAGAGGAACGTCGCCCCCCCTACTGCCAGTGCAGCAAAATTGAAAAATAAAACGGTAATAAAATGAATTACTGGTTTATTTTTCACTGCTCCCAGCCCAAGTAGTGTTTAGGGGCGGGGCTGCTGCTGACTGGCAGCTGGGAAGCGGTGCTCACTGCACCAGTTTACACTGCACAGGTCACTTTGGACGGCCGTCTTGTGACGGCCAGCCTGACATGCGTAGTGTAAACCTCTCCACCTAGCTGTCTCAGACAGCTTGGTGGAGAGCAGGCACAGGCCTCCTGAGCCTGCTGGAGCATCGAGGCAGCCCGCTCCAGCCAATCCTGGCGCTCCTGTCATGCTGCTCATCTGCAGCATGAGAGCAGCATCGGGATTTGCAGAATGTGGTTGCCTGAGGCACCATGAGGTTCCGTCGCGCTGAGAAAGAAGAAAAGGACGGAGGACAGCGGAACCCGGGTAAGAGCATTTTTTATTTATTTCTTATCTTTTTGGCCCCCACTGGGTTCGTTTGGCTCTTGGTCCCCTCAATGCCTCTCCAGTGTTGAGGGTCACCGCCCGCCACTGTGCTATGGTGAACTAAAGCCAGTTCAAAGCACTGAGAGGGAAAAGAAGAAAGGTGAAGGAAACATAAGAAAGGAGGAAAAAAGAAGTAGGGAGTGGCAGTAGTTTTTATGCCTGTGGTTCCAGCAAGCAAGAAGGAAAATATATATATCCAAATTGGCTACAGACGGTGATGCTCAATGTCACAGCAATAAGCGTCTATTGCCAATGGAAGAGAAGCTAAGGTTCTTGTGCTCATTCAAGCCCCGAGGCAGACCCAGGGCTTTGGCGGATATTTACAGACTGATCTGCATGAAATCCCCGGGGATCACCGCTACACGCTGGAAAAAAAGGATGAGCTTCGCTTGCCTTAATTTACATTCTAAATTGAAAAAAATGCAGGAAGCCAGTAGTAGAAACAGGCATCTAGCAGATGCTCGACTCCCATTAAAACCTTGTCCAATTAGACCTTCCAACTGGTTTGAGGTATTAACGGTTTCATTTTGCACACATTGTTAGAAGGACTTAGTGCATAAATAACCGTGCGGCCCGCAGTGCGATGCAAAGCTCTGCGGTGATCTTTGGTTCCTCATCGTAAAGTGATGTACAAAGTGGAATGGATTAAGGTCAAAGCATGCAGGCCTGAGATCCACCATTATTCCACGGTGTTCTGACTCATTACGCGTGCAGTTAAATGTATCTGTCCCATACTTGGCATTAGTACCATCATGTTTTCTATTGTGTGACCAACTAGCATCGTTATAGTACACCCAACTCTAACCAGGGGAAGTCTTTTGTGAACTACAACTTTAGAACTTTTATATCAGATCATTTATCTTGCGCAATACAGCAATCAATTGAGAAATAAATAAATAACGAATTTTCAGGCATAATTGGTGCTTCAAAACATGAAGCTTGCAGCAAGTACAAATAAAATGGTGTAGAAATACTTTGGCTGAAGCTCAGTGGCATTTATATGAAATGCAATGCATTTAAAATGTAGGTGCACTCTGCAGTCATTGCAAACATACAAAAAAAATACAATTGCATTTGGTGCCAATTTGAAGGAACGAGGCAAGCCCCTGCAGGCATTGTAAGGGTATACACACAAATGCTAAAAATCGGTGCATGGTTAGCAATCGACAGTACAAATGTATGTGCTTGGTTTAAACTAGGGATGGGCGGGACTTGTAGAGTTACATAAAAAAATCAGCGAGATTCCACGGAGTTCTCCGTGCAGGCTGAATTTGGCATGCGCTGCTTTTTAGCGCCGGGACCTTGTTCCACACTGTATTATAAGCATGAACTGCACCATGCAATGCACCAGAGGGAGCTGCTTCTTTCTGCCGCTCGTTTAGATTTTCTACTCGAGCAGCAGCCTATTCAACCTGAATGGTCGTGAACAGCTGCGACCGCCCGCGTTGAGAAATCTCGCCAGGAGGTGTTCTAGTGCCCGAAAATCATGCTAGGGGATACAAATTCTCCTTTGCCAACGTAAAGTTGGTGAGCTGCGTGTGAAAAAAAATGCAGCAATTGGCAGAGTTTTGCGGGAACGCAGAATGAGCAAAACTCCGCGAACTCCTTCGGCGAGGCGAATTATTCACCCACCCTTAGTTTAAATATGGTGAAAATTGTCAGAATATAATGAATTGCGGTATTGTTGGTAATTGTGAGCGGTTGGAATTACAAATTTGAGTAACAGCGTGCAGCATTACAAGCTAATGTTCTACTCTTATGTATGTACAATACAGTAAATGGTCCCAAAGGACAGTACATCAATATCAAAATTACAATGAGAAAGGAAACAAATGGATAACAAACGTAGAAATGCTTGGAACGCAGTGTTATTTAATCACACTGAACGTACATCAATTCATAACATCATTAGGCAAATATCCAAACAGTGCAGTGTCCCAGGTGGGGAAGAGGAATAAAGGTGTGTATTGTGATTGGAGTGAGGTTGAAAAAGGGGATGAATAAAAAGAATACAGTGTAAATCAGATGAATTATTACAAAAAGAACAAGGCTCATAATTCAAGCCACTAAATTCAAAACACAGTTAGTTGAATGGGTAGCCATATTTGAATAAAGTGTCACAGTGAATAATCGCTGTTGATCACGCTGGCGGATAGTGAAAGTTGTCGACGTTTCGACCCCTAGGATGGTGTAGGTTATTTATCCCCATACGTGGGGGTCTTCCTCAGGACAGGAAAGAATGGGAGGGGCACCTGGGAATGAGACATGAGAGATACCTTAGAAACGGGAAGTTGGGCGTGATTTAAAAAAACTAAGCATAAAAGGGGGAGAGCCCCCGAATATTCCCATAGAAAGCCTCCAGTTCATGGATGTGGGCGCGCAGGCTCCTGGGAACACGAGAGCGAGAAATAGTCACCTGCAAAAGTAAGGTGCAAACTGTGAAGGGCCGTCACGTAATCATGAATACTTGGGAACGGTAAGAAGGATCAGTCGTATTACACTTACTGGATCCGATACTTGTAACGGGTAAGGGGGTGGGCTGTTCAGCTCCACCTTGGAGTGTTAGTCTGAAAAATAATTGAACCCTTTATGATGAAAAACATAGCACCACCGCTGTGCCCAAATTGCGAAAGGGATAACCTAGCGCGCTGTGCATTATTGGACTCTACCAAGAAGTGCTCATCTGGAAGTTTAAAAGTTTAAAAGGACCATAAATTACAGAAACGTAACACCAGCACTGTGCCTAATTGCACGAGAGATAACACACGCGGTGTGTCCATGCAGACCATATACTGCATTGTACTGCTCTATACCCAGGTCCCAGGGACGCATATTGGGTTTACCCGTCTTTTGTAACTACTCTTATGTATAGCAAGAATTGAAAAGGTTTTCTGGTGCTTTCTGAAGGAATTTTTGCAGTGTAAGAATGTAATGCGGCAAGACTGTTCTTCACTGTCCTATGCAAAGAGATTCTTCTCAACTATCAAATTTGAAGAGAAGTCAGTGGTGTCAGGACAGGCACTAAATGGGTGGTTTCCTTCTGATGCATCTAGAAGGCCATCTGGGCTAAAACGTTAATTTCCCATGTTTGATCAACAGTCCCTTTATGTGGAGAAAGGAGGTAAAAATACCAGGTGTGCACAGCCAGCAAATGTTGAGTGACAGTATCAGCTAATGATATGGAAATTGAGGCAGAGTTAGAAGATTTCGGTCTTTAATGGAAACCTTTAATGTATTTTTACAGCTTCTTGACACAAATCAAAACAATTTGGGAAAACTGAGCTTTTCAGATGCACACCAAAACATCTTCCATCACCAGAATTTTCTATATTGGAATGGGGACTCCTCTGCATATTAGATATACGAGAGCAGGCAGATAAAGAATCAAGAGACTTCGGCTTGAGGTAGAGTACTAAAAACAAGGTCCTGTTCAATGACAATTATAGTGAAAATAATCTGTTAACCAGATTCTAGTCTCCACATAAAGACACTCAATCAAGCCAAACAACACACATTAACCCACTCACAGGCATTAATACTCTATTAAAAACCAGGAAAATGCAGGTGCAGCCCATACATGTTGGTGTCCGATAACGTGGATAGGTGACACACACCTGGCACATAGGAGAAGACTCAGAGGCCTGCACCTCCACTTTGATGCATCCTACAAACTTTCATTTCCCACACAAATGGGATAGGCCAGTCGGTCCTATGAAAGATGCCCTTCTTCAGAAGACCCTGAAACACAACATCCTACTCTAACACACACACCATACTGTGCATGGTCCGTCACACAAAACCACCAATGTTAATCCAACATCCACACACAGGGAACTCTGCTTTCTAAGAGATTTATGGGGAGAAGTGATCGGACACCTATGTATTATCAAAAACAATATAACACAATGTCACATTTCATTAGAATGGTTTCAAGTGCGTTTATCAACAGCTTAAAAACACCATTCATTTTTTGATGTAAGACCTTTTTTCACAAATCCTTTTATTTGGTGCTCATACAAATATGAAAAGAAGTCTTACACAATAACATAGATGTTCAAAGTCTTTAACCAGTATTATGACATTATTAAAACGCATATTACCCCTGATGCAAGAGCTTTAGGGAAATATTTCAATTATGCATAAGGTAACATCTTGAGAAAACACAAGTTCTGAACAAGTTATCTTTGGGATCAATCACTACCCCCAGTTTCTCATCCAAGTCAAAGGAAGACTGGTTAAAAAAAAACCTTCTCAATTAATCCAACTCAAAGACTGCAGACCCTGTCAAAAGCTCAGAATATTTGTTGTTATACAGTGGCATAGCATCCAGTGGCATACTGGCACTTTAAAACTAAA
The DNA here is from genome assembly GCA_963921515.1 of Calotriton arnoldi. Taxonomy (NCBI): domain Eukaryota; kingdom Metazoa; phylum Chordata; class Amphibia; order Caudata; family Salamandridae; genus Calotriton; species Calotriton arnoldi. The sequence continues at coordinate 1,443,684 of CAWUFW010003858.1, read as the reverse complement.
GGTGATCTGTTATATGTAACAAGTTGACCTTTTACAATAACTAAAAGGAAAGGTAAATCAAAGAATAGTTGCATAAGACATAGCTGGGTAAGCACTGAGATAAGCTTTAGGTGGGTCAGGGGTTGAATAAGGGGTAGAGTCAGAGACAGATGGACATGAGGAAGCTTCGAAATACTGCAGTAACAGGGATAGAGAAGTTACTCAGTTTACAAAAGCGTGACTTCGCCTGGTAAACAGACACCGTGGTGCTAGAAAGAAAGGAAAGACTTAGGCTGTAACACTCAATAAAGGACGAAGAGCTTGTGTTTTAAGCTACCTTTCTCAAGCATATTGAAGTAGGAGATGATTTTCATTTCTTTAGGTATAAAGTTCTACATTTTGGCAGTGGGATACACCTGAACAGCCTGCCCACCTGACCAGCAGCACTGAAAGCGTGGATTCACCAGTAGATGCTTGGATGATGAACAGTGAGAACTTGGTCAATAGCGAATGAACTCACATTTAAGACAGACCCTCCGTGAGTTGCGAGTGGCTTTATAAACCAGTTGAAGAGACTTGAAAATTAGCCCTTTTTAGGTCGAGCATTCGAGACCTCTTGTATATACTTTAGTATATACTTATATGTGTATGTACTTTGTGGGCTCTGGAGATCAGCCCTAGGACTGGTCTGCTTCTGCTTAGGGACTTTTTTTCTGTTCAACTGCCTCTATTTAACTTTCTTGTTAGAAAACGACCAGCTGAGGTCAGTAAAATACCAGAATCACTTTAGCATTCTCTAGATTCCAGTCCATAGAAATTGTCTTTCACGAGCACCCGTAGACAATATTTTTTTCAAATCTGGTATTTTCAGTAATATTACCACTGAAGGCCCTGATTATATATGAAATAAACAGAGCTTTGGACTATACCATTTCCTGCTGAAAGGCAATATTTCTCTCCATGTGTTCCCATACCTGGCGTGTCACGCAGTTTGTTGCTTACTTTCCCTCCATGTTAAAGAACAGTAGATGTTTCAGCACCCAGGCTAATGTGCTGCATAGCTAAATACATATAAGGTCCCAAAGGCGAGACCGATTGCATTGCAAATGCTTGTTGAATCAGTAGCCAGCGGAGTTCCCTGTGGTGAGAAGAGAGAGAGAGAGAGAGAGATGCCGGACAAAAGCTTGAGAATGATGCATGCTGCTGTGTTTTGAATGATTTGCAGGTGGTGCATCAGGTAAGTAGGACAGCCCAGATATATGCAATTCTGTCGTCCAACCTGATAGTGATCAAAGCATGGACTACTGCCCTGTGAACAGGAAGTGAAAGAAACAAAACATTATTTGCAAAGGAACACTAATTGCTGTCACTTAGTTAACTTGATAGGAGAAAGAGTGTGTGATCAAAAAGAAAACCACGATTGAGATGCCGTAACAAAATCTGGAGGGGAACCTAATTCAGGAAATCACAAGGCTGAAGACCCGAGTGAGGGCTGTTTACCAAAAATTCCCACCTCTTTTTTTAATCACTGTTCAGTTTTAGAAAGTTGATGTTCATCCAGTCCTCTACCGATGACCTACATGTCTGAAAAGCGTCCTGAATGACAGAGGGTTGGCTCAGATGTTCATGATGATTTAAGAATCATGCCTATAGGACATGATGACAAAGCCAAAACAGCGAACTAAGGAGGCCAAAGATGCGACGTATCTGTTAAACAGCGTGGGGCTTAAAGATAAACCCTGGGAGACTTCTCTGGTAATGGGAACAGAAAAAGAGCAGGATGGTGCAAAAGAGAGTTTGAGATCAAGCCAAAAGAAAAGAGACCAGCCAGCTTGCTCAGAGATACCTATTTGTAAGAGGCTAGGGATCAGTGTAGGGGAGAGACAGGATATCAAATGCAGCAGAAAGGTCCAACAGAACCAGTGTTGCAGAACTGCCTTGATCTAACATTTGTTTAAAGTCATCGGAGACAGGCATTAAGGTGGTTTCTGTGCTGTAGAGGGATGAAAACCAGTTTGATCAATATCTAATAAAAAGTGAGATGTTGAGTACTGGGAAGCTCTTTGTTTACATGTTTGATGTTGAGATGAGCTTTAGTTGCTTCCTAAAGGTGATGCAAAATGCAATGTCCCACTAACATAGGTTATATTATGTGAAAATATTAAACTGTACTTTTTAAAAATCATGTCTACAAAGAGTAGTGCAAATTGAGATGATTTTTTCAAACTATTTTATCACCAAGAACCACAGATCTCAAGAGGCTTTGCAACATTAGGTTCTTAACATTAGGCAACCCATGACACTTGCTAATTTGACACGTCTCGTATTTAGAATCTGGAAAAGTACAACATCCTACTTTTGGCATCCACTGTTCTTCCCAAACACAGTCTTTCCCATTAGAGGCACGTAGAACAAAGTAAAGATAACCTTTGCTGAATACCAGCTTCCACCCTGTTAGAGAGCTGAAAAGAAACACAACAGCTTTTATGTTCACATCACAGCATTTCCCCAAGAGTAAGAAAAGGTACTCTTCTCATTGGATGAACAAAACGAATATCCAAAAATCTACCATATCACTAACTCCCAATTCTTTTTTTTATTGTAATAAATCGTTTATGTGGCTTATAATAACCTTTACAGATGAAAGAGATATAACATTTGAGATATTCAACATTTAAATTTTGAACAACACATTATATAAACATTTGCAGTACTGAAAAGCATATCCTTATTTTCATACTGTTAGAAATCGGGTTGAAGGTTCACTGGAGTATGAGCCCTAGTCAAGCAGCAACCACAATCCTAGTCAGGATAAGAAGCAGGCAAACCCTAAATTAACATGTGCTCACCTTCTGTTAGCTTGGTCACAGCACTCAGGCTTAATTTAGAGGCAATGTGTAAAGTATTTGAGCAACACTTCAAACAGTAAAACAGTAAAAACACCACACAAAAGGTTAGAAACATAGAACTTTTGTATAATAAAGCAAGACCAAAAAGACAACAATCTAATCAGTAGAAGTTGAGATATTGAATTTTAAAGTTTAAGCCTGAAAGCAAAAAGCACTATGTGGGATACCTGGTCGCGCCAGACCGGGACAAAGTCAAAAGTTCAGGCCAACCACGGTAGAGCACGTTCCGGCTACAGGGACCCAGTTAGGCCCTCCAAACCAAAGCACCTTAACCCTGGCTGCAGAGCGCTTGTGTGGATCCGCGTCAAAAATGCATCGCGCAGCCAAGGTGATGCGTCAGTTCCAAAGTGCAGTGAAGGCTTTGGCACGAAGTCCTGATGCATCGATGTCGAGGATCCTGTTGACGGGCTTGCAATGCGAAGTTTGGTGTCTAGGATGTGAGGCGCAGCAGGGGCAATGCGTCGGTTCCAATGAGCGGTGAAGCTGCAATACGGCTATCCAGTATCGTCGTTGACGCTGCCATCAATGAGGATTGTGAGGCGGGCGAGGCGAGCTTGCGGCGGGTAGTGTGTTGCGCAGCTGCGGTTCTGAAGGCTACGAGTCGGCCCCTGATGCGGGATGCTGTGGCGATGTGCGTCTTTTGCCACAGGTCCAATCCACTCAACAGCGGTGATGCGTTGAGTGGATTGCTCGAAGATGAGCTGCTCAGCCGAGGAGATGTGTCGGTTCTGCTCGGCGATGCGTCATGAGCAGAGGATGTGTCGGTTCTGCAGCTTAGGCCCTCTTCCAAGGTTTCAGGACTAGGTGTCGAGGCAGATTGGTTGGGAGTCTTTTATGTCCCTGAGACATCAAATCAGGAGGCCAGCCAGATAGCCCTTGGAGTCACTCTGGGTTCAAGTGATGAAGGTCCATTCCTTTTCACACAAGCAGGAGGGCAGCAGGTCAGCATAGCAAAGCAGGAGTCCAGCAAAGCAGCAATCCAGCAGAGTGGCAGTCCTTTCAGCAGCACATCAGTCCTTCTTCCTGGCAGAGTCTTCACAGGTCCAGAACGTTACTAAAGTGGTGGTGGTGAGGTCCAGTACTTATACCCGGTTGTGTCTTTGAAGTGGGGGAGACTTCAAAGACATGCCTTTGCAGTGCACAGAGGTATTCCCTTCCTGCCCTGGCTCCAGACTCATTATAGGAGAAGTATGCATCCCTTTGTGTGGGGATAGGACACAGTATATTCAGGTGTGAGGCTGGGTCCAGCTCCTACCTCTCATCCTGCCAGGATGGCCCATCAAGTCACACCTAAGCTCCCATTATGTGTGGCTGTCTAGGGGGAATACACAAAGCCCATCTGTCACCCATCATGTGATCAGAGACAGGCAGAAGGCACCAAATGGCTAAAGTAAGAAAATGCCAACATTCTAAAAGTAAATGTAAATAGAATAGCGAATGCACTCCTTCCCTTATCTTCTTGTTAATTTTTGCTGAAACTGCCAGTATACGTGCGTGCAAAAAAGGCACCGTGAATCGTCCCATCACAGTATGTCAAAGACACAGAAAAAAGGTGCCGCATTTTGCGGCCCCAGCTGCTGCACTGCTTTGAGGAAACAAAGTATTCCATGTAAACCAAGCTTTCACTGTAAACCAAGTAATCCATGCTAAACCAGTCAATTTATCAGATTGATTATCATAATCTCTGTATTTATGTAGAATCAATCCGGAGACAGGTAGATTGCACTGAATACTTTTATTCATGCATTTTCAAAACGCTTTCTGTTGCCAATCCAGGCTTTAACATGAGCGTGTGCAGTCAATCATATTTTACAACAAGACTTTCGGTATAACCCAATGCATTTCGAACCTATCTGGTTCTTCGTCAGGGGTTGCTGTAAAAAATTAGAAAGATACGCTTAGCCAACCACTCTGCTTAATGTCTCAAGAAACAAAAAACAAGATAATCATAACCCTTAACCCAACCAAGAGTCACCTCCCTTAACCACCCTCACAATCACCCCAACAGTTCAACAGTATGAAACCCCATGAAAACAAAAACCTACTCTCATATCCTGCACCTAATTAATACCTTGAAACTCGTGGCATTTTCAGAATTGCAATTTAAAACCTGACTTCACCATGAATTTGGATTTTCAATTATAATTCCAGAGATACCAAACTTGAAAAGTCTATTGCTTCAGAATTGGGAATTACACTTATAACATGTAATAAATTAATCCCAATGTTATCCCATGGGAGAGATAGGTCTTGTAGTAGTACATGTCCTGCCTTTTAAATACATTGCACCCTGCCCTCTGGGTTGTCCAGGGCCTACCTTAGGGGTGACATATGTATAAAAAGGGAAGGTTTGTGCCTGGCAAAGGGTTTATTTTGCCAGGTCGAAATGGCAGTGTAAACTGCACACACAGGCTCTGCAATGGCAGGCCTGAGCCATGGTTAGACGGCTACTTAAGTGGGTGGCACAATAAGTGCTGCAGACCCACTAGTAGCATTTAATTCATATGTCCATGGACCTATATAGTGCACTTTACTAGGGACTTATAAGTAATTCAAATATATGCTAATTGGGGATGAACCAAAATTACCGTGTTTAGGGAAGACAGAGCAAACATTTTAGCACTGGTTAGCAGTGGTAAAGTGCACAGAGTTCCAATACCAGCAAACATGATGTCTGAACCAGTGGAGGAGGAAGGCAAAAAGATGGGGGGGGAGACCACCCTAAGGCTGTCAGGTGTAACACAAACACTTTTAAACATCTAACACTCCAGTACTGGAAACGTTTCCAAAATCAAAACTTAAAGTAGAAAATAAATCGGTTTCCTTCTTCCTTAAAATTGTGCAGCACAGTAATGTATTTGAGAGATTTTATTCCCAGCTGACAAACCTTATACAGTCTTTGGTCGACAGAAAGTCCATGCCAAGATCCTACAACATCCAAAAAGTGTAATTGATTGAAGCAAAATATAATTAATAAGTTAACTCCTAAATGTAAAATAGTAAAATACATTCTGTGGGAAACTTTTCATTCACCCAACAACTCTGATTATCTTGGGTTCCAAATAATTTCCATCTTCTAGTCAAGACCACTGTAAAATTGATTACTTTATCATTAAGTTCAAGCAAGTATATAAAATATAAAACTACTTCCTACCAGTTTAATCCTACCAGTTTTAGTCCAGGTCAGAGAATACTGCAGATAAAGGCACAGAGAGTGATCTTTTGAAAATAGATACCGCAAATGGTTACTTTCAACCATCTTTATCCGGCCAAGGAACTGAATTGACAAATACTTGAATGCCTTTTGTCTGGGACAAGTGTACTGGGGATCTTTAAATCATTTTGTTGATTTTGCATCTCCTGGAGAAGCATGAAAATATGATGTGGTTCTAAAATCAACTACCTAAAATCCTCAATATCAGCTGGCTTCCTCCGATTCTTCACTGTGTTATAGAAAAGGTAGGAATTTAAAAGGATTTATGCATTCCGCAGAGCGTACTTAAGAGGAAGAAGTTTGTGGCTCAAAGTCCATGTCTGACCACTTTCTATGCAATGAGGTCGCTACCAAAGGAACTTGATATTTCACAAGAGATGAGCACAATTAGTTAGTGCGGCATGGTGTAAGAGATAGAAGAATATTGCCACCCTGTTTCCATATTAATCACTACAGACAAATGATCATGTGATAGACTGTATGATTTCATTACCTAGAGAGAGTTTCAAGTAAAGATGTAACTGGGTCAAGACACAGTTCTGTCATCAGACTCTATGCTCTTTAAGTTGTTTTAACTCAGTATGGAGTAGGAAAAGGAGCTGTTAATTTTAGACACATCCCTGAACTGTCGAAGTTACAATTAATAGCAGTGCAACACAGCAGCAAAGGGATTATTTTGCGAATAAGTCGTAAAAATTAAAAAAAAAGTCATAAAAAGTTCTACACTGTCCATTGAACCAAATCTTCATCTGTCCACGCGTGGGCATTACAAGAAATGAGGCATTATTGTAAACATTCAATAAGTTAAAAAAAATTCACTTGTAAACAAATGACAAGGAAAAGAAAATTGGAAACAGACAGGTGTTTTCTCATTGTTAAAAGTTGTAATAGGACTGAAGATTGACCATGGCATCAAACCTAAATATGCTTCATTTTAAGAAAAAGTATGAACAACCGAAGAGAATTGAAATTCAAACCAGACATTTAGTTTTTTCAACAAAAAAAAACCCGGTTTTAAGATATAGAATCCATTAAAATCACAACTTTTATCTAAAACATTTTATTTTGCAAGCACTCTGTCTATGCATTAAAATTTGGTAATCTTCTATTATGTATGCACTCTATCTTCACTCATTTAACACGGATAGGTGCACGTATCAATGAGCAGAAAAGTGCACTACAGCACAGTCTGTTTGGCTTGCATTGAAATTAAGACAGGCCTACTTCTGATATTTATATTCGAAACTATATAAGACATGTTCCCCAGTGATTCAAATAAAAATATTCTGAAGAAAGTTATGCAAGGTTCAAGCGGCACATACAACATGGCTGTCTAATGTGGAAGTGCTATGCTCCTTGGACGCATCTTCACTTCTTGAAGTAAGCTAAACATCTCCGATAGACCTCAGTGAGATCATCCGTCCCGACAACCCTTCTCCTCCTCTAAAAAGTTTTTCACCTCCATTGATTTTAATGGGGTCAAGATCTAAAAACCCTTGATTTTGCTGTGATTCTGGACTCAAAAGATTGAAAGGTATCAATAGAATGATTATTAACTGTTGAATGAACTAAAACATCAGCCATGCTTTGAACTTTTGCTTTGATTTCCCCCATTATTCTTAATTTGTAAAATGTAAGAGACAGGGCCCACTTCAGGAGGCCAGTGGAGCTTGCACCACTCATTACGCCTACCTGCGCTTCCAAAGACAGGACCAATACAAATTCTGACCATCACATCCCACAATTGTGACAATTCAGACAATTCCAGGCCCCCAAACCTATAAGAATGGCTTGGGTGGCACATATTAGTCATTTCAATATATGCTGAATTAAAAAACAACAGTTGTTGTGCTCATCTCTAATTAGCCCAACAGCACCATCATGTGGCAGCCTGTCAAAGGTGCTGCTGTTGACAATTAAGTTCCGGTAACGGAAACCACTGGCTCAAATTAAGCACTGTATGTACTAGAAATCCCAGCATGCATAGCGTGGTCATCTGAAACCCCAAGACCAGATCACAGCCAGGGAGTTTTTCTTTCCTACCTCAATTGTTTTACGTTTTAATTTTCGCAGTTAAATTAGATGCTTTTTAAATCAGCAGTAAAAACCTTGTTGCTATGGCCTGTGACAGTGTCTGAATAAAAATAATTGCATGGCGTGTGCAGAAAGGCATTTCATTCAGTGTTACTGTTCAGGCAGGATTTCCAGATTGTGAATTCTGATTAAGGATCTTACTGCACTTGCGCTCTGTGGTTTCTTTCCTCTACATCGTACATGTCCCTCCCTTTCCCCCAAGCAGAATGACAACCACCAATAAACCAAAAACATCAAACACACTTTTTTTGTGAACGTGTGTATTTTTCTGCAATGTGATTGGACTACTGAGTGTGTGGTTTGGCATGAATCCAATAAAATGATTCCTACAGAGAACTTCCCGATCAGGTCCATACATGCTGAAGGCATGTGAAACAAACTACTTCTGTTAAAAACACAGCTTCTTGCAGTATTGCACAAGCCCTTTGTCTCCACTAGAGATGGTTACTGTCTGCAGGGTCAAAAAGAGAAGGTAAACATAAAAGATGTGTGGGTTAATATGCACACTGCAATGGTTCCCAGTCTTGGTTTATGGTTTTAAATAGTAAATCAATAGCCCTTTCAACCCACAATTCACATATTTAAACATTAGGTGAGATGTCAGAATTCAGACATCACAAAACTGCATTTTACAGAAAGGTATACTTGAATCATGTTGACCTATAGAGGTTTGTGCAATTTGGGAGTTTGGGCAGTAACTTCTCTAGTTTGAGACCATTAAAGATAGTGGTTCCTAAGCGTACTTTGCATAGAAGAAGTGAAAAGAGACAGCCCATTTGTTTTGCAGACAGCTGAGGATTACTGGAAAGCGGATACATTTTAAAATATAAGTATTAGTTCATGAGGCAGTCATGGTTTTTCGGGGAACATCACTTTGCATGCTGACATTTTTTAACGTATACATTAAAAGCTAAAAGATGAAAGACAAGTCCCAGAATACAAGGTATTGAACAGCCAGGATAAATTAGATTGTGTGTTGCATGACATGGGCCTGCTTTTCAACAATGTCTTTAACTGCTGTCCAGTCAGACATTTTTTTTAAAAATCATACTCCTTTTGTGCAAACCTTTAGTGTTTTATTTGTGACTAAGTGTGTGAAATTGGGAATTTTTTTCTTACGAAGTTTCACGAAATCCCATGAACATTTTGCAAACATATGCCTAATTACGGTTTCATACCGAAATTTGGTTTGCTAGTGTTCGAGGATCACATTTGCTGTGATGTCACGCTGAAATGTTCGTAATTTTCCAGAACAAAACAAACCTTCAATTTGTCCACCACGAGAAGCTCGAAACTTCACTCACCCCCTACTTCACCACACCCTTATTAGTGAATGAGGTCACTATACGTTCTACAACCAGTGGCGGCCACCACAAAGAAAGCGTGGTGAAGCAGGTGGAAGGAACGTGGGAGACTGATGGAACGTGGGAGGGGGAGCTCACGGGGGGAGGTGTTAGTAATAATATATATTAAAAAAAGAACTTGCCTAAAGCCGCATTCAGGTTCCCGCGTTGCGTCAAACCTCCTGTCCTCTTCCTGGTCCCAGCAGCCCCTGGGACAGACTCCCATCCAATCCCCTTGCTGCTCTCATACTATGAGAGCAGCACAGGGATTGGTCTGAGCAGGTTGGAAAGATGCTCTGCTCAGGACAGGGAGTCTGTGGGGTTTCTCCAGCCGGCTGTTCAATGCAGCCAGGCTGGAGAAACCTAAGTGCGCATGTGTGTTTGGCCGGCCTGAGACGGCCAGCCAAACACATATACGCACTTCGGGAGTGCACATAGCTCTCCTCTTCCCATGCCCTGCACCGACCCTACCTGCACAAGCTGGTTCAGAGCCGGCAAATGAAAAATAAAACAATGCTAGAACATAGTTTTATTTTTGCCTCCCTGAGCCAGGCAGTGGGGTGATGCTCCTTTGCCATTGCGGAGGAGCCGCTGCTGTCTACAACCCAACCTGAGGTCATAAAACAAAAATTAATTCCAGCACCCTTATTGCTGATGGTTAATGATGCAAGACTAGGTAGGTGGACAAGCTTTTTACCCTGCACTGAATGGCCCCTTTAAATGGGAGCCAAAATCTACATCATGCTATTTAAACCTTTGCTTTGAAGATGGCTGTTCGAACATCCAGTTAGATTATTGTTTTTACAGCAAATCTTTGGATTTTAAAATGTGAACACTGAGAAATAAATGGCAAGAAGGTGGGTTGCAAGAAAAATCATTGTATTCTGGTAAAAGTAGACATGAAAATTGCAATGTGGGTGGGAGAGAGATTGGAAATACATTCAACGTGCAACATTAGTCAAAGGCAGAATTTAGAAATGAGCAACCTCTCGCTTTGCAACCGAAAGATCATTCATACGTTCCATTAAAAATACTATTATCTTATTAGGCAGTGATCATGTTAATCATAATGGGATGTGCTTCAGGATGGAACAAGCAAAGTCAAGATACAGAAAAGTTTGAGAATGAGAACCTGATTGCTCACAGCTATCATTATTTAGTACAATGCATATAATGATAATAGCATTGTTATTGTGTACAACGCACAATACTGTCGAGATCGCTCTACATCAGAGCTTGGGAGCAATTACACTGTCCAAATAAGGATGGCTGAGAGGCTGGCAGCTAAAAAAAAAAATTCAGGAGTATTACTTGCTCCTCCGCAGTGATCAAGATACACAGGGCCTGCTTACAGCTTTGGCGCAATTGCGCCGGCTCTACGCCGGCACAGCTGCGCCAAAGCCGCGCAATGACCGCCGACCTGATTACAAGTTCAACTCATGCAGGTGTACAATGCTTTTGTGTTTCCTATGGCGGTGCCAGAAAAGCAGGTGCCGCAATGGGAGCAGCAAAAATGTTCCAGCACAGCATGGGCAGTGATGTCCGTGCCATGCTGGAACTGGGGGTGCAAGAAGACAGGGGTGCACATGTTGTGCCCCCCCGAATGCATCTCCATGGCAGTGGGGATGGGGGACCTATAGGGCCCCCGTTGTTTCTCCACCGCCTAGCTTTTCATAGCAGGGAGCCTGCCATGCAATGACTGGAGATGAAGGGAACTTGTAATATGCTCAGCGGGACTGCGCCAGTCCCGCTCAGCATACTACATTGGACCTCTGCAGAGCCACCGCCAGGTAACGGCGGTTCCCTGGAGCTGGAGGCGGTCCACTGCTGGTACGAAATTGAAAGACTTAATCTGGCAGATGGTAGACCGCCACTGCTGCACCACCGCGAGTGCGGCTGATGGAGTAGGGTTTTCGCGAAATAAAACCTGCTCGGATTGAACCCTTCTGTTTGATAAAATATTAATCAAGAAATGTGTGAAACTAATAATAAGAAGATTAAAAGGGGAAAAATGAAAACTGCGCAAGCGCGTGCTGGGATATCAGAGTAGGCCGCAAAGTAGATGCACATAACTAATGTAGAATATAAGACAAAAGTCGAGAAGTTTGTTCTGTTGTGTGGTGACTTATGATTCGAGCTGTATTGTACCTGATGAGCAATTACATTATTAGATAAAGCATTTTAATTCTTAAATGAGTTTGTCTTTATTAGAGTCATTTATTAGTTATGTGAGATGATTATTATATAGTGATATTTTTGAGATTCTAATATTATTTTGCCAAAGCCTGATTATAAACATTTCATCGCCAAAGAAAGGTATAATTTATTTATTTATTTTATTTATTTGAAAGGTTTTATATAGCGCTGGCTAGACCCAGGGGTATCAGAGCGCTTTACAGGAGTATGAGGAGGTACAGTAATCAATACATTTGGTCAAAAGCATTGCAATAAGAGCCAATATAAGGAGAGCAGCTAAATATGAATGTTATTTACAAAGGTCAAATAATAAGCTCACGTGGGTAGAGATTAATTAGGTTCGGGTGAGTGTGTGGAGGTGAGCAGGGTGAGATAAAGTAGGGGGATGAGGAGAGTGTGCATTAGGGGATTGGGGGAATGGGAGATCAGAGGGAGGCCGTGCGGTAGGTTATATGTCATAGGTAAAGGTGGGGACAAGGAGGGGTTGCTAGGGGAGGGGAAGGGAGTAGCGTGAGGGAGGGGAGTTAGGAGGGAGAGTGAGGGGGTGAGAGAGTAGGATGGCAAGGGGGAGCCTGGTGGGGCGCAGAGTAGGATACGTTGCCAGAGTGGGGTATTATTGACCCCAGTATTTGTTGAGGAGAAGCAATTTGAGGTCTTTTTTTAAGTTGATGTAGGAGGGGTTGCAGCGTAGGTCTTTAGGCAGGGAGTTCCATATGGACGGAGCGTTTCCAGAGAAGGACCGAGCTTGTGTGCATTTCTTCTTTAGCAGGGGGGGGATAAGAATGAGGGCGTTGGTGCTCCTTGTTGGTCGAGTGCAGCCCGCTTTGTGGAGTTTGTCTGATAGGTAACGTGGGGTGTTTTGGTGAAGGGCTTTGTGAGTGATACATGCAATCTTATAGGTGGATCTGCCTTCGATGGGAAGCCATTTGAGGGTTTTAAGTGCAGGGGAGATGTGGTCAAAACGTTTATAGTCAGAGATAAGTCTAGCAGCTAGGTTGAGTACAGATTTGAGTGGTGCAAGATGGACTTTGGGGGTTCCAGCTAGGATAGCGTTACCATAGTCTATTCTCGATAGGACCAGCGATTGGACAGCAGTTTTGAAGTCATCTATCGGGATGAAGGTTTTGATTTTTTTGAGTTGACGGAGAGTGAAGAGTGCTCCTTTGGCTGTGGTTTGTATGTGGGCGGTAAGGGCAAGGTTATTGTCAATGGTGATGCCTAGAGATTTAACTGAATTGGAGGAGGTGAGAGAGCAGTTGAGCGCATTAAGGTCAGATATCCAGTTTTGTATGGGGAGTGGGTTGTTTTTAGGGGAGAAGAGAATAATTTCTGTTTTATTAGGGTTGAGTTTGAGATGATTTTGGTGGAACCAAGATTGGATCTTTGTTAGGGTGTCATTGAGGTGTACCACATCAGAGTGGGATTTAATCTTATAGTAGAGTTGAGTATCGTCGGCATAGAGGTGGTAGTTGATTCCTGCTTGTTTGAGAATGAGGGTGAGGGGTTCCATGAATAGGTTGAAGAGAGCGGGGGAGAGAATGGATCCCTGCGGGACACCGAGGGGGACAGGAGTGGGGTTAGAGAGGCAGTTCTCGATTTTGATTTGTTGGGTTCTATGTTGGAGAAAGGAGGTGAACCAGTTGAGGACATGGCCATTGAGGCCGAAACGGGCTTTAAGAGTGTTAAGTAATGCAGTGTGGTTAACCGTATCGAAAGCAGCGGAAAGGTCGAGGAGAATGAGTAGGCAAGCTTCGCCATTGTCAAGTGAGTGATGAATGTCATCCACTATATTGAGTATAGCAGATTCTGTGCAGCATCCTTTTCTGAAGCCGGATTGCAGCGAGTCAAAGAGGTCGAAAGTGTTTATGTGATTATCCAACTGAATCAGGGCGCATTTTTCAAGGGCTTTGGAGAGAAGAGTGAGGTTAGAGATAGGTCGGAGGTTATTGGGGTCGTTGGGATCTGCGTTGGGATTTTTGGGGATGGGTGTGATTTGACCCCGTTGGAGGGAGGCGGGAACACACCCTGAGGTCAGGGATGAGTTTATAATGGTGGTCCAGAGTGGGGCGATGATATGTTTAAGGTCTTGGACAAGTTTAGAGGGCATGTGGTCTTTGGTGTGAGAGGATGGTTTAAGCTTAGAGATGATATTATAGACTTCGTGTTCCATGACAGGGTGAAAATTATGCCAGGTGGCATTGTTTTTTAGTTGCTGGGGGTCAAAGGTGTTGGGTTTAGGTGGGATGGAGACGGATGGGAGACGGGAAGGGACCTGGGGAAGATTAGATGGGGATGGAGATTCAGGAGAAATGTCATAAGAAAGTAGTGGGTTGATGGGGAGGGGATTTAAGAGGAATGATTGATCTATTTTGGTGATTTTATCAGAGAAGAAATTAGCAATTTCTTCACATTTATCATTTGTGGCCATCAGCTTTTGGGGGCAGAGGAAGTTTGATTTTTGACGATGCTGAATAGTTCTCTAGGTCTATATTTGGCCCTGTCAAGCTCCGTGCGGAAGAAGGATGCCTTTTCATTGAGGATGTGTTTTTTGTAGTTGGACCTAGCGGATCGGAGGAGGGCTAGGTGGGAGGGGGACGGGTATTGTCTCCAAGTCCTTTCGGACTGTCTAAGAGAGCGTCTTTCATTGTTGAGATCAGAGTTGAACCAGGATTTGGAAGGTAGGTTTCTTTGGGCTTTCATTTTGGGAGGGGCCACTTGGTCTAGGACCTCGGTAACTGATTTGTTGTAATGTTCGGTGAGGGCGTTCGCATTTTGGGAGAGAGTTGCGAGTAGGAATTGGGCTTTGAGTTTCGTTTCCAGTTCGCCGTTGGGGACAAGATGAAGATTTCTGGTCAATTTCTTATGTTTGATGCTTTTGGAGTGGAGGGTGGGGGGCCGTGGTGGCGATCGAGAAGAGGATGAGGTGGTGGTCAGACCAGTCGATGGGGACGATGTTGGAGAGGGAGGCTAAATCGTTATTTGTTATGATGGCATCAAGAGTAGCCCCTTTAGTGTGGGTTGGGGAGTGACAAATTTGTTTAAGGTCACTAATCTCCAGAAGATTCATGAGGAGATTAATAGCGGGGTCTTTGATATCATTCCAGTGGAGGTTAAAGTCTCCAAGGAAGAGATTTTTAGAGTTTGAAAGAGAGCATTGAGTGAGTAGGTCGGAAAGTTCCTCTGCGAAGGGAAGGGATTCGCCAGGAGGATGATAGATATTGTGTAGACGAATTGGTGGGGCGCCCTGGATTTTGAGTTCTGCACCGAGGTATTCGAAGGTGGCAGGGTCGGAGTTCTTGACAAGCGAGAGTTGAAGTTCGCTTTTGAAGATGATAGCTAAACCACCTCCAATTCTCTCAGGTCTATCTTTCCTGAGTATGGAGTAACCGGGTGGGATGAGTAGGTCAAGCATAGGTGTAGAGTGGGCCTTGAGCCAAGTTTCCGTAAGGAAGGCAATGTCAATGTCTTCGGTGAGAATGGTTTCAGCTATTTCCGTCGCATGCTGGGCAGCTGAGCGGCAGTTGACCAGCATGCATGTTAGGGGTTTCGGGTTGTTTATGGGTGGAGGGCATGTATGGATAGCGGTGAGTTGAGTTGGGGGTCTAGGGGAGACAGGGGAAGAAGGGATTCTGCACGTCCCCAGGATCACAGGAATGGTAGAGTGGGGGGTGGGAGGGTCAATTGGGTATTTAGGGAGGTAGGAGTTACAAAGGTCGAGGAGGTCTGAAGGGGAGAGATGGCTTGAGGCCCGGGGGGTCGGTGGGAACAGTTGCAACGGGGGAAGGTTCTCCATTGTTGAAGCTTAGAGGTGCTTTGTGCATGTAAGTTAGGGGAAATCGCCCGGTTTAGGAGGATTTCAGAGGAGAGGGAGTTAAAATCTTTCTTTAGTTGAGAGAGTTCAGACGACAAGGAAAGATCTTTTCTGAGCTGGGATAGTTCAGACGACAGGGTAAGAAGA
The DNA here is from genome assembly GCA_963921515.1 of Calotriton arnoldi. Lineage (NCBI taxonomy): Eukaryota > Metazoa > Chordata > Amphibia > Caudata > Salamandridae > Calotriton > Calotriton arnoldi. The sequence continues at coordinate 1,427,991 of CAWUFW010003858.1, read as the reverse complement.
GCGCTTTCGATGTTAGATAGGGTCTGTGTTAGATTAGCCTTTGAATTTTCCGGGAAGAACTGTCTGTGGAGTGTGGGTTGGAAGGTCGGGGGGGGTGAAGGGGAGGCGTTCCCAGGTTGTTGGACAAGGGGGAGTCCACGTCGTCGGGAGGGGAGTGCATAGAGTTGTCGGTGTTCTGAGGTGGTAAGAGATCTTGAGGGGAGAGAGGGGAAATAACATCCTGGCTAATAGCATCTTGTCTAGGGGGAGGGAGGCAATTTGGTACAGGCGGTTGGATAATAGGAAAGTCGGGAGGAGGGTGCTGGGAGGCGGGAGTGAGGGGTGGGGGTGTGTCTGGTGGTAGGAAGGGGGAGTTATTAGAGAGAGAAAGTGTTTGGGAGATTTGGCATGCTGTTGGGGTGTCCGGATGAGGGGGGGGTTGCTAGCGAGGGGGGGAGATTGGAGGATTGGGTTAGAGAGTCATCACACGTAGTATTGATGCCTGAAAGGAGAGGGAATGGGGGCAAGGAAGGGGAGGGTGAGGGGGCGTCAGTCGGTTGGGAGGTAGCAGTGTTAGGAGGTGGGGTGGATAGTAGGTAAGATAATGTGCTGAAGTGTTGCTCAAAGATGGTGAGGTGATTTTCTGAGGCTTGGATTAGGATGTTACCGGATTTGAAAATGGAGATGTCTATTTCGCAGGGGAAAGTATGGGAGGGGGAGGTGGACAATTTAAAGCCATACGGGATTTTGCATGATTTAGTGATGGGGAGGTGGTGGAGAAAAATGCTTTTCCATTTGGAGGGGCGTTTGGAGTAAAAAATGTAGTTTGTTTTTATTATGGAGGAGAGACTAAGGTAGTTATCAACAAATAGGGTTTCTTGGTGACCGATAAGTAGTTTGTGTTTGAAGTTTCTTTTAGCGTTTTTGGTGAGATTGGGTGGGTATAGGATGGACCAAGAGTTCGGGCCATGTCTAGTGATGGATGAGTCCTGTGGATTGATTCTGAACTCTGTTGTAGTGAGGGGGTGTGTGTGAGGGTAGGCATGGTGTATGGATTGAGGAGGCTAGGGGATGGGGAAAAGAGGGAGGGTGGAAGACTTGCTGCGAGGCGTTGGGAGGTGTGGGGGTCAGAATAGCGGCAGAGTTAAAGTGAATGAATAGTGTAGGAATCAGAAGGAGGGGGAGGGGGCCGAGTTGGGGGAAAGGAGTGAGAGGATAGAGTTGGAAGGAGGAGAAGCCATAAGTCGGAGTCATGTGTTAGGTGGGCAAATCAGTCAGTACACCTATTGGAGAACCTGGACAAGTGTAGGAATAGGTAGGAGTAGGGGAAGGAAGAGGGATCGGAGCGAGGGGGAGGAGAAATGGTAAACTCAGGGAGAGATAGAAAGAGACATTGAGGATATAGTGAAAAATGGTGGCAACAAATAGTGAGCAATAGAAGTAAATCACAATGAGAAATAATACATGGAGCATGAAGGGTTCAAACCAGCATTAGGAAGTCTGTAGCTCCACTATGGGAGTGGTTAGGCAGTGATCAAAAGAAATGACAGTATATGTTGCAAAACTAATAGCATAGGCTGGTAGACTTGGTGGCAAGGACGTAACAACATTCCAGTCTTCAGGTTAGGTTAAATAGTGAGAGTCCAGCCCAGTGAGCTGCCAGTGAGAGGAGGTTTATAGAAAGTTAGGTGGAGGATCTTCTGCTATTTTGTGGGGTGAGATCGTGCCGGTTGCCATCATTTAGAGCGATCTGGTCACTGGGGATGAAGTCAGTAAGAGTTTCCCCTCCGACTGAGAAGATTGCGGGGTTCGTTCAACCCCAGTCAAATGGAGTTGTGGGGGGGGCGTCGCAGTTCTGAGGCCACTCAGGGAGAGGGTGAGGAAAGAGACATAATTTAAGAAGTAAGTAGCCAGGCAGAGTGGAGCAATTCAAGGGCCTTCTCATGGAGACCTAAGAGTCCTCTCGGTGGGTGCTGATGCTATTGGTGAGGTGGGAGCAGGAGTCTGGCACCCCAGTGGGCGCTATGGCGTCCTTGTGTCTAGAGGCACACACTCGCAGCGAGGGTGGGGGCTCGAAGCCACATCAGCGTGCCAGGCGGGGCCGAGGGTTTGGTCCGATGCCTGGATGTTCTGTCTCACCAGAGGGGCCAGTGATCCGCCATCCCGGGTGAAACTGGCAGGGGGCGCTTCATCATGAGAAGACCAAAGGCAGGCACGTTGCGTGCAATATTATAGAGCGACGTTGAGCAATACTCTTTCCCTCGACCGCCATCTTAGGTCTTCTCGTCGTCTCGGGGAGCAGGCCCCTCCACAAAATGTCCGCATAGCAGACTGGGGCCGAACGGGACCGGAGGACCCAGTGGAAACTCCGGAGGCCGCAGGGGGGCCCGGCCGCTGAAAAACAGAGACAGCGGGAAGTCCGGGGGGAGGAAGTTGCGGTTTCGGCGGTTTCGGTTTGCAGCCGGAGAGGTTATCAAGTTGGCAGATCAGGAGGCCGCTGGGGGGCCCGGTCGAAGATCAGTAGCGTCAGGGGTGGTCGGTGGAAGGCGTCGGCTGCGCTCCTCGAGCCAGCAGCAGAGGAGGTAGTTAAGGGAGGGGGGCATCGGTTCCCAATGGGAGCTGAGACCGCCGATCAACCTCACCCGAGGTGGTGTGCTGGGGGGGGGGGGCGGGGTTAGCAGCTCCACGGACGACCTGGCCGGTAGGGGAGGGCGATACAGCCGCGGATCCAGGAGGTCACGATGGGAGGGTTTAGTTTCGGCACAACTCGTAGAGAGGACCAGGAGAGAGACCGCAGTTTCGAAACATAGGCCAGAAGATACCGCGGGTCTAGCCGGCAGGAGGCCACCTCGGATCCTGGGTGTGGGCGGAGGAGAGAGGACTCCAAGATGCTCCGGGGGGAAGCCGTCCGCAGATCCTGGAGGAACGTCTTCGGTTCCACAAGGCCAGAGTGGCACCACGTCCCTGTTCGGAGGGCCAGTGCCAGGAGTGGGGGGACCGGTCTTTATGGCAGAATGTGGAAAATCTCGGAGGTCCGGAGGTCGCCCCAACCCTGGTTCGGTCAGAGTCAGGAGGGACCGGTCAGGCAGGCTCGGCGCTGGTGAGGAGACGCCAGGGCAGGGACGGAGCGTCAATGTCGCCGAGGACGTCCCCACTTCAGTCGGCAGGAGAGGGCCCACACCTCCGTTCCACTGGCCCGACCAAGGATGTCCCGACACTGCTGTTCAAGGAAACAGAAGATCTCAGCAGTCTGGAGCTCCCCCCCAAGTCCTGCTCGATGGCACGGCAGCCGGCGCAGATGGGCGAGGAGGACGAGGAGAGGGCACGCTGGATCCTTGGATATCGCCTCTGAAGGTAAGGATCTTTTCGAAGATGAGTGTTGATAATCCGTTGTTAGGTAATGTGATAGGCGTCGGATGGAGGTCGGATGTGCGGGTAAACAGGGGTAAAGTTACCGTTTTGGTAAACCCCAACCCGGGAGCTCCTTGGTAGAGCTCCTACTCGGCGGCCATCTTGCCCCGATCAGTGATGAACTAATTGGTAAGTTGGTTTAAACTCACCCAGCATGAAAGGGACTGTAGGGTATTGAATTTGGGTCCAGATGTTAGATTTATTAGTTTCCTGAAACGCTGGATCACGGCGATCAGTAGACCGCTGCACGTGTAATCAGCTGCACAGTTGTCCACGATTTGATTATATGTTGAGATGTGCTTGTCGCTATTAAATAGGTTCTCCAGGGAAGGCTGTGATACAGGTCTCAAAACCGAACAGATATCATCAAACAAAAGTACATTCTGGAATTCTGGGTAATGATTGTTAGTAATGCAGGACTGGGTAAAGAGAACAGCTTTCTCTCCACACTGGAGAGACCCTTGAAATCTATTGTTGCACAGTGGAGTCATGGTTTGCTCCAGTACATGCACAAATGTGAACACTGCCATGAATTATATTTCGTACCTGTAGTGGGCCTGTTTTGGCATTATGGTTTGTAAAGGAAAGGTTGCATCAATTGGTGCAGGCGAAAGGCCGGGTGATTGCTGTGTGGCATGTTGAGGCTGTCCCCGCTACCCAATTTCCCAAAGTAAGATGGTGCATGCGGTTTCATCACACTGATCCAAGGTGTTGTCTGATTGATGTTGCACATTCTGCCTCAGGTTGATCTCCCCATGCAGTACACAGGCATGGGGAGGCAGGCAGGATGGTCTACTGGGGGAAAGCCCTCGGAGGCAAAACCCACCCGGTCCTAAGACAGCGTCACGCTCAACAGTAAAGTTTGCCCCAAGTAGGAGAGTTAGGAGATACCAGTTTCCTGGAGGGTGGAATGTGCCAATAACATCCAACAGAGGCTTAAGCCCCAAGATCAAAAGGAGATTAATCAAGACTGTCAATCAAATGAGAACTGCCTGTTTAACAATGGGGGTGAAATTAAACGTGCATTAATATAAGGCTGAGATTTATCCCACCTTTATGGGGAGGTTTTACAGTCCCCTTTTTGTAATTATTCCCATCCTACAGCTGTTAGGTGGCCAAATATTTAATGGTCAGAATTTCATTACTGACAATATTTTTGATTGGTACGATATCTCCTGAGAGTCCTTAACATCGTTAACAATAAATAAAAACAATGAAGTCAACCTATTGAACCCCAATGTTGTCTCAACCACTTTTGTCTTTCTCTTTAAGGTTTATAAAACAACCACGTTGTGGTGGGTAGTTGGAAAGGTAAGGCATAGATCATAGTAGTCCAGCATAAGCAAAGAAGATGAAGGAAAGTTTGCATTTGCTTTGCCATAAACAAAGTGTGTTCCAAGTTTTCGTAATTAACCAGGGAATTAAGTCATTGGTAATAATCACAGTGCCATTAGGTTTTACTTCCGTACCAATATCTTAGTGTCCGATGTACTAGTATTGAGGTCACAAAATTCAGTCAGAATTTGTGAGCAATCTTTTTGTGAACTGAATATTATTTTGCAATCCTACCTATGTACTAATAAGACCATTTGCAGAATAAGGAATTGGAGAGGGTTACAGTCTGACATCCCTTATAATATTAATTAGGTTGAACTGTGACTCTCTGCGATTGGCCAAAATTACAGGGCTGGTGGCTGGCAGCGGTCAACAGACTACACAATTCCTGTGATTGCTTTTAAGAAACAGGCTTTTTTTTTTAGCAGCCTGATATTCCTAAAGTAAACATGGCTGCTTTAAGCCAAAGAAATCTATTTTTCAGTGAGAGTTGCCAGTTGTCCTCTGGCCCACTGCCTTCTACTCCTGAAAGTAGTATCTAAATTTCTAAAGAGAAAGGAGGTTGAAAGAGGATCCCTTCCCTTTTGCAAATAAATTACCACCCCGACATAGAAGTCGCAAACTTTTCAAGGGTTTGCATTGGGAATTCTGGTTGCCAGCTATTCATAAACCAAATAATTAATCCCAATTTGGAAGGGACACCCACAAAAGACTCCTTCCAAATTGTGATTCGGTATCCAGCTGCAAGCCCATTTTAGGGTTCAGTAAAAGTTTACCGACCCACATGGGTTTGGTACGTGGAAAAAAAACAACTTATAGGCTTTCTAGTACACCGAATCTGAGTTTTTGCGACCCCAGGCCAGTTGGTTACTATGGCCCATGTTAAAAATCTTTGTCCTTTTACCAAATTGGCACCCATATCTCATCGGGCTGACCCTCAGCAGGAACAGGGTATACTATAGCCTTATAGCCCGCCGTAGCGGGCTATATCGGCTATTAAAGGCCCGCTCCAGCGTTAAAGGCCCGAGCCGAAGGCGAGGGACTTTAACAAGGGAGCAGGGCTTTAATAGCCGGTATCGCCCAGCTACGAAGGGCTATAAGGCTATTAGAACATTCTGCCACTAGAGGGCAGAATGTTCTAACAAATAAAACAAAGGCCTCTCGGAGTTCGAGGGGGTTTAAATCCCCTCGGGCTCCGAGAGGCCTTTGTGAAAACAACATTGAAATGTTGCTTTTCGGGCCTTTACCGGCCCGTAGAAGCACGGAGCACTCCATTGTCTTCAATGGAGTGCTCCACATTCCAATGTTCTAATAAAGTGTAAAAACAAAACTTTCTAGCAGCCCCACCTGCAAAATATAATAAAATTGTCTGAGCTGGACTCAGTTTAAAAAATAAATTTAAAAAAATTCATGAATTGTAGAATACTGCCCAAGATTCAGAAATGCCTTCCCTTGCACTGCTTCATAATTTGGAGGTTCCTGGAGCAGTTAACTAACAGATTCCCACACTCACGGCCTCATTTCTTTAACATAAACGTTAAGTGTGCGTTTTGGGTATCAAAAGCCGTTGGAAAATGTTTGGGAATATCCAGAAAGTTGTAACATTTTACGAATTCAAAACATTTCAATGCCCTCTTCCCTAATTTCTCTTGAAAACATTCATGATACCATTTCATACGACAAAGGAAAATGTAAGTGGCATTTATAGTGGTAAAAATGCCATCAAATGTGATTCTGTGCCTCAAGATTTAGAAATTACTACCCTAAGCGTTTTGAAAATGGAAGGGTGCTTGACAACTGTGAAATCTTTCAATGAAATTAGATTATATAGAATATTTTTAAAATATGCTGCAAAAACTAGAAATTAATTTTGAAGACGGTTTCAACATAGTACGTCATAAAATAAGTCCCTTTACAGAAAGCTAACGCAAATATACCCAAAAATGTTATTACAGTACTAAGCAGTGAATGCACTGTCGCGACCACAACTACACACTTGAACACTGGCCTGTGAAGTTAGTGGGGCTTGACAATTTAAAGTGCCACAAAAAAGGTTGAGATAAAATAATAAATACGTTGATACAGGTAAAATGCAGTGGCTTCTGTTTTCCTAAGATTGCTATTGCATATTTTAAATATCACGTTTTAGGATTTTGAAAGGTGCCTTCACTCGGCCTAAAATGTCATTATGCAATAATATCAGCTGTGGAGTTTGTGGTCTCAAAATATTACCTGCATGTCTTTCAATCACACAAAAGCCTTTATAGACACCTGAAACTAACCGAGCCTCAAAGGATATTTTAGAATAACCTTTTTCAAAAATGTTGCATTTGACTTGTCAGATCACCTCATTTGTATATTGTGCCTGATGCATATTTTTACTGTGTGCATTCAAATGCATTTTTAGCCCGATAAGAGTATCATTGACTTGATTACATGGAAGCATTTATGTGTTGTGACGTGTCTGTTGTGATGTGTCCATGAATGAATGCTGCCATTGAGCTGGGGTGGAGCAACCTGTACTTCCACAGAAGAGACATTCCCCACCCACGCTAAACTACTGACACCACAACATAAGAAGCTTCTTGCAGTGTGTACGACATGTTTCTACAGGCCGGTACCGCTGTACGCCCTTCAGCTGGTTTCCAAAGCTGCAAATAAAGAGCCTTAGGCAGAAATTCCAGAGTCTGCAGAAGAGACAAGCTGTGGGGAACAGTGGCGAGCACAAAGTGGTATCTGAATCAGAAACAAGGAGACTGGACACACAAGCCCAAGTTTCAGGGTCAAACCTTCAGATGAGACACAGGGCAAATATTTAAGTTTGAAGAGAACCCGATCATGATATTACCTCAGCAGATGTAGTGTGGAAATGTTCTAATGTGCAAGCAATAGTTCATGGGTTAACACAAGTGTGCAAAAGAAACGGGCACAGTGGCACCTCACCCTAGTGCTAATGCTTTGTGCGCACTGCTGTTAAGACTAGTAAAATACTTGGACATTCACTCCTTTCCAGGATTCAATGTCAGGGGGGACATCGCTATTCTCTGCATGGGGGGGTTCAGTTCGCGAATTAAATCTGGGCTGTGTGGATGTATGTGCAGGTGCAGAATGGAGACGTGCGCAAGTTTCTGGACATACTCCTATGTTAACTTGGAAATGCTTCAAGTTTCTGCATGAGCTGCAGGCAGCGCAGCTTGTAAACACAGACCCGCAATCACAGCTCCGTGTTTCCGAGCTGTGCTGTTTGCAGCTCATGCTCTATCTTATACAGTTACCATATAGTGTATGCATCTATACATAATGAAAGAGCAAGGGATCCCCTCTGAAGAACAAATAAGGTCTGGGAGTAAGAGGGGGACGAATAGACCAACGGAAACCAAAAAACACTCCCCTGAGACCTATATTTCTTTTACAAAAGATTCAATCTAGTATGGGTACACAAAATTGACAAACATCAGATATTTATAACACTACATCAGAATCATTTTTCTTATAAAACCTTATTTATTATTGTCATAAGTTTCTTATTTCATTTTTCTTAATGCATAAATGTCATTTTTGTGAATAGATATAAAACTTTTTTGTCTTTTTCATAAGAAAATCTTTTTTATAAATACATGTAGTCAATAATGCAAAGTTATATACAATATGAAATGTTCCCTGAATAACAAATCTTCTTACTACTCATACATACTTCACATACGTCCACATTCATACAAAACACTTATGCACATCTGGAATAAACGGGGAAAAAAAAAAAGATGTAAATCATTTCCATCAGGAAGAAAGAATATCAGGTCTGGACACACGAGGTCGACGCGCGTTTCGGTGGGTTAACACAGGACGTGAAGCACCTTCTTCAGGACCTTGTCCAAATCGAGCACAGTGACATACAGGCAAATATACTTGGGGAACAAGATTCCGAATATGGAATTCCAATATTTTAGACTGAGACACTGGAGTAGTTGATAAAAGGTGGTGACTGTTACTTTTTTCACTAGCAATACGCGTAAAGCTCTCAGCTGATCTATTTTCGTGTATAGCGAAGATAGAAGTCCACAGATTATTCGGAGGTGTATATTGCTTGATTTATTATTCTCACATCCTATTGTCGTACTAACATCAAAGGCTTGATTTGCTTCCACCGCAGGTGGCGACACCACCGGGTGTTCAGAATACTAAGTAAATAGAGTTTTTAGAAAGAATACCTAATTGTGCCGATTAACTCCCGCAAAGTGCTCCGCGTCCCTTGATGGTTGCATCTATACATATCCTGATAGCATTCATGCCTATGTGCCTTGTTCATGATACCACCAGATGTGCCTCCTTAAGGAGCTAAACCTCTGTTTTCTCCACCTGGATGATGTCTTCAGATCTCCAATGTCTCTTCCTAGCAATACTCAACTTTCTCTTGGGAAGCAGGATTACTTTTAATCGAGTTCAGTAACAGCTTGGACAGCTTTCATTTCACCCCAGTCAGTCAACACATAGGCAGCTCAATGTCTGGTGCCGATCCAGTTGTAGGCGTGCTTTCAATGGGATCCTGGATTGATATCACCACTGTCTCTGGAGAGGAAGATCAGTGTCCCTATAAAGACTTCTGCATGTTAGATTAGAGGTTAATTAGCCTCCACAATGCTCCTGGTTTCCATTGGATAGTATTCTACAAGTCTTTCAAGAATTGACCAATATCTTTACTGAGAATGAGGGCACAGTCATCAATTATTAATTGTAAGTTGTGCATTCAAGAAATGGCGCAGGAGGTAATTTGGGAATTGTGATTACAAAATAAACTTATGTGCTTTAAACAATTCACATTGGGCACAAGCCAGAATATGTGGTGTATCCCAAAATGATGCAAGCATATGATGCAAGCATATGATGCAAAGGTCTCCTACACTAGCTGGAATTTTATTATATGTTAGCAAATAGAGCAGAGAACTCTTGGAATGCTAAAGTCCCTCAAGACTTCTCATCCTTGCATGATATTTCAAGATCAAGGCCCGATTCATGGAAATGGTAAACTAGGGAGTTTCTGGTCCTCTGGCTACATTTGATGCGCTATCATTACTGTCATAGCAACTCATTAGGTTTGGCAGGGACTTATCAGGAGTTAACATTCGTTTTCCCTAACTTTTACTAACAGAGAATCATTTTTACAAGGGGTGAGCAAAGGTCAAAGATATATTCAGGTTCCATTCACATCTGCCAGATTAGCTTCAGTTAGCATTGCTGGCTCATATATTGAGGGGAACAGAATCACTGGGTGGTAAACCCAGTTGCTGGTTGGTGGCACTTTTGGTACTCTACCAGGCAATACACAAACATAGACAAAGCGGGTGGGCTCTGTGTGCCAGTGGTGGGATTGAACCAGAAAGGGCATAACAAACTTTAGGTGTAGTAGAACGTTCCATCTGGCTCTAAAAGTGTGTTCTGCCAGTTTGTGTGTTCTGGGGAGTTTTTAGTGAATATCTATAAAAGAGGTGGATGTTGTGAACTTCTTCTGAACTGGTGTGTGCGCATCATACACGAAGGATTGTGTGCTGCCAGAAAGTGCCCTATTTGGAACCTACATTTGTGGGCAGTGAATTGTTGGTTGTCCCAAGAAGTGTATTTCGGATGATATATGGTGGGAACAGAGTTTTTGCCTAGTTCTGGGGAGTGTACTTCAAGAGATCAGGTTTCATCGCCAGCCACTCTAAAGGACGTCTTTGTGTGTGCTATCGTTTGACCTGGATGATGGTGTGGTTAAGATATGGTACCTCATATAACCTGTATAATTTCTTTTGAAAGCTGCCATACAACACAAATACATAAAGGTAAGAAAACCAGGTGCTCGTGTCTCCATGATGTGACCCCAATTGTTCATGGTAGTAGTCAATAATATGATCATTCAGTACAATATGAAACAAAGCACCCCTCTGCAATAGTGTCCAAGACTGTATTTTAATGTCACATCAACCCTGTTCTGTCCAAAGTGCCAAAGAAGGGTCTTTTGTTAGGTTCTAGGGCTTGTACAATGTTCTGGGATCTTAATATGCTTCAAAGTACAAACGGTTGCTGTGTTACATCGAATATCATGTCTCCAAAGTACGATTTTGTGTCTTTGGAAGTAATAGCAATGGACTCTCATAACGCAGATAGAAATTGGTATAAACTGTACAAGAAAGAAAATCAAGATCCAGCAAACTATGGCCATACAGGAGAAAATTAGTAAACTGAATAAAATGGGAGGAAAGATACCCTATACATTGGAGTCAATGTTTGTATTTTCAGAATCGGACACCTGCATTTCTGCCTCTTGCATTTGAGGAAGGTCTTGTAAAAGGTTCCAGAGCTTCTGTAAATTCTGGGCTCCCAACATGTGTACAAACTGATCTTTGGCCTCTCTGGTGAATACAGCGTAAGTGACGGCCAACCTATTTAAAGCACCTGGAAGCCCTGGGTGAGTTAGTAGTGAGCACTACTCAAGAGTATTTGGGGCACTCGTTGTACCAAGTCTTTGCTCAGTGTCAACTCCAGTTTGTTGCCACTGTGGTAGCCATGCGAGCACTGCCTAGAAGTGCCCAGAGCTTCATTGAACTTTTTAACCCTTACATGAAACCCAGCAGAATAAATTCATTGAGAGTTTCTAAATGAAGAATTAAAAATTAGCCTCTGGAATTGATTTTTGCACCAGAACACTCTCCTAAACATAGAAGCTTACAGAATGAAAGCACCTAAACAGACTACAGTGATCAGATGCTGTGAGTGTCAACTCTCGATTGGAAGAACCTCTACAGTCTTAAATATCGAAGTATGGCAGTAACATTGTTAAGAGGGCTACATTTTTTTGGCTAGCATTACAGGTTTCATTCTTGCCCAACTCTGCCCGGACATATTAAGACTCCAAGAAGACTGTCCTTTTTCAGACATTTTAGGTCGAGCCTTGGGCAGCGCATGCGCTGCGCTGGGAGGCATTCTCTATTCAAGTATGGAGATAAAGCTCTGCCCATATTTTTCATTGGCTTGTGTCATTGCCCTTTGTAAATGCTGGCTTCTGATTCGTTAATAGGCCTGTTAGTCCCTCCTTAGTACCGCCTGGTCTTCATTTGCAACTTCCCACGAGGACTGGCGCTTTTACCTCTGTTGTTACACGGTATGTCTTATTTAGTCTGTAAACACTATTTTCTTTAATGAGTTTCTCCTACTGCAGGCACGACATGACATGCTTTCCTGCAACATTCAGTGCGCCATGCCTGTTTTCACTTTCCAGCCAGCTCTGGACAATGGCGGTTGCTTCTATGAAATGAAATAGGTCTGCCATTTACAAGAGTTTCAGCTATTGGTATTGTATTGACAATGTCTTTTATGTATGTGTTAATTATCAAAACAGATAAATAGAAGGCATTGTCATTCACAAGGCTATAGCTTACACTCTCGCAAATACGAGACCTATTGCATTGCAAATGCTGGTTTCTATTGAGTCTGGGCTTGAACTAATTCATAGAATAACATTTAGTTAAAGTCTATAACACTAATTCCGCTGCAGTTTTTTAACATTTTGAAACCCACTTGGGATATTTTTTTAGGAATAGATTTTATATGATTTTGTCTATCTCGGCATGTGGATCCTTATCTTTTTCATCACTTGGAATCTTTTTGCAGTGGATCTTCACCTATATCAAGTGCTTATATGCTAAACTTTTAACTCAGCCATGCAACCAAACCATGTACCTTTAATCTTTTTGCCATACTATATGACAGAATTTACAACAACCATTATCCTACTGTAATTGGTAATCGTGAATATACACAATTTGCCTCAGCAATCCCTACCCCTTCAGAATATTGGAATATATGGCATGTTTAACTCCAACCATAACTAATCATCATTCATGCTCCACACAACAATATACTGTATGCCGCAACAATTTATACAACTGGGAGATGCACTCTCATTTACACAAAGGAGCTTATTTGAAGTTTATCACAATACTGGGAGTTAATGGAGCACACAGTAACTACAGATATTGTGAGGTTTTTTTATTTTACAGGTGCACAATTTGTGCAGCAATCTGAGTTTCAGTCCTCAGAAAGAGGAATACTATGCTAAACTCATGTGTCTTCGCCCTATATGCAAACTGCAAATACATTTTGTACAGTTTGCCTGCATGATTTGTTCCAGTTCTTAACTAGCAATGGTTGTGTAGAACAACTGCAGAGATCGCTATTTGTTTTATGTAGTCCCTGTTTATCTAAAATGTGAGGGATTAGCACTAGGTTTGAAATGACAGTCAAAGTTTTTCAATCAATCTAGCAACTTAACCACTAGCAATTCCAGAAAAATCAGGCTACCAAACTTTTTCAATCATCTTATTATCAGGGTCCTCGAGACACAATTCTTAACTTCATGAAACCACAGACAATTGTGACTCTAAAACAGACACGATGGTGTAACAACTAGTTTTGCAATTGTGAAGTTGCCAACAGCCAGTAACAATCAGGGGTTGCATGACTGAAATCTGCAACATAGCGGAGCCTGTCTCAGCTAATGAAATTTGAAATGAAATGAAATTTGTACTTGTAAAGCGCACTGTTACCCTAGGGTGTCCTGGCGCTGTACGCATACCGCTGTGGAACCCTTCCTGTCTTTTCCCTGTGAAATGTCCACTCCTGGGCACCCCCAAGGTGAAGCCAGGCATCCCAGCGCTGGTGGGGCCGTTGTGGAGATTAAGCAAGCTATTTCCCAGAGTTGCAGAGTGGGACCCATGATTAGAATAGGCACCGAGGCGAGAATTATCAGGTCCGAGGAAATTGAGCCCAAGACCCGCCGAGGCGGGAATTGAACCCTGGTCCCGGGCCAGATCTCTGCATCAGGGTCTGCCGCTCTAACCATTGAGCCACACTTCTCCACAGCTAGACACGTTTCCTAGAATATCCAGTAAGGACATGAACTCCTGAGAGGGTTGGGCTTTGTTTCATCAATCTATGGGTTGTGGGTGGCTCAAAACAAAGCTAATTCCTGGTAATTTCACATGCTAATGAATAGTCTATTGTCATATGTCATTCTCTAGAAATGTTATATTGGTTTCTCCTCATTTGATCAACAGTGACTCACATGATGGAGCGATAACCACTGAAAAACCAGTATTTGTTATTTCCCAAGACAGGCGACCATCTTTCACATGCCGCTGCTTCAATAATACCATAATAATTACAAATAGAGTAAACAAAGCCAGAAGGGGAGGAGATGACAGACCGGAGAGCTTGACTTCAGGTTTACAACGCATTGATAGGTTTACAATGACAGTGGGTTAAATTCTGATAGAACAAAATCTATTGTGATTACAAGGACAGACGCACACCATGTATTACACTCATAACTTTTATAAGAGTATTGCGTTTAAGTGAACAACCATAAACACAAGTTATTCTGGGCCTGGGGTGGCAAACAATATTGTGGAAACTAGCATGTGAACATAGGTGTATGTACATTTTTTCAGTAGGATAATTTGGATTGGTGATATATAAATAAATTTAAAAAACACTGCAGAGTAATATTAATAGTAAATAGGTCTGAACTTCAATAAAAGTTTCAACAAAAAAGAAACCTGAAAGATGATGCCATGGCTACCAACAATCAGCAGGCTAGCACTAGGAAAGGTTAGGGAGGGTTGGAACAGGAATTGTCCAGTCCTACTCCATAAACAAGAGCAGTCTAGAGGCTTGCAGCAGTCAAACTGTTCCTTCTGTAAGGTTAGGGGAAGGCATGCAATTAAACACAAAAATGCAATGGTGGTGAGGATCGCAGTAGAGGTGGACAATAGGAGGAGTTATAACAAGTTTTTATATATCCGTTGACAACACAGTGTTTTGTATTTCCTTGCGGTGCTTGGAAATGGCAGTCAATAATAATCCAACTAAGCAGTACTCATGAAAGGCTGACTTGAACTGGGCGCGATTCAAACCCATACACCCGATTTAGCAGCAATCACTTAACTTGCTGAGCCAGCTTGCCAGATTAAAGGTGTGAAAGAGCCCTCAGCATTGTTTACTTATAAGGTGAATCCAGACAAACCCAACTGGCAGTATTCACTTAGAAAGTAATGAGATCAAGAAGTTGTGAAGGATATGAGTTACTAGACTTCAGTAAAATCTTTAAAAATGTTTCACCCAGAAGACTTGTCATCAAACATCCTTTGGATAAGATCCGATTTGCTAGATATAGTCTTAAAGTGCTATTGAAATGCTTGCATTCCAAATAAAGTGACCCATTCAGAACCTTCCCTGGTTTGTTTCAGCTCATTCATATCGGACACAGCCGAGGAGCTGATGGGAGAGATTCTGCTTACAATAATTCAATATAAGGTCTGCCATGGGCCAAGTAACTCAGTGGAAAAGAAGAAAATGGTGGCAAATAATAAAAGAATGAGGAAGGGATTTGAACCTGGGAACCAAATTTCAATGCCACAATTGCAAAGGAATGATTTGAAGATACATACAGAAGGACAGAAAAGGAAGGGATCTGGGAAGATGAAGCTCAACAAAATGGGAGGAGTGTACAATATTTGCATTACAATGGGACAAGTCAAATAGACTGCATATCTGTTATGGAACACTTTTATTGCTACACATTGGTTCTTATTGAATTTGACTACTTAATTCTTAATTTTAGCCACTGAGTGGGTGAAGCATTATGGAGGCAGCTGTTGTGGAGATGACGGGCAGAGGTTTAATCACAATATGGGCTAATGAATGAGAGGACAGGACTACTGTACAATGAGTCCTTTCTTACTAGCCTTAGGGCAGGCCTTCTACTCACAGCTCTTGGGACCACATTGTGAAGATCTCTTCCTCCTGCCCGACGATTTATATTACTCCTGCATCCCTTTGGTTTTTAGGTCTCGCCTACGCAGCGCGCATGCGCTGCATAGGCAAAAAGACCTTTTGCAATCGATTCGGCTTTTCAGCCAAAAACGTGCACGCGTTCCATTGCCTTCAATTGCAACGCGTGCACGTTTGGCGATTCACTTGCGGGAGCGAACAGCTGGCGCCATATGGTAGCAATTATCGCTCCTGGCGCCTCTCGCTCCCACAAGGGAATCGCACTCCCCCCACCCCTCCCACTTCTTTAAACCCGGAGTACTGTTTCACTTTCGCGGCCGGGGCCGCACTGGTGTTTCAGTGCTTGTTTTTTCTGTGTACGGTGAAACCCCAAGGGGCAGCAAGTGAAACGCAATCTAGGTGCTCTGTCGGGACAGTAACCACTTTCAACAACACCCCTTCTCTCCCAGCCTCACACCAAGGCGGGACCCCCCTGTGCAGGTTAACGGTGGCGCCTTACCTTGCTGTAGAGCTCAGAAGCGGACATCGTGGCACCTTGTACCCAAAGTCATAGTTTGGGCATTAACACTTTTAAGTGGCTCGGCGCCATTTAATTGGTCGGAGGGACGCTTCCCTTCCCTGTCAGCGCGCTAGTCTTGCCGGCTGCTTCAGCGCCTCGTCGGGGTGGTAAGCTCTTTATTAATGCCCATGCCATAATGAGCGGGCGTCAATCTGAAAAACACGAATTCCCACCGACAAACCACTAAGTAAAGTCTCCCTTTTCTGCGCACACTGGTTGCTGCGCACCTGATCAGGTTTGCAGTTCTTGCTTTACTGAGCCTGTCGAACACAAGGGCTAGTCCGAGGCTGGGGCGGTAGCGGCACGTGGGACTTCTTGGCGCTTGGTAATACGCAGCATATGCTGAACGGTGTACGGGAGTCGGCGTGGCTCT
Source organism: Calotriton arnoldi (assembly GCA_963921515.1). Taxonomy (NCBI): domain Eukaryota; kingdom Metazoa; phylum Chordata; class Amphibia; order Caudata; family Salamandridae; genus Calotriton; species Calotriton arnoldi. Next base: position 1,411,507 of record CAWUFW010003858.1, on the reverse strand, counting down.
TTCCTCGCCTGGAGTAGCACGGTGGTAACGCATGTTATCTGGCCAGCTTCGAGGGGGTCTCTTCAGCGACAGGCAGCGATTAACAGACGGGCCCCGCACATTTTGTGGGAAAGGGGTATTCTGACAGCGAACCCTCATCCCTTTCCCGAGATAACTACCAGACGGCTGCTTTACTGCGTGCCCTCGACTGGAAGGCGGGCACGTGATTTATTGATACTTTATGTTTGTGAAACGTGACCCAGTCGGGCGCTGACGCCGATGACCCGTTAACGGTCTGCGAGACCTTGTCAAGGCCCGACTTTTAATTACACATGACAGTTTCTTAAGAATTATCTGTAAAACTGAGCAGCAACGCATCTGATTTCCAAAGGGCATGAAGTTAGGATGTTTTCACATTGAAGTCGGTTACATAAGTGCAGCACATCGATACACTATCATATCGAGTAATATCCCTCATTAGAAGTATCGCACCCCTGCAGAGAAGTGCAGGTACTCTCCCATAACATGAAAGTGCAGGTCCTCGCTACCTGTCCACTTAACTCACTGCCCAGGCTTATGTCTGGATCAGAATCTCTGCCTCTTAGAAGCATCCTGCCCAACAAAGGGCGCACAAGCCTTTCCACCATATAATGTTCCTGAAACCCGTGTTTGTTCTGATCTTTTTCACTGCCAGCTCTCCCACTTCAGCTCCGCGCCCCTCTCCAGAGCACCTCGATGCGCCCGAGACTGGGCTGTTCTTGAATTGTGCATGTTTAGTATAATGGGTGTGGGTGTGTATATGTGTGTGTGTGTATATATATATATATATATATATATCTATATATATATATAGTACCCAAATACACATCTCGTTCATTTCTCAACTTTCTACACACAAATATTGTAAACCTGTTCCACGTTTAAGTACTTTTATTAGTACAAAACCACATATATCACTGATCCCTGTGAAGCATGGGGTTGATTCATCGTCTTAATTGCAGCCTCAAGGCTCTCTGCACAACCTTACTGTCATCCATTGAGCAATGAACATATTGTTCATAAAAAGTGAACAAAACCTGAAAATTATAGTTCAGTGTCCATTGTTAGCTATAACTGCTTCAGCAATCTCTCCCTGCTACAGATAAAACATGTTTTTAACAAAGAAAATACTATTTTTATACACTCCTAACTACATAATTATTTTTGTACACCCACCCAACCAGTGTAGTCTAGTATTCCACTTTCTGTTGTCAATAAACATTTCCATGTTTGAAAACTACTCCTTCTTTCAAGCTTTCTGTCCCAAAATAACAGCGTAATGTATAAGAGAAATTATATGACAGGTAACATGTAATATTGGTCTTCCATATTGTCATCTTGGGGGGCGGGTGACATTTACAAATTACTTGGCCTCGGAATTGTAATATACATTAATATATATATAGATAGAGAGTGCGCACATGCACGGATATGTGTACTGATGCAAACTATATGTGTGCAAAACACTGGCAAATATCCTCTCACAGTTTACCTTTGAAATGTGAGGTTTACTGCAAAAAACAGCAGCTTTTACTGCCTTCCCTGCTTAGCTCCTGCTTTATGAAAGTGTCCCCCTCCCCGCAATGGGAACACCATGACTCGGCTCCGGTCACCTGGGTACTGTATTTTCCTGGTTGAAACCAGATGTGAAGAAAGCCTCTTTACCTAGTATGTGTTATATCTCCTACTTTCACCGGCCTGGCTGCCTGATGTAGCGGTTTGGCTTGAGATGAGAGCATTGTTTTATGTCACAGGTCATGTGTTCATGGGTTCTCGCTGATTGTACAGAAGCAGCATCAATGCCCCCTTAGTTCTGGCTGCTGTCTGTTAATTTAAAGGAAAACAGAAACATTTTGAGTTCCTTCGCCTTGTTTGCTTGCTGTAGTCTGAAACCCACACAGCCCTTTGCCTCAGTTTTTAGTAGAGAACAAATGGCAACATTGGGCTTGGATAATTCCATCACTACTACATTTGATGCAGATTTGCAATTAAAACACTTTTTGTAGCTCATAAACTTGATGAAAGCAACAATGAAATAGCGCTTTCCGTATGTCTTGTTAGGAGGACTTGCAGTAATATACCACAAAAGTTTTGAAACAAACATTTTTATGCACAGAATTGTGGTGAGAAGTCTCTTTTACATCTGTCTGTAATTTGTGAATGTTGACTCAAAACTGACATGGCTAACATAGATAACTGACCTAGTATTAGGGGTGTGCGAAATTTGTGTAATTTGCTTTTGCATAACTACGTGAAATCTCAGGAAAATTTCACAAAATTACACAAAATGGAGATTCATTCTTAGTGCTATAATTTAGCGTGAAATGTTCCCGTGTGTCAATCTTTCATGCAAGGATGTATTTTGCGGTTAATAAGTATGCCAAAAAAAAGCACTGCAAGCAACAGCCACTTGCGCTCTGGTTGTTCGTGTTGTTCCAGTGCGATAACTTGGTGTGAACGTGGTGTAATTATGTGAATTTTCGTATAACAAGCATAATGCAAAAATTGCTGAAGTTATGCCAATAATATAGTGTAATTAAAATGTTGCCTTGGCCTACCTAGTATATCCACAATAGTGACCAGGTATTCCGTGCACATTGGCAGGGTATTTGTAGCAAACAGCCAAGTACGCATTGAAAATTGGCCAAATATAACTAGCATTCTGACAGGGCTTATGCACGTTACTTGTTGTTTGTAGATAGCAAACTGGCCAGGGACACATAAAACTAGCTAAGTACATCTGGCAAGTTTGGCGGGTAAGATCTGCCAACTGCCCTGCTACACATTGCCAACTAGCCAGTTATATATGGCAAATTGATCAGGCTTTCATGGCAAAATAACTGAGAACACGTTTTAAACTGGATATGTACATACTGACCCCTGGCTAGCTCTATGTATCCAGATACCCAGCTTCAGAAGATATACTGATGAGGTGTGCATGGTAAACTGGCTTGGTACGCATGGCACACTGGCTCAGTACACAGAAATCTCTCTGGCCCCATATAGAAAATTGACTAAATGCATATATCAGATTGCCCATGGCAGATTGGGCACTTAAGACAAACGGGCTGGTTACTTCCGGCAGTCAGACTCGGAACGAATGGCAAACTGGCTAGGTACATGTAGCAATCTGCTAGGACATGCACTGCAAATGGGTATGCGTGGCAAAACTGACCGAGCACTGGTGGCGTACTAGCTAAGTCTTCCTAGCAACAACTTGTGCGCTTTCTGTCTCGCCACAGTCCTTCAATCCTCGAGCCGTTAAAAGCTCCTTTGTCTTCATCCACTATGAACTGCAGGGGATGCTCCTAAAATGTCTTAATTCTCAGCACTACCTTGGCATGACAAGCATCCTCGCTCTGCGCCATCCACGATGTGTATTTATAGCATCTCCTTGGTCTTAAATTGAAAAAAAACTGTTCACCTGTGATAGTTTGAGAAAATGGAACTGAGGTAACTGGAGAGAGTGCGGGGTCTGACAATCCCTTGGTGCAAATACTGACTTCTTAAGCAGCTCCATAGTCTGCACGGAGACAGCAGAAGACGGGTACAGTCGTAGCACGGTCTATGCCCTGAGCCATGGCATGACTATTTGTTCTTTTTCATGGGCTTCTGCTGTATCTGATAAAGTGAAACAGAATAAGATAGCAGCCATATTTGTTAAGGGTTCGGCTGTGTATATGTGTATTAGCTTGGTTAAACGAAGGAATGTCTTCATAACCCTTTTCCAAGACCAGCTGAAATCCCAGTTCACCAGTTAGAAATATGTCATACTTGATTCAGTTGCTGGCATGTGGGCATTGTGAGATCCCAGGCGCGTCTATGGATAACATTTAAATCTACTTGCACCTTAGAACTGGTTATTGGTGTCTAATACTGTCTTTTGGTTTCAGACAGTATTGCTATGAAACCAGTAGAATGCCCCTTGTTTTTCCCACTTGGCATCTAAAGGCCAATTTGTAGTTTTTTTCCCTGATGTTTCTTAATTTAGACATGAGATATTTATGAATTTCTTGGAACAAATTATATATAACTAAATATAAAGCCATTATGGATATCAAGTGTTCAAGGCCGTAATGTACTCCACCTGGATCCAGCAGCAGCCACTTGCCTCCCGAGATCTTCACTAAGGCGACCACTTACAGCCTGGTAAACATCACAAATGTGGTCTTTGACATACATTTGTGCTTCATAGACACTTCCTTTGTTCCTTTTCTGAAAAGTAGTAAACCTTTCTTTTGGTGATAAATTATAAAACCCCTAATCAGCAATAAACTTTTTTACTTTTCAGACCAGGGTGGTAGAAACCATGGAAATTCAATTTTTTTGTGGACTGAGTAAAGAAAGGTGAGGTAGCAATGACTTGTTTAGACGTGGGTCTAAATTTCGAAACAAGGCTAATTACCTAATCGTCGAGTAAACTTTGTGAAGACAGGGGCTCTCTGCTTCTTCGCAGCTTTTATTAGGATGAGCGCTGCAAACTGCTTAGCTCTCCCCTAGGCGGGATTGACTACCTTCAAATAAAGGCCAGGCTAATATTTGGAATGTTTACAGTGTGTTTTCTTGAGATGCTGAATTGCCAAGGCCACCCAGGGGGGCCACATAGGGGACCCTCCAACAGGGCGGCCGCCTTAGTGCCACAGGAAGGCACAGAAGTCTGCTGACTAGGCTCCCTGGGCTAGGGACCAGGGGGTCTGCGGGCCGCGTCACTTCCGGCCGTGGGAGGGGGACAGGGGTACAAAAGCCTTCCCCCGCCCACCGTCTCGCTGTTTGGTCACGTCCCCAGAGTTGTCGCCGGCCCTCAGGAACCATTTGCTGGTGAGTTGTCATCCTCCCCCCCCAGCCCCTCTAAGCAGGGGCGCCCGCCCGTCCTCGCCCCGGCAACGGCGCCCGCTCCAGGGGGGGGGGGGTGGGAGGACAGCTCCACGAGGGCTCAGGCGGCTGGGTGCATTGCGCGGAGCTCGGTGGCTCTGGGCATGTCGGGTCGAGTACGAGTGGGGTCATGCGGGTTGCGGGTCTCCTACGGGTCGCTGGGCCCTGCGAGCCAGGAACTCTGCTGGGGGGGGGGAGAGCTCTTGCCCTGGCACGGGGGCCTTGCCTCGGATCCCTTTGTCCGGAGTCCGCCCCGCTGTGCCGCTCCTACCCCCTCCTCCCAAGCCCCGAGCCACACCTGCAGCGGATGCGCCTGTCCTCCGGGCTGCAGGACTGCGCCCGGCATGTGCTGGGATGCGCCGGGGGTGGGCCCCCAGCCCGAGCACCACTACCTCCTCCCACCCTCCGATCCGGGGCTCACCGTTGCGGGAGGGTGGCCTCCCGAGGCTCTGGGGGTCCCTACTCCATGCAGGCCGATGCCTTGAGCTAGCCGAGTCCGTTGCTGGCTCCGCCGAGCTGTGGGGCATGTAGACAGGGTCGCATGGCCTTGGCGGCGAGGGATCTTCTCCTTGCGTGGAAGATCTTCTCGGTGGGCCGGAGCACCAGGGGCCACGCTGTGCCGCACCTTCTTCCCCCCCCCTCCGCCCCCGGACCTCGCGGGCCGCGGAGAGGCGGCACCATAGCAAAGTGGACATCTCCTTCCCCCCATACCGGAACCCGTCTCGGGTGGGGGGAGGGGCCGCAGCCTCAACACTGGGCACGCGCGCTTGTGAGCGGAGGTGGTCCGCCGGCTAGACCGCTGACCCGAGTGCCGATATCCAGGTTCCTAGTGGCTGAGTTGCGTACACTTCCTGGGAGCAGGGATTCGCTCTTCCCCCAGCGTGTTTGGAAGGTGCATGTATTACGGTGCGCAATTAAGGAGCGCTTAATCCCCTTCGGGTCGAGCTCGAGCGTCACACCATGCCAATGGTATAGATTCGGACATGCATGGTGACGCCTCCCACCTCGTACGGGCGACGCCGTGCGGGGGGGAGGGGGGAGGTTTACCCTGCCACTGGTCTCCTCGGCCTCCCGGGCGGCCCGGCCGCATGCGGTTTGGAGCGGCAGGGCAGGGTGCGCCCGGCAGACCCGGGTTGTATCAAAGGAGAGAAGTCAGCACTCCCCTTTGATATGGATGGAAGAGGTCCTAATGGCCTCCACAACACCTACTCGGTTATGTTCGTCCACTTCCTCCGTGGCGTCTAACCTGGTCCTGAGCCCTCCTGGTGCCCAGGGAGTCCGGTCTTCCCGGAGGCTCCTGGCGCACGGGAAAGTGGATGGGAGCACTGGGCTGGGCCAGCCTGCGATACAGCACCCGGCTGGTGCTTTGCGACGCTGGCATGATAGCTGGCATGCCCTGGCGACGGCACGGAGCCCTTCTTCGCCGGGGGAGATGGGGGGAGCATTGGGCACGCCGGCTGCCACGCGCAGCGTTGGGGGACTGAGTGTGAGTGAGACTGGGGGTTGCAGCAGGATCCGGTATCCACAAGCAGTGCACGCGAGCAGCGTAAGCTTGGCTTGCAGCTCCGCCTTCACCTGATCCGGGGCACGGCATCCACACTTGGTCGTGGGGTAAGCGTCGGCTGCGGGGTGGATGGAGCGCCGCTTCGCATGCAGGGGTAGGGGCTCTCCAGTGCCGCACGCAGAGGCTACTTCAGTTACCCGGTCTAGCTGGCTTGGGCATCATGCGAGCCACGGCACTCTGGGGGGGGGGTCTACGACAACTGGAGCAGTGTGATGGTTAGTGGTTGTGTTACTGTCATGGGCAGCGCTGGCAGGGTCAGTTGGTGCTCCACACAGCAGTGATCTCCGGACCGCGATCCGAGCGCCTATCGCATGTTGGTAGGTGATGTTTGGTTGGGTCACCTGGGGATCTCACGCGTGCCAGCGACTCGCACCAGACACGCGCTCCGTTCTCGCCAGGGTTGTCGCGGTAGCATGGACACGAGGGGGGTGCAGCAAGCAACTGCGGTTGCAGTTTGTAATGCTGCCGCCAAGGGGCAGCGTAGGGGGAATTTTGGCACGGGCCTGGCACCTACCTGGGAGCAGGCTGGTGATTTCAGTCACTTTAACGTTCTTGATTGTTTGCCCCTACCAGGTCAGCACGGAGTTGCCACCCGGTGCAAGTTGGCACCCCCCCCCCCCACAAGATCTGACGGAGTATCAGGTCTGTTGCGCTGAGGGACGCGTCGAGCCGCTTCCTTTGAGCACGATTGCCACACTCAGGAGAGTAAGTAGAGCCGCTGGGTGTGTTTGCATCTGGGACTTTAGGAGGAAGTGGGGCATGGGAAGGGACGGGGTGCAAGACCACGGTTGGGGGGTAACCTAACCTAATCTCTGCTTCATCTCCACCCAGTTTCAGTGGAGATACCCAGCGACCGTCACCCCTTCGGCACGTCGCTCGTAAGTGTTGAGTAAGTACAGGCACTGCCTTGTGTGTCACAGAGGGGACAATAGGAAAAGCATGGGAGTGCCTGATCGCTGGTCAGAGTGTGTGCTCACAGCTGTCTTTCCTTCCAGGTTGAGTCGACCACACCAGGATATTATGGATAGCCAGGGATCGCCGTCGCTTTTCACGTTGACGTCCCAGGTGGAGGAAACCCAGCAAGGCACTTCCCAAGACGCACAGCTAGCAGCCATCGTGGAACTGGCCAAGACCAAGGGATTGGCTTGGGCCGCAGAACTTTTGAAGGCTAGCAACCCGGTGGATTCCGGGGTCAGCTGTGGGGGCTCGATCCCAGAGCAGGAGCCTAGCGAAGAAGCAGGCCCCTCCCGGTCCAAGCGAACACGCAGGGCAACCAACAAGGACTTCCCGGCAGAACCGCCGCCACCTAAGAGTCGGGCATTGGCCATTACCCGAAGTGCCCCGCTGCCCGTTCTCCCACCCGTGTCACAGGGAATAGCCCCCCCCCGGCTGACGGCACGCCCCAAGGGACCTTCGCAACTGTTGAGGACTTGGGTAAGCTCTCTGACACTCTAAAGAGCTTCATGTCGGAGGTCAGAGCTGGTCTCGCTGGGGCTAGCGCGACGGTTGGGCCCATCACAGTGAACAACGGGGAAGGAGGGGTAGCAGCGGCTGCGAATGTGTGGGCCCTTCAAGGGAGCCACACCCAAGTGCATCAGTTACCCCCCCCTGGGGGGGAGCTCGGATTAAGAGCTCAGACAGGGCCTGGGTTAGCGGGGTCTGCTAAGGAGACTGTGGCCGCCGAGACAGTTGGTGGCCTTGGAACAGGTATCCAGACTCCGATTCTCCTGGGCCCGGCAACTACAGCAGGGACTAGCGGCGTGCGCCTGGGCGAGGTTGTGGGGCTTCCCTCAGCGGGGGCAGCGGCTAACTCCACCCAGGCCACGCCCAGCATTCCCCTAGTTGCGCTTTCCACAGCTAGCCAGCCGGTCACAGCAGCTATTGCCCTTACGGTGCCTCCCCCGGTAGCGCTACCAGGACACTTGCTGGTCACCCACGCGCCTCTCCTGTCAGGCCGCAGCTCCCTGTCCTGGGAGGTGCCTCTTGCTGTTAAGGAATTCATATGGAGGCGTGAATTTCTGGACATCTTTTCCCTGCTCCTTCTTGGCCAGCATGGCCAGGACGCACGGAGGGTTGGGGGCAAAGAGGAGGATAAGAAAGTCAGGTTTCAGGCATGGCCGGAGAAGTCTATCGACAACTGGCTATCGGCCTTCTCCATTTTTCAGTCAGTGATATTGGAAAAATTCCCTGAGCAAGGACAGGCACTGGTGCAATATCAAAGGCTGATCCACACAGAAGCACAAAAGTGGGGGGGGTCAAGGTGGGTGATAAAGGGACAGAGACTGACTTGGTTTGGGGCCACAATCTCAGCGAACAGCTTCCTATCTATCTAACTACAGCTTCAGCTGGTCTGGGGTCAAAAGATCAGCGAACAATGTTGCTTGTAAGTTTCTGTGGCGGAGGGTATGCTGCCATGTTTAAACACATGCGGTTGTTCCAGCTCCGGACCAGTGGGAAGCAGGGCTAGGGGTCAACTGGGTTACCTCCTCGGTGCTGTTTTCAGATCTGCTGGTTTATTCTAACCTCGTTGGCGGCTCACGGCATCCGAAGCTCGTGAATGTGCCTGCCGGGTGTCCTCCGCAGGGGCGGGCAATTGCTTTGGGGGCCTACCTTGCTGGCTACCCTGCGCCCTGGTTTTAACAGACTAGGATACGCGTTGGAAATGGTGGCAGGCATGCGCCAAGAGATGGGTCTTCCGATACATCTGTACCTGGCTTAGTATCCTGGCTACGGAGTGGATGCGGGACACTCTAAGGTTTGAGGTGGGCAGCTGGTTGGCAGGCCTTCTAGATGTGGGTTTCTAGCTAGGGCATGTCCAAGTAGGGTTCAGGTGCCAGAAGCCTGCCCTGGGTTACCCTTGGTCACATGTTCAGAGCCTGGTAGGTCCACTTAGAATTTCATCCTGCTGAGTTGCATCCATATACACTGTTTCGATTAATTTTAAGAATTACTGATTTCAATATGGGCAAGTATTGGGGGCACCAAGACATCTGCAGCAGTGAGTATCGCTATGCTGCATGGATATGAAGGTTAAACTGGACTGGCAGGTCCCACTGGGGCCCCTGCCACATGGCTACTTGCAGGTATGAGGGTGAGTGCAGAGGGCATAAGGGGGGGCCATGGCGAAGAAAACCCGGACTGATTCTACGGCTGGGTGTGGTGGTGGTTCCAACCTCATGGTCACTGGACCAACCCTGGTGGGTCTTTCAACCATCATCCTAAGTGGATGTACTTACTGCAAGATTCTTAGCATGGTTAGTGAGCAAGGGTCTTCCAGGCACATGCTGACAGCACGCCCCTTACCATTTTCAGGTTGACAGGTAATGCAGGCGTGCTGTTATAGGTCAGGGGTGCGGGTCCTGGCAGGCGCTTTTGCAGTCACTATTTTAGTAGGGGCATTCAAGACACTGCAGGGCAGGCTTGATTGAGTGCACAAGGCAACCTTTTCAGCTTTTGAAGCTGCCCTCTTTTCAACCACCTTCAGCCTGGCCACCTTCGGGGCACTGAGAATCAGCGAGTTAGTGGCAAGGTCCGAATCAGACTCGGCTGGGTGGCATTGAAGGGACAGGATGCAGTACTCTCTGGGGCCTCCCTCAAAATTCCCGGCAAGCGCTTCAGCAGCCATTCTTCAGGATAGGGGCAGCATCTACAGCCTTTAGGGCGGGCTTGTCAGCAGAGCGCATTATGCAGCAGGGACAATGGGAATCCCTATGTTTCAAAAGGACTTCCGTGAGCTACCCAAGGGAATGGCCTGAGGACATTGTAATTTTGTAGTCGCAGGCGAATGTTGAATGCACCTGGGACTACCCGTTGAGGCACCAGATGCCTGGTGGTGTGCAGGGTTGATGTGTAATAAGGTGCAAGTTGGAGTTTTGTTTGTTTGTCAAGAATGCAATATGTGTTCGCAACCTTACATTTCTTTAGTTGACAGGAGCAAAGGTCTGGGTGATTGGCCATTCTGGCGCCATGAGAGTGGCACGGTGGGCGGAAACAAGGAATGGGGGCAGGGCTTTTCCGCCACTGAAATAATTTGGTTGGGATACCCAGGCATGCGCTGGATCAGCTTGCTAAGAAGCTGCAGCAGAGACGAGGGGAGGGTGTCTCCCCTCCCAAACATCCTGGTCATACACCTGTGTGGCAATGATCTGACTCTCTTGGGGAGGAGGGAACTGCTGCAAGAAATGAAGTCCTCCATGTGTAAGTTAAGCAACCAATTGGGGGCTTGTTGGTTATAGTGGTCAGAGATAACCCCTTGGTTAGTGTGGCGAGGAGCCCGGTCAGGGAGGCCGTGGAAACCTCACGCAGGAATGTTAACAGCCATGCGTAAATTCACTGAGCAGAGTGGGTTTGGAATTTTCAGGCATGGTTTGCTGCATGCCAAGCCCACAGGGTGTTTTTGAAGAAGATGGGTTCACCGTCTAGAGGGGGCATGGACTGGTTTTGTTGGACCTGGGGAGAGGCCCTGGAAGCAGCAAGAAGAATGCCTACCTTGTCTGGGGTTATTGTGTAAGTATGTGCAGACTGGTGTAGGTATAAAAGGGTGTGCAGTGCTCATTATGGGTGTTGGCAACCGAGCATTTCTTTATTTTGCCAGGACCAAGGATCTGGGTGAATGGCCTTCCGTGCGTCTGGAGTGGCGCGATTGGAGGAATTCAAGAATTGGAGGTTTTCCCACCACCAAATTATTTGGGTTGATGGTCCCAGGCATGCACTGGAACAGAGATCACGTTCCTCCGCCACAGAGATCACGTGGCTAGGTTACCCGGTTATGCGCTGGAACGAGCTGATGAGGAAGCTGCAGCAGAGACTGGGGGGAGGGATTGTTCCTCCTCACATTCTGGTCATACACTTGGCAGGGAAAGACCTGACGACTCTGGGGAGGAGAGGACTGCTCCAAGACATGAGGGACATCATGTGTCAATTGAGTATTCAACTGGGGGCATGTGAACTGTGGTGGTCCGAAATTTTACCTCGCCCAGTTGGCAAGGAGCCCGATCGGGAGACGCAATTGAGATCACGTAGGAGTGTGAACAGCGCCATGCGTAAATTCACGGACAAAGGGGATTTGGCTTCATCAGGCATGGTTTTCTTCATGCCAAGTCTACTGGATGTTGGGAAGTGGATGGGATTTACCTCTCAAGGGTAGGCATGGACCTATTTTTGCTGAACCTTGGGGAGGCCTTGGAAGCAACAGGCTGTAGGTCGGAATATCTGCCTTGGTGGGGGGCCCTGGTGGTGACGGTGGCCACCCCCAGAGCTGTGGAGGAGTTACAGGGCGATCCAGAGTCTGCAAGGTACAGAAGGGTACTATATTGCAGCAGCACAACAGGGTGCTAAGCCAAGGATACCCAGGGATGTCTTAGCGTGTCCCCTGGAAGAACTACGGCGCCCCGTTAGCCTACAGGCGGTTGTGGGTCTGAGCAACCGGGGGCTGCCTGGAACGCTCCGCCCACCTGTGGGGGCGTGAGTGAGGGAGTGGACTGGCGGTTCACTGAGGGGAGAGGTGGCCTCTCCCAATAACTGGTAACCACCGGTTGGCGACGGCCACGGTGCAATTTGGCTCATCAGACGGGCAGGCGGCATAGGGGCTGGCCTGCCCTGGGATCGCCCGTAAGATAACCCACCATGTTGGCATATTGGTTATGCAAATAAACCTGCAGCAAAATTCTCCACTAAAAAGGTGTCGTGTGGTTTATTTATGTATGTTGCTGTATGAGAACTGAGTGTTGCCGATATTGGCACTATGCCTCTGGTGTCAAGAGAGTGCCTGCAGCTAGAGCGCGTGTTCAAGAGGAACGTGCGCACAGGGAGCGCCATCTTGAACAGTTGCTTTGAATTCTTTAGAAGCTGCCACTGCAATTAGCAACGCACGACAATTAAAATGTTGGGACGCTTCACAAGAGGAAACTGAGCCTACTTTGTAATTAATTTTCATCGTTGTCGAAAAGATACTTAATGGGCATGCACTGCGTTTTATTGAGATATTTTGATATAGCGAGTATGTGCTCTACCTTTGGTTTTGTGACTCGTTAAACATTAGGCCCGGAGGTATCAAAATTTAAATTATTCCTGTACAAGTTTTACAACGCTCATTTAAGTTGGCATGTGATATTAAAAGCTGACTATTGCAGCTTTCAGATGTAACGTTTAAGTTTGTGAGTGGAAGCAAGAATTTATTCGAAAATGAATAATTATACTTTAAAATCCTAAAACTTAGAACAAAGTTGCTTCGGCAGAGGGCGTGCAGTTCGTTGATGGATTGATAGCAGCAATAAAAACGTTATAGACAGTGTGTCATTAAAGTTGATTTAAAATGAAATGATTTTGTCCTTATTCTGCGTAATATACTTTGGGCGAGTACCTTTTGGAATTTGGTTCCAAAGAAAGTTTATCGGTGAACAAAAGTTATCAGACATTTAAAATTAAAAAGATTACTTTGGTTTGTGAAGGACAACGCTGAAAAGTATTAATTGAAACAATTGTGTTAGTGGCCTGTTGCACTTTTATTATATTTTAGATGTTTGTGACTTGCTAATGTCTGTACAACAAAAGCAAGCTACTCTTGTTCGAGTTGTATCTTTCTGCATTAGACGTGAACGGTAAAATGTGCCCGCAGTGGTCCTTGCAAAGAGTGCGAGCGGATTCATACTCGGGGACTGGGAGCCCTTGTGAGCCTGGCGCGAGCTGGCGCGACAGGGCCTCATTGGAGCACAGCGCGCGGTATTAGACCAGGCTCCTCCGCGTGGCCTTTTACAACAAGCATTGGCATAGCCAATAGGTCTCGCCTTTCGGACCTTATAAGTGTTTAGCCATGCAGTTGTGCTGCATAACTAAATACTTATAAGGTCCCAAAGGCGAGACCTATTGGCTATGCCAATGCTTGTTCTTCTCTCTTCCTTGTTCCCTTTCCACACCCATAATTGCTTCACTATGCCGTTATGTGTTATTTTCCTTTGGTATCGACTGGTAAACTGACATATATATGGCTTGTTGCACTATTACACCTATATTTTTGTACCTCTCATTGTTCTCTGTAAAGCACCTTAATACTGATCATGTAATAAAAGCTTGGGCAGAGTTAGACATCATACAAAGTGCTTTAGCAGCTACAACTTTCATTGTTCATTAATCAGTCAAGGTCAGTGCTTCATTTTAACTGGTGGTTTCTGGTGCTCAGCACCGGCACTTATGACAGTCTGCAACATGGTGGGCTGTTTGCCTGATTTAGAGCGAGCACAAATTTTGTTTACTAATTCAATATACGTTAAAAAGTACTAATACCAGCTGATCTTGCTAATCTTACAGCTTTGGGGGCCTCAAATAGTCTGAACTGTCACACTTGTAGGAGTGTGATGGCTAGTAGCTGGTTTGGTGTTGTCATTGGTAACGCTAGCAGGGGCAATGGGTGGCGTAGGCTGCAGTGGCCTCCTGATGAGGCCACTGCAGCCTGCAGTGCTTAATATTTTTACAAATTAAGCACTGGTCAAGTTTAAACAAAACATAATGCAAACATCTACTCTTAGGCCATAGGTTTCATGAGTACATTTATTTATCGAAGATATCCTTAGTAATCTGTGTTAGTCTAATTTTCAGCTGTATAAAACATAGTATGAATTAGTATTTTAACTGATCATCTTCAGATGAATGAGGTGGTGCTTTATGACATGCTTTTCATCTACTATGAATTACTCCAAAGAATAGTCACAAAAATGCCCTGTCTCAAGTTAGGAATTTTTCTAAATCACAATAATTTCAAGGTTAGATAGTGTAGCAAACCTTAAGAATACAATGACCTGGGGGGCGTGGCTAGCAGCCGCGGAAGATGGCCGCCATTTGATTACGCTGCGCTAGTCGCTAGCGTTCAAGCCTGAAATATCCGTTACCATCCGTCTTGCTGAGGGGCCCCCGGTGTGGGCACTTGAGTACTGGAGCAGCGGTGTCACGACGGTGCCTTTAAAGGCGGCAGCTGCGCCTGGACCGGCGAGCACAAGATGGCGGCCCGGCAGTGACTGCCGATCGAGGGAGTCCGGCGGAGTCTAACAGCTAACGGTGCCTGGAGGTGCCTTGTGACCCCCTTGCACCGCCGGAGGGTGATCGGGCCGTGCTGTTTGCGGCAGACTGAGCGAGAGGCGCCATCGCGGGGCGGGCGCCGCCCAACAGTGGCTGAGCGCGTTCCTGACGGGGCTAGAGAGGCCCGAGACGCTCCTGAGGGCACAGCATTGGCAGGCAAGTGGCGTGGGGACGCCTGGGACCCGGCGCCGGTGAGCGCATCATCCACTCCTGTGCCTGCGATCTGGTGGGGTGGCGGGGGCTGGCGCTTGGCCTGAGCCCCCGTGTTGTGGATCCCCTCCCTCCTCGTGGTGGCCTGGGCGTCTGGGTGGTGGTGCCCATCTGTTCCCCTGCCTGCACGGCGCCTGCTGTGACTGGGACATTGGTTTGAGGCGGCTGAACGGCGAGGGAGCGCCAGGGCGCGGCGGACGTCCACCCCCCGCCGGTATTTGCGCGTGGCGCCTGGAGGGCCTGTCGAGGGAGAGAGTGGCAACGAGCTACAACCAGGGAGTGCAGTGGTGCCAGCCGTACTTGAGGTGGTGGAGGATCCCTGCGGGGGAGCTGCGCACCGGGGGATGGGTCGCACCAAGGTGCTGGGATCGGGACAGGCCAACCATATTGATAAATACACGGTGGCCATGGGTCGCGCCGATGGTGGAGGCCTACAGGGAGAGCCGGACGACCAAACCCCAGAACCCTCCCTGAAAGACATCATGAGGGCCATTGGTGAACTGAAGGGCGCGCTAGAACCGAAGCTCGACTCCATCACGGAGGAGGTTAACCTACTACGCGCTGACCTGCGCAAAATGTCCGAAAAAGTGGCCACGGCAGAGGCGGGCATTGGAGGTCTCCAGTCCAGGACCAAGCGACTCAAAGACCAGGTGGTGGTTCTCACCAAGAACCAGACTGACATGTTTGCCCGGCTCGAGGACCAGGAAGGACGGGCCCGGCGCAACAACATCCGCGTTGTGGGAGTGCCGGAGGGAATGGAAGGGCAGTCCGTTGACCTCTTCCTGAAGGACCTGATCCTCAATCATCTGAAGCCCAAGCGTCTGTCCAACTTCTTCTCCATAGAGTGGGCCCACAGGGCGCTGGGGGGGGCAAACCTCGTCCGGGAGCGCCCCCGCGCACGATAATAGTTCGCATTCTCAACTTCAGGGACAGAGACGCCATTCTTCATGCTGCGCGAATGCACGGTGACTTGAGACATGAGAATGCCACTATCCGTTTCTTTCCTGACTTTACGCTCCACGTCCAGCGCCAGCGGCGGTCCTTCGATGCCGTCAAAAGGGCCCTTCGGACCCAGAATGTTAAATACATGATGCTCTTCCCGGCCTGCCTCAAAATCATAGACGACGGGAAAACGTATTTCTTCGACTCTCCTGACGAGGCCAGCGACTGGATGGAAGGCTGGCGCACTGTTCGCCACAGAGGTGGGGGCAACGGGCCGGCGGTGGCCGGCGGCCATGGTGGAACTGAGGGCGAGGTGGCACGGTCGCCTGGTGGTCGAGAGCGAGAGCAGCGGTCAGATAAGTGACTCATGGGACATGCCTCACAACATGAGCACTGCTTCAATCCCGTGGGATGGAAGGGGGGGAATCTGCCTGGGTCTGTTGATATTGCATTCTAACTGGGCACTGCTCGCAGAAGGGAGCGGGACTGATCAACGGACTCATGTCGCAACTGACCCATTGGACCTCTCTTCCCTGTTCTACTTTGATCAACTGCCTTAGTGGTTAATTGAGGGGGGCACCCCAGCTCCATGGTGTATGGGCTTGCAACGATCCGCCAGTAGGTTTGATGGTACTTCACGCTGGTGGCTGGCTCACGGTCCCCTCACACTGGTTCTTTCTCAATTTTGTGGGCGACAGGCACTCTGCACGTTTGGGCGGTGGGAGGCTGGGGACTCACCTAGCAGGGTTGCAGGGAGGGGGGAGTTGGGTTGTTTGTCTTTTGTGTTACGGGGGGGATGGGAGTTCTGTTCAAGGTTACAGGAATCAAGCGACACGGGGGGGAGACATGGGGACACCCGGAGTGGTGGCGTGACACCTCGCCTATCTTTACCCTGTGACCGATATGGGTGACTTAGCTAAGGTGCGCATTTGGACGTGGAACGTCAACGGCGTGGGGAACAAGATTAAGCGAACACTGGTCATGCAGCACATTAAGAGACACTCCCCAGACATAGTCCTGATCCAGGAGTCCCACCTGCGTGGGAACAGGTGCAGGGCACTAGACCGTTTCGGGTACAAGATGGTGGCGCACTCCGGCTTCTCGTCTGGGGCCAGGGGGTGGGGATCCTGGCGCGTAGAGCGCTCCCTCTGGTCATCACAGGCACTTGAACGGATGATGCCGGCTGCCTAGTTGCGGCGGCTGGGAGGTGGGAGGGGCGACTGCTAGTACTGTGTTCGTGCTACATACCACCTGGCCTCCATGCGGCTACCTTTCCACGACTTAGCTCCTTCCTTATGGGCCTTCCCTCGGGCACGTTGCTGGTGGGGGACGACATGAACGCGGTAATGAATCCAGAACTGGACCGGTCCGGTGATCACACGGGGAGGCAGGGGGAACGTGGGTTGACAGACTTCGCCATGGGATTAGTGGATCTATGGCGGGACCATAACCCACAAACACGACAATACACCTACTATTCTGCGCGCCATGGCTCCTTCTCTAGGCTGGACCACTTGTTCACACATTATGACAGGATGGGAGACCTTTCTTGCCCCGACCCACATGGCTAGGGGTATCTCGGACCACTTGCCAGTGTGTGTCACGCTGCAGGGCCCGCCCCTGGACAGGGCTGCCTTCCCGAGGGTCGATGCCTGGCGATTGCTGGACCCGAAGCTTCGAGACAAGCTCCGAGAGGGCTCCCAGCTCTTTTTTAAGGAAAACACGGGTTCGGTGGCCTCCTGCACCACTTTGTGGGAGGCCTACAAGGCGGTCCTGCGGGGGCAGGCGCAGGCGCTAATTGGAGCCCAAAGGAGGGAGGAGTCCCTGCAGATTACGTCCTTAGAGCAGGAGATTAGCCAGATGGAGGGGGACGAGGCGACGTCCCGTAGCGCTGATTTGCGGCACCGATTGGCGCTGGGTCAGCGCGATTTGCGGGCCCTGGCGGAAGGGGAGGCGCAGGCATATGCCCTAGCTGCCCAGTACCGACTGTATGATGTTGGGGATAAGTCCTTGAAGCTCCTGGCCTGGCTGGAAAGCCGAAACAGGGAACGATCGTGGGTGACGGGGGTACACGATGTGACTGAGACACTGCGCACCACCAGTAGGGACATTGCAGAAACGTTCGCTCAACATTTTGAGAGCGTCTACGCGCCGGTGAGCACCAGATCAGAGAGTGACTGCGAGGAATTCCTGCGGGACTTCGCGCTACCGGTGCTGTCGGAGGAGGCACGTGTGGCGCTGGAGGCTGACATTACGGAGGAGGAACTGAGTAGCGCTCTTGGCGCCCTGAAGCCGGGGAAGGCGCCTGGTCCAAATGGGCTCCTGGTCGAGATATACAAGGGGCAGGCCTCGGTCATCATACCTCCGCTCCGAAACAAGCTGCTTGAAGCGCGCGAGCAGGGGCAACTTCCGTTAGATCAGAGGGCTGCCATGATCGTTGTCATTCATAAGGCAGGTAAGGCGCCGGATCGATGCAGTTCCTATTGCCCCATCTCCCTCATCAACATGGAGGCCAAGGTGCTGGCAAAGGCCTTGGCGGACAGGCTGATAGTGGTCATAACTCAATTGGTCCATGTGGACCAATCGGGATTTATGCTCCGCAGAAGTACCCGACACAACCTTCGAAGGCTCTATGGCATTCTCCACATGACCAATAACCCTGAGGCTCAGCAGACGGCGTTGATGGCGCTTGATGCGTTAAGGCCTTCGATAGCATAGAGTGGCCGTACCTCTTTGCGGTCCTTCGCAGGTTGGGCTTCGGCCCTAGCTTCTGCAGTTGGGTAAGATTGCTATATGAGGCACCGACGGCCCGGGTGCGTGTAAATGGGGTGATCTCCCGATCCTTCCGGTTGCATAGGGGCACTCGGCAGGGATGCCCCTTGTCCCCGCTCTTGTTTGCCCTCGCACTGGAGCCGCTAGCGTTCTGGGTCTATCGTGACCCAATGATATGGGACATACCGGCACCGGGTGGTTGGGAAGAGCGGATTTCACTCTACGCTGACGACGTCGTTCTGTATCTTCCGCGGCCGTACCATTCTATGGCACCCATGCTTCACATTTTTGAACTCTTCGGTAGCTATTCTGGCTATGCTACTAATGGGTCCAAGTCAGTGATATTTCCCCTCTCGGGCCCCCCCTCCTAGGATCCCGAGGCAGTGCACGGCCCCGGTGGTACTGGAGGGCTTTAAATACCTGGGCATCTATGTAACCCGAGACCAGAAGGTGTTCCTCGACAGGAACCTAGGACCCCAGCTGCGGCGTCTCAGTGCCGATGTTGGTCATTGGCGTTCCCTTCAACTCTCACTCATAGGCAGGGCGGCCCTGTATAAAATGATGACACTGCCGCGCCTCCTATATGTACTCCAGAATACCCCATATCCGGTCCCCAGGCGGTTTTTAAGAAGATAGCACAGGAAGTCAGAACACTGTTGTGGCAGGGGGGCTCGCCGAGAATAGCACTGCATAAGTTACAGCGAGGGGTTTATGATGGTGGCCTGGCTGTCCCTGACATCAGACTCTACTATTGGGCCTCGCAGCTACAGGTCATCAATGACTGGGTGTACTCAGACACGGGCGAGCCGGCGTACTCGAGCAGACAGGGCCGCCATGCCGGGGGGAAATTATGAGCTCCTCCTCTACTCTCGAAGGTCCAGATCAGAGTGGCCGGACCACACTAGGGTGGTGATTCAGTGCTGGAGGGAGGCCAACAGACTTCTTGGTTGGGCGGGAAGGCTGACTGGCAAGACCCCACTATGGGTAGGAGACCCCCTGCGTGAGGTAGCAGCCCTATCAGGCTTTCGAGGGTGGAAATTGATAGGCATTGAATACCTTGGGGATATCTGGAGGGGCAACTCTCCCCTTCCCTTTGAGGCCCTCCAGCGAGAATACAACCTTAACCAGACGCAACACTACCACTACCTGAGACTGGTCCACGCGCTGCGCGCACACGTCCACAGTGGCATCTCCGTTCCCGAGTACTCCCCACTGGAAGACAGAGTGCTTCTGGATCCTATCCCTGACAAACCAACATCCACGATTTATCGTAAGCTAATTAACAATGTGCCGGACCCCCTGACGACTCTTCGTGACACATGGGCAAAGGACCTGGGGCCCCTTGACGAAGAGGAATGGCAGGAGGCGACTCAGAGTCCCAGAGAAATAGCGATGCGCCCTCGCTTTAGATTAGTCCAACTTAAAATATTGCACCGCACATACTACCCTCGCACAAGCCTTTATTCATGGGGCAAGATCACAGACGCAAGGTGTGCCAGGGGATGTCAGGGTGAGGGAACCTTCATGCATATCCTATGGGATTGTCCGGAGATTGTCCACTACTGGCGCGGGGTTGTAGAGGTCATGTCCAGGGTGGTGGGTGTGACAATCCCCCTCGACGCAAAGTGGTTACTATTGATGATCATAACAGACGCGGACTGGTCCAGACACCAGGGCTTGTGGCTGGCTCTTGCGGCAGGGGTGGCCAAAAGGAACATTGCCAGAAAGTGGGGGGCGCCTCTGCATCCGACATTGTGGAGTGGAAGCGAGACCTAGACTGGTGCCAACGAGCAGAAGAAGCGGTGTACAAAAGTAGGGGGGCCGCTAAGAAGTGGGGAAAAATCTGGGCGCCTTGGCGGAAATATAGAGGATGGACTTGAGATCACGATTCATGCCGGGGGTGTTGTTTGCCGCCTATGCTTCAGTGAATTGTATTATCTCTGCACAGTGGTGTCTGCTTGTCGTGTAACCCTGATTATGCATACGGTGTCTGCAATTTTCCTGAGCTTTGTTAATAAAAAGATCTGCAAAAAAAAAAAAGAATACAATGACCTCATTTACAGTAAGTAAACAATTTTAGATCCGGCATTTAAAAATCCAAAAGGTTTTCTCCCCTAGTCAGAACTCTTCAGATTAAATTTCAACCTAGGAGAAGCTTCCTCCAATACTTGTTAAAGTCCTCACTGTCTTTACTTCAGTTGTACAGCACAAGTGTCAGGGACTCCTGCCTAGTGAAGTCAAAATAAATTTCAACTACAACTGAATATTACTATTGGATTTATTGTTACTGAAATAGAAAAGAAAATGAGGATTTGGGAGAATGTTCAGTTTCTTACATTTTGTTTATTACTCTTTTTATGTTTAAAATCAGCTTATGTGGTTGATTTGGTACAACGTTTTTTTCAACATTTACCATTTTCAGAGAGTATTCATAGATCTACAAAATCTGAAAAGAAGAACAAACAACACGTAATCTGTAACTTAAATCAATTTTTTAATAACTCCTTTGTTAACAAAAGGTGTGTTTTTTCGTCACATAACATCTGGTTTGGTGCTTTTGATTGTATATAAGGGAAAGGTTTGCTTACAGATTGAAAACTTGTTTTGTTGACATATTCGATGTATGAAGTTCCTCAACTGCATCACCTTAAGTCTGGTAACTACATTTATACTAGACAGGTTAAGGACATGAGAAGCAGCAATCCATGAGCACTCAATGTTATCAAAGTGACAGCAACAGGTCTCAACAGCCCAGTAACAAATTCTGCTCTGCTAACCACGAGCTCCTCTGCATGCATAAATAATGCATGCTTATTTCAACAGGATAATACATTTCCCTGAAACAGAGCATTTGTTGCGTTATATATGAACAATGGGAAAATAGGTCATATCAAGCTAAGAAAAAGGATGCGGTTCTAGATCATTGTGTGTTAATGTCATGGAAAAGCTCAAGAAACAATTTGCTATTAGCAGCGCAAAAAGGACAATGATTCTATAAATGAAGTGGTGCAAGAAAAGAGAGAGTGAACAACAATGTCAGTGGGTGTAAGACTGGCACAGGCCTCCCAGATGAAGTCCCTGGAGATTATTCCTAAAATCACATAAACACACTACATATGTGCAAGACACCAAGCAAGGAAATACTATTGTTATTCACCCCGGATAATAAGGAGAAATTTGTACCAAGACATCCTGGAGTACCTCATTCCGTTACAGACCAAAATCTCACATACTTCTCATGTCAGGGTGTGCTGCAAGTATGGAGTCGTGGCAACTCTTTAAGAGATCCCAGCTCAGCTAAAACGATGCACCATTTCAACTGGTTTTATAGATTTTCCTTGAAACAAGATAAAAATCATTACTGAGATTCCTATGAAACTTTTAGCCAAAAACACCAGGGAAATTGAGGTAGGGAATGATTCCTATGAAAAAAAGAAAGAATAAAAAGGGGTTTGTGCACTCTATGTTCTTTGTTCTTATTTCACATTGGCCTTTTGTACATGATGTACCAAACCCAATACCACTTTCAAAATGGTTGCATTTCAAGGGAGAGACCAGGGTGGAACTTTTCAGCTAAACTGTTGCTGAAATAGAAGTAGGTGTGTTTTAGAGTGATACCCAAGTAGATTTTCCAAAGAACTTCTCCAATCACAAAATACTTGATTCACCTTCGTAATGAAATACAATGCAGCATAAACAAGTGACTATCAATGTCCCGGATGAACCTCACTACAGAATATAAAGGGTTTATGTTTTTGTGGTTATTTTGCTGCTAATGTAAATGGTTAAAAAGATTCCACTGGTTAGTATTCCTTTTGGTATACACTTTTGATCCCTCACTGTCTAAACGCTACATCACAAAAGAGAGAATGTGACAATAGCAGCAAATTTTATTTTTTTAAGTTCAGCTGCCATTATTTGGTTTTTCTACTACGAGAATAAGAAGCACATGCCTTCTATATTATATCAAGCATTATTGCAATTAAATGTAAAATTGTCTCTTGTGGTTCCCTGGAGGAAATACATGACCCCAAAAACTGGCATCCTTGGTTTTGGTTCGCATCTCAAACAAAGTCAAACCAATCTTTATTCAGAAAAAAATATCCATGAAAGAGACAGACAGATGAAATTCATACGAGTAAGTCACAGAACATTCACACATTGAAAAAAGAAAGATACAATTCATACATATTAGTCACAAAACATTCTCAGTTTAGATGAACAAACGCAAATCTAAAAGTAATGGTCAGTAGCCAGCAGAAGAAAAGTCATTGCCATGTAATATCAAATAGGTTCAGGTTATTTAACTTGTGTTATCCCCATCCGTCAAAAGGGCCCTGCTATGGCGATACAGGTCTAAAACCCTATTACTTATCTTCAATATGCTTTGGATCTTCAATTAACAGTAAAATAATAAAAATGGGCAATAATTAACAATGTGTAATAATAGTCGGTGGCAATAGATTGTTTAAAAATCTGATATCCTCATTATTCTACCTCAAATGTTAAAGCATCCAAGTGTGAAAGCTGTTTTCTTCTGTAAATGGCTTGCAAGATGAAAACAGATACTCTATGACATAAAACCACATTATCAAGCTTACAAATGAAGTTAAAAGCACCTTTGTAATAAATAAATCTTTCCTGTAAATACATTGGTTGCAATATTTGTTTCCTCAGGTCCCTGTAAAAATTACAAAAAAGAATAAAGTGCAATGTGGACTGGTTTGACTTGCCATCACATGGCATTTGGGCAGCTTTTGGGCGCAAAATCCCATTTTGAGAAAGGCAACCATAAAGTGCAAAGTGCCAATTCGCAATCTAGTAAGATAAAATCTGTGTTGGAAGTTAAATACTAAAATAAGATAACTCTGAACACTTTGTTGCACGGAGCCTAAGAGATACGTGGACACTGTCGATTTAAGGCACTCCCTAGTTTCCCTAACGGTCATCCTTTTCCCCATGAGGATCGTTTTAGATCTTTCTTACTGTATTGCAACACACTAGTAGGGTCCTTACTAATGTTTCCATCCACTTTCTTTACAAGACTATCCACGTAGGCCAGCCATGGAATTCTCGCTCTGTACACTAAGGTTAGGCAGGCCGCTATCGCTTCTCTGGTGAATTTAGTGCCAACTTGGCTCAATATACCATGCCAGAGGGTGAAGGGGCTTATCTGCAATGCATTCTCTACATAAGGGACCGCCAAATCATTGTGGACGATTTAAGAAGAGGTTGAATAAGACACTGCCAGTAATCTACATAGAAAGAGATGCTACTGTGTCTGTAACAGGGGCACCTTGTTGGGCCCCACAAAGAGGCCTCATAGTTAACACTGGGTATGCATTTACTTTTATATAGGGTCAAGTGCTCTTTAGTGGGCTTAATCCTAATTGTGGCTGCAAATCTAAAAAGGGCTTTTGAGTATCTTATGAATTTCAGTTTTGCTACTTTCAGATGGGTTCCATTGTCCAATACTGGAGAAGTGAACACCTAAGTAAGTGAAATTTTCTGTTTCGGCAAGTGCTTCTCCCTTAATGCAGTCAATTTTGTTTTTAGGCTCCCTGTTCCCACATCTCATGTTAAATGTTTTCTTTAGGTTGATTTTCATGTGCCTGTCCTCCATATATGAGACGATGCAATCGATCAAAAGCTGGAGTCCATTGGCATTTCTAGAGATGAATACGGCATCATCTGCGTACAGGAGGACTGGGGTCGGGCATTGACCCTCTTTGGGGACATCCACCTTAATCTTTTGCAGGGATTCGTCCACCCCATTAATGTATAATGAAAATGAAAGTGGGGCAAGGACGCAGCCTTGATGGATCCCTTGTGTTACTTTGAAACATGGCGTAACTTATCCCCTCAGTCCATAACGTACCCATGTAGTTAACTGTGCATATAACGGACAGGAGAGTCACAATCTCAATAGGGGCATCTATCTTGGTCAATGACTGCGACATATTACTGTGGTTTACTAAATCAAATGCGCTGCTCAGGTCGACAAAGCATAAATGGATATGACTCTTTTTAGCCAAAGCGTATTTGCTGATGAGTAGATGGAGGCCGACACATTATTCCGTAGTGCTTAAGTCCTTTCTAAACCCATATTGGAAGTCTGTTAGGATATTTCCTATCACCCATGATCCCAGCCACTCTAGTAGGACTCTGCCCATTAGTTTAGCTGAAGAGTCCAGGAGGGATATTGGGCGGTAACACTTTGCGTCCCCCCTTTGTAAAGATCGGGACTGTGATGCTCTCTGTACAGGAAAAGGGCATATGTCCTCTAGCTGCAGCATTACCCACCAGTGTCAATATAGGAGCCCACAGGTTGGTACATGAATTAAATGGGTCTATTGTAACCTGCAATTAAATGTAAAATTGTTTCTTGAGGTTCCCTGGAGGAAATACATTGCCTCTAAAAATTGACATCCTTGGTTCTGGTTCTCATCTCTTCAAATGAGGAATACAGATCACAGTGGTACAAACAAACAGTAACATCCCATGAGGGTCATCACTGTATGGTACATTTAGGTGTAACTCCACCACCCAGGCACCGTGTAGTCTACGATCACCAAAATTCACCATAAGGTATATTTTGAAAATTCAGTAATGGCAACTAGTGACTCAGGCCGGGCCTCGTGGTTTTTCAATTCTACTCTGTATTGCATTGCTGTCTTCAAGAACAAATGAGTGAAAGTAGCGTCCTGGAAACTTGGGGGGCATGAAATGTGCATAGTTGGCAAAGTTGGCAAAGTTTATTCCCAACTCCGTCTACTTCAGACTTTTTGACATCCTAAAGAACAAATAATGGATGGAAAACCCTTCAAAAATTAGATTTAGTAGGAAAACAACCCAACAAAATTGCAGGAAAAATCTATTGCAAATGAAAAAATGAAAAAGCTTTACACTAAATTTGTCCTGGAGATTACGATTGTGAAAGTGACAAACTTTACAACTTCACTGAGGGATTATAATTTCGTACACCTCTAAACAACCAAGCAATTCACTGTGAAGTCCAAGTCTTGGAAGATATTTGGCTCTCCACCTTTTGAGGCAATTCCAGTTCCTGGCACACAAATTGCAAATCTAAAACTAAACCAAGAGTGTATTCCAGCACTTCCACGAGGAACAAGTGAGTTATTAAAGTCAGAATGGCGGATTAACAACATTTAAAGAGCAGACTTAATGGACTCATTCTAAGAGTCAAAGGAGATATTGAAGGGACAAATTAAATGTACATTTATAGAACTTTGCAATGAGAATATCCAACTTTGTAGAGATCAGAATTAAAAACAGCTTATATAGGATCTCAGAGAGGCTTACCTTATAGACTTGCCCGTAAGTGCCATTTCCGACTAATTCCACCAGTTCAAAAATGCCTGCAGGATCCTGAAGAAAGAAAGAACATGATTGAGATGGATGTGGTCTGAAGCTCCAATATATCAGAGAATGAACAAGCCTCCCAAATGAAATTATAATCAAAAAGCGCTATATGACATCTGACAAACAACATACTATTCATTGACAATGCGATATCACATGCATTTCAATCTTAATGATAAAAGGGGAAACCCGCCATTTCAACGTGGCTGTTACCAAGCATGCATTACAACGCATGCACCTTTACCATGCATAGCCTTTACCACGCATTTTTTTACAACGCATATGCCTTTACCCCGCATGCCTTTACAACGAATTAACATTGTAACAGTATGCATGGTAAGGGCATATGCATGGCAGTGGTATTAAGGGCATATTCATGGTAAAGGTGCCGGCATGTGGTAAGGCCATATGCGTCGTTAAAGGAAATGGAGACTCTTCCACTTTCTCTATACGACCTGCACCGCGCATGAAGAGATGCCTCGTCCTCATTGGAAGCGAAGTAAAAGGGATTTGGCCTGGGGCGGGGGGGACAGTTTTAGGGTTTAAGGCAGCAGGGGGGGCAGTTTTAGGGTATTTGTTAAAAAGGGCTAAGGGGGGGCAGTCGTGCACGGGTCCACTTTTAGTGCTCAGGGCAGGAGTCGGGTATTTGTAAAAGGGGCTCGGGCCAGGGGGATCGCGATGGGAACCAGTTTTAGGGCTCAGGGCAGGGGTCAGGGAAAACCTTTACCACGCATATGCATTTAACATTCATGCTTTTACAACGAAATTTGTTATAAAAAGCATGCATGGTAAAGGCATATTCGTTGTTAGAAAATACATGAAAAGGTAATGCGTGGTAAAGACGTGTTGCAACGGAATGCGTTGCTCCGTCATACAACCTGATAAAAGTAGTTGCAGGACTCTTTTACATCAAGTCCTCCGCCCACTGACAAGTTCAATAAATATGATATTTTCATTAAGTCCTGTATTGCTCACAGCAGAGAATGAGGTAATTATGCATGTTATGAAAGAATACCAGTTAACTCAGGAGAGATAAAGCTATTATTCTAGACTGTGTATTTCCAGTATAGTGGGATGGGTTGCACCGACAATCGCGGGATGACATAGGGGTGTGGAATTTAATAAAATATCTACTTGTCCATGGGGCAGGTTGCTTCATAAATAAACGTGTCCCTTTTGTGCCATGTAATGCGGCGACAAATTACGGCAGCAATCTCATTATATAAGATTTCTGACTTAGCCTCTCTCATTATGCCAGGGCTCGTACCATAGTAGGGTTTTAATACTAGCAATTTCCTTTTGTTGCCACGTTTCTGCAGATCTACATACTGGGGCTGAAGGTAGCGGTAAGCAATAGTTCCAGGGTTGGAATGCTCTTTTGAGTCTGTGCAAACCTACTAATTTGCATGTTTTAAGGGTTTTCACCAACTCTAATCTTTTTCCATACTGAGAAAGGTTGGAAATTTACTCCGGACAATGGCGGACGTAAAACTTTTTCCAGGGTTGGGAAAAAAGTTGTTGGAGGAAGAGTGAACTTGGAAACACTCAGATTTTCACATGAGCAAATCTACACATGCATATTTGCTCATGCTAAAATGCAGTTCACAAATATTTTCTAGGAGTACTATTTCTTGGCCTACTTCTGTAAATTCTTGTTTATTCAAGGAAGCCAATATCAATATCTGCACTTAATGCAAGGACATTTACCATAGGTGCACTTTTGAGACTTCCTTTATTAATTGGGCCTCTAATTAGGTCTGGCGTTAACCATGACCTTTTGCGTTTATTAAAATTCAGTCTCTTTCTCTCTGTCTATCAGCTGGCTTCACTGTGAGTGACCGCATTCTGCTTTTTCACAAGTAGCATATCGGCACACAATGTAGTTCTGTTCAGTGCCAGAAACTACTGTGGCAATGTGTGCTTTTTGAGACTAAAAGGTATTTTTGCTTTTGCCAATGTTTGTTATAATGGTGAGGGCCCCGCAGCTCCCACACCAATAAGGTTTTACAAAAGCCATTCCTAAACAAGTCACGCATTGACAAAACCAAAAGGCTGACCACCAGTTTCAGACCTACTGGCTTTGCCAATGCTTGTTTATTTGTATGTTTCACATAATCATATTGAAACTGGTTACACTGATTTTCCATTATGAATATTTTTGGGAAATACTGACATACATCAACACATTTTACTAAGTGATGCTGCAACGATATGGTACCTAAAATCTCAGCAGTTTAGCGAAATGCTTTTTTTCCTATTTGCATTTTTTTGTGAACATTTTATTTTGCAAGCAAAGAATCATCAATCTTGCTTTCAGGCTTCTGCAAATATTTGCATCTAATAAGAGAGCTTTCTGGGAGCATTATACGTAGCCTCATATTGCTAAACTTTGAAAACGTGTGCACACATTTTTATACTGGTACCATTGTCAGTAGTGCAGTTCGAGCTTACCACATTTACTTTAACTGCTTAACTGCTTCGAACGTTCCGCGCCAGTGCGGAACGTTCTATTAAGCGGGCGGGGCCGCGTCAGCCAACGGACGTGCGCAGCACTACCGAGGTAGTGCTCGCGACGGCCGTTGGCCGACAGAAGCACTTAAGGGGTTAAGCGCTCACCCTGATAATAAAAGCTTTGCATTGATGAACCATAAATACAAGTTTGAACAGTATTAACACATGGACACATATTACCTTAACTGTAGACATTGCCCTTCCCTGATCCATAATGTGGTACTGTGAACTGGCAGCCAAAGGGTTTGTGCTGTCAGGGGTTGGTCCTACTTGTCCCAAGGACAAAATACACCTGAAAACTTGTTGCCATTGACCCCAAACAATATGTCCTGGGCGTCGGGCCATAGGAATTCCACATCCCTGAATGACAGCAGAAAATATTCTGTGTTGTTGGATTACCCACCTCTTTTCGGTTATTATACTTTTTTGGGGGGGCGGGGGGGTGTTATATAGCTCAAACTCGACCCGAAGTTACATGAGCACCAATTGCTTTACAGAGTTCATTTTGTTAGGCACGGGGAGATTAAGTGATTTGCCCAGAATCACAGGATGTTGAGCGTCCCTGCCGAGACTCGAACCCGGTTCCCCAGCTTCGAGGTCGACCGCTCTAGCCGATATGTGCATTAGAAAAGCAATAATGGTGGCCCAACCGGTAGTCCTCTGAAAACACACAGCTCCAATGAAAAGAATAGCCAAACGGCTGAAAAATACACATTAATGCATATATTAAAGCGTTAACAAAGGTTTAGAGTTACATGCTAGCAAAGAACACTTAAATATGTATCCAACACATGCCTGATGAAGCCTATCAGAACCATACTAGTTTATATGATACGGAGAAAATACTAGACAATCACCTTAAATGGCCCAACAAAATCTTGGTTATATGTATACAAACCCATCAAAAATATATGTGGGACCCTGCAACAGCCACTTTCATGCTAGCGGAGGGAGATATGACACAGGCTTTGGACCAGATTAAAATAAGTACCTGCAGACTTGTGCAAGGGAAAAACACAAATGTAGGTATAGTTCCTGAACCCAATGGTGTGAGTGAGCAGGGTCAGGCTTGCATTTCATAGCCTGCTCCGCTTGCAGTTTAGAGCAGCGGATACACGCCAGCTGCTCTAAAAGGATTCGCTTTCACGAGCCACGTGGTTCAGTCATAGGAGCCACCCCTCGCTCAAGTAGCAGCATTGACATATACAGGCCATAAAGGACACTGGCATGCTAAAGCATTGCATTGTAGGTATTTCCCTAATTGAGGAGAAGAAATGTAATTCTGCACCCCACTGCTCATGACCTACAAGAGTAGTGGACTCCATGGGACCTGCAACACTGACAGGGGCCATTTCTGCCACATGTCCCTTTGCGCATGAACGCTACCATGATTAAACATTCCTTTGAAAATAAGCGATGCAGTCAGATGAGGCTGTCTGTCTTACCCCCAGCACCAAAGCAAAATGTGTACTCTGCAACATTTGCAGGTGGGAGACACTTTTATTCACCTGCAGTTCATGATTGGTTTATAAATCAACACATGAGTAAAATAAGTTTGTCACCCACATGTGAAGGGTGGCCATGGGCAAAACGCATTGAGGAATATGTCCCATAATGTGCTCTAACCAAGCTTTCACAACACCAAACTCAAGCTATTCACAAGTGAAAGTTTACTAAAGGTTGTCCATGATTTTCCATGATTTTCTCTTTGGTGCGTAGATGACCTCAAGGCAAAACCCTGCCAGCAATGTCAGTAAATCAACAAAACACAGAAAAACAATGCAACATGTTTAAGAGACAATAAACTTAAGGTAAGAAGAAAAGTCCACACAAAGAGTCAAATGTTATAACCCCGCATACTTCTAATAAAATGTTTGAACATAGGAGAAAACAGAATATGGATTAAGTAGATAGTTCAATTGGGTTTAGGGTCAGAGTTCTGTAATAAAGATGAGTTCTAGGGGCCAATAAAAGTCTAGGATAGTTAGAATTGTTGAACATTTTTACACAGGCTAGTTTGGTAGGATTCTAAAATAGGGTACAATGTTCATTTGTGGGTCCATTAGAAAATTGTGATCTGAAACAAAGTTGACCTAAGAAGTCACTGGCCTCTCAAGACTTCAAAGTAATCTTTACACTCTAAAGATTAGCTGGTAAGGAACCCTTGGTGAAGGACTTTTAAAAACAAGGGTATTCCAGGAAAATGTTTACTGCTAGAGCTTGAAGTTGACGGAGTCAGTATCATTTTGAAATTTTTGAAATGGTAATTACCTCCTAGGGTGAGGACTTATAAGTGATGTACCAGGGTGCCAGGGCACAGTCAGTTAAAGCACACATCTGAGCGATTTCTTCTCACTTAGAGAGGTTCATTGCTGCAGTAATAGCCTTAAAGACCATATAAATCTGACCTGGATATACCGCTGAGTCGACGAAGGGGCCTTCATACTGCTACAGAACACAGCCAAACTCAAGCTTGGTGAACAGGATTATCAGGCAGGCCCTCGTCTTCTCAGGGCTCGGCTACAAGCATCTCCCATATAAGAGAACTTTACCTGATGTGAAACTAACTTTGCTCATTCTCCTTAAGTTCTGTCACATGCTGTGTGCATCAGATCCAGTCTCTACCTGTTGGAGAGCCTTGCACCATTAAAGCATGTCATTGACACTGACCTTCCCTTCAATATCTTTCTAAACCAATGGGCATTAATTGCTTCCAACAATAAATCTTTACTGACGACCCTACATCACTATTGGGATGTTCTCTCCATTTTTCCTTTTTTGGACTCTACAGCTTGTTTTTGACCAGTGATAGTTTGTAATAAGTTGAATTTTGATTGCACATTATGTCCGGCATGATGATCCTTGGATATCAAAGAAGCTACCATCACAGGAAGAAGAGGGTACTTCAGAGAAGCTTTCATTCATCTGTGTGTGTGAATATCTTAGAGTAGACGCTGTACATGCTTGGATATATTGTGCTAATGCTTTGCTCTCCATCCCATTAGAAAGGGGAATTAGAGTTGAAAGGTGCCAAAAACAACCTGGAATGCAAGGACTTACTGTAAGGAAAATCGAAAAATCACATAGCCATAAAGAGAGCAAAAACGACTAATTTGCTAAATATGTGAGGGCTACACACAAATTGAGAAAATGTTCAAGGAAATGTCTGACCCAAATGCCCTAATGAGAAACCCATACTTTTCAAAACACTTAAAACCCACTTGAGTTCCTTAAGTCCGAAACTACCAAAATGAATGAATCATCACATAAATAAGTTAACAAAAATGCTACCCTTCCTCTATTCCACACGGGGGCAGTATTACTATTACCACGTGGAGACACTTGCAGTATGATGATGTGTGGAAACTGGCCATCACAACAAAAGTACCCATCCCATGCTTGGTTGAATGCTTCAAACAATTGTTTCCCTCTCCTTTGACAGATAACACAAACTTGACAAATGGCCAGTCCAACTGAGGGAAGGTCACCCAAGCTCTTCTAAACACACCATCAAGGCTTCCCTCTTAACACATCTGAAGAGTTGTAGGCCATAGCTAACGACAAGCACTCTCGGATCTCCTCTGCTCTAGTGACATTGTGGAAAGGGAAATTATGAGACAACCGAAAAACCATCTGAAGATAAAACATCTCCTTCATGAGCATTAGTCAGGGTTCAGTCTGCGGGAAATTATGAAATCACATTTGCCATGGATGAAAACAAGAAAACTGCTCGAGTACTCTTCACCGACTCCGCCTCCCAGCACTGCTCTCCACATAATTTTCTACAAAGGCCAGAATAACGAATGCAATATTTGCATTGCTGTGCCATGGATTTAATAATTTCTTGCCACTTGCAGCCAAAAATCAAATCAGGACTAGGAAACTGGAGTTGACCACATGGCCAGTTTCATGTGGGATATCTCAAAGATCAGACACCACCCCACCCCGTCTACTCTTACATCCACTTGCACCCGGTGGCAAAACCTGTTGAGCAGCAACAGGTAAACTTCCTAATAATGATCATTTAAGACCCTCAAATCTAATTTTGTTTGGCAATCAGACCAGGGAACTCGGTGTGTTCTGCTACAAAAAAAGGCAACTCTTTATGAATAGAACCAGTACTGAGATGGCAGAAATAGGAGAAGCTGTCCCCACCCCCCCCCCCGCCCCCAGGCCTTGGAGCCCTGTGAACGAGCTCATCGAAACTATTTATTGCTCCTCAAATCAACCCAGTGGTCCACGGTGTCAATATCTGAAGCTCTCTCTGTTTCAAATTTACTACCAAGGGGAACTGACCAGTAACTGTCGCGTTACGGTCTGGACAACAGCATAAATCAACGACTCGGGTGTCACCGAGAAACATACTAGAAAGGCAACAGAACCGGCAGCCAGAATTTGCTTATACCTTTACAAGCATGACCACAACAAACATGCCTTTCAAGTACTCAAGTGGCTTCTGTTGAATGAGAAAATCATGTTCAAGGTCCTTCGATGGTTCACAAATCCTAGGCCACTGGCCCAAAATACTAAATCTGGCATCACAACGTGCCCCAACTAGAACTCTTCGGTCAGAAACTGTACACTTTATCAACCAGCAAACCATCAAGAGACGGAAACATGGCAGTAGATCCCTGGGAGTATAAGGTACATAATTGTGAAAGTGTCCCAACTCTGAGAGCTGAACGGCACTACAACTTCAGAAAAGTGAGCTGTTTAGATGTTCTTTCAATGGAACCCTGCACAAAAGAGGGGGTGTGATTTAAGAATATCATACATGGTTCACATCTGATATCCCTGGACTCAAAAATCCCCCATTCCTTGCATGATGTTGCCGAGTTATATAGACCCTCAGCACTCCTGGGTAACTGGGTGACACACAGGACTACATATAAACTCTAAATGATTTAATAAACAAATGCTAGAGCAGGGTTCCACTATTATGTTCAAGGTAACCAATCACTGAGACAAGTTTAGTCAAATTACAAAATAACTATTTGAGATCAGTATGTTGCATTAAAATGTGAACACGAAAAACCTGAGTTTTAAATCTCTAATAAAATGTTCCCAACACAGCACAAAAACAGATCATGTCACATTCATCAAGAGAGCAATTAATAGGGCACAAAAGTTTCATAACAGATTGTACCGCCTCCTCCATCCGCTTCTCAGGATCACAGAGCGACATGCAGTGTTTAATTTATTTAAAAAGAAAAAAGTGCATGGTGCTAGAGTATTTCTAAGGAGTACACACCAGAGCGACAATGCCGGGCCTGCCAGATAACAAGGCTGCCTAGTCTTGATTCCACCTCATGCCTCTTTCTTCCACCACCCTACAGGTCTCTTTATGCCAGACTTCTGGTTTCTGTTGCATCCCCGTTTTCTCCCTTTGCCACCATTTTCCTCTTTCTTTGGCTATTTCCTGTCTTCCCTTCTTCATCTGGGTCAATCCTGATTAAGAAAATTAGATCCTGGTTTCAAAACTGAGTGCTAGTACCCAATACCTGCAAGCACCAGCACTAATTAAGCCATACTGTAAGATAAATCAACCACGCTAACCAGCTGCAATGGCAGCCTTTCTTGACCCTGTTCAGGAAGGGACTTAAGACGTTCCCTTTAAACTCTTTTTTAAAAATAAATTATTGTAGATTTTCATTTATTTTTGGCGAGCGATATTATTATTATTTGATTAGTGAATTAATCTGCAAATGCATGCTATCAGTGAGAATAGAGGCTTTTTCTCTCTGCCCAATAGGGCAGTGAGAATATGG
The DNA here is from genome assembly GCA_963921515.1 of Calotriton arnoldi. Taxonomy (NCBI): domain Eukaryota; kingdom Metazoa; phylum Chordata; class Amphibia; order Caudata; family Salamandridae; genus Calotriton; species Calotriton arnoldi. The sequence goes on along the minus strand of CAWUFW010003858.1, from coordinate 1,377,397 downwards.
ATTTATTGACATTCACTAAACAAGAACAAATGCAATGGGCACAAGTTATTAACTTTGCCAACAGTCCGCAAAGTTTATAAAACCAGGCTAACTGCAGAAACTAAACTTCTCTGCACTGCTACAATTCTCATAGCCATTCAAATAAAGTTATTTTCAGTGATTAAATTGAGCCGGAGGTTTCCGGTGCTCTGCACCAGCACTTACTTGTCTACACCGGCGCTTGGTGCAGTCTGCCGCAAGGAACCACTGTCTGGCTAATTTAGAGCTGACCACAACAACAGTTAACTATTAATTCAATATACATTAAAAATAACTATTTTCATTGATTCTGGAAAAGTTAACTCTTCTAGCGCGGGAAAATACTTATATTTTAATGCCTACATTGCACCAGAGCAAAACCGTCCTTTTTACAATCCACCTCGAGAGCAGGTAGTTTGCGATGGTGTTTAAAATCCTCACTTTTTCTTTGTAAATGGGTTTTAGAATTATATTGCATCGCTGACACACTATCCATGCTTCCCCTGTCTGGCGCGAGTCATCAATCCAATCATTGTTTCTCCCTGTGCATTCTGGTACTAGTAGTTTTTTAGGTCGAGCCTGGGCAGCGCAGGCGCTGCTGCAAGGCATGCAGTAGTGGAGTATGGCTTTGAAGCCCCGCCCACTGTCCGCCCATATTTTTAATTGACTTGTGTCATTGTCCTTAGTAAACGCTGGCTTCCAAGTAGTTATTAGGCTTGTCAGTCCCTCCTTGGTACCGCCTTGTCTGCATTCGCTACCTCCCATAATGACTGGACCTTTTACTGGTGTTGTTGCATGGTTTGCTATATAAGTTGGTGAGCACTATTTTCTTTAATGCTCTTCCCCTATTCCACCCACGACATCACAGCACCCGCCCGGTTTTATTTTAATAGTAATGTTTTATTCAAATTACAGCACGGTCCACTTTCAATATAGCGGCCACGCTTACTTATTTTATTTTTTGTTTACTAGCGCCCATGCGGCGCTTTTACATTCATAGAGGCTGCGCCCCTTTCTTTACCCAAACCATGTCTAAAGAAAGGAGCGCTGCTGACATTAAAGTTAAAGCACAGCATGGGTGCTTTTACCCAAAAAAAACATCTGTTTGTCAACTTGACAAACAGATGCTTTTTAGGTCTCGCCTAGGCAGCGCGCATGCGTTGCACTAGGAGATGACCTTTTGAAATCGGTCTGCTCCTTTTCTAGCACACTCGTGCTTGTGCTGGCATCCACCTTGCGGGAGCGAGCAGCTGCACGTGTGCTAATTGAAAACATATGGCTCTCGCGCCGCCGCTGCTCGCTCACGCAAGGCGGATACCAGCACAAGCACGAGTGCTTCAAAACAGCTGCTGCTTGTGCTCTTTTGAAGCTGATTGTGCTCTTTTGAAGAAAGATGGGAAATGTCGCGCTTTACCTTTCATTAGCCCTGCAGCCTCCAGCATCCTCAAAGTACTTGTTTTTAAAGCAGCGGGCGATGTCGCGCTTTACCTTTCATTAGCCCTGCAGCCTCCAGCATCATCAAAGTACTTGTTTTTAACGCAGCGCGCGATGTCGCGCTTTACCTTTCATTAGCCCTGCAGCCTCCAGCATCATCAAAGTACTTGTTTTTAAAGCAGCGCGCGATGTCACGCTTTACATTTCATTAGCCCTGCAGCCTCCAGCATCATCAAAGTACTTGTTTTTAAAGCAGTGCGTGATGTCGCGCTTTACCGTTCATTAGCCCTGCAGCCTCCAGCATCATCAAAGTACTCTTGTTTTTAAAGCAGCGCGCGATGTCGCACTTTACCTTTTATTTGCCCTGCTGCCTCCAGCATCATCAAAATACTTGTTTTTAAAGCGCGCGATGTCGCGCTTTACCTTTCTTTTTTTTTCTTCAATAGGTGCGCTTGCGCACTAGGTTGCTCTGGGGTTCTGGACTGAGCCTCGAAGCCGCGCCCCCGTTCCCCACCGAAGCACTGTCATTCAGCCCACACATGGAATACAAGCCCTGCAGCCTCCAGCAATTTGGGTGTGATCGAGTCAGGAAATGTCCCACGCATGTACAGGGTGCACATCCCGCCAGAAGGATGGCCTTGCAGCCCCTATCAGGAGCTGTACCTCGGCACCCCGTTTACAAGGATGCCTTTGTAGACCGGAGTCTGGTGTTATTTGTGATGTGTAGCCTGTTAAATGCAGTGTGAGGGTATCTGATGTTCATCATCAAAGTACTTGTTTTTAAAGCAGCGCGCGATGTCGCGCTTTACCTTTCATTAGCCCTGCAGCCTCCAGCATCATCAAAGTACTTGTTTTTAAAGCAGCGCGCGATGTCGCGCTTTACCTTTCATTAGCCCTGCAGCCTCCAGCATCATCAAAGTACTTGTTTTTAAAGCAGCGCGCGATGTCGCGCTTTACCTTTCATTAGCCCTGCAGCCTCCAGCATCATCAAAGTACTTGTTTTTAAAGCGCGCAATGTCGCGCTTTACCTTTATTAGCCCTGCAGCCTCCAGCATCATCAAAGTACTTGTTTTTAAAGCAACGCGCGATGTCGCGCTTTACCTATCATTTTTTTTTCTTCAATAGGTGCGCTTGCGCACTAGGTTGCTCTGGGGTTCTGCACTGAGCCTCGAAGCTGCGCCCCCGTTCCCCACCGAAGCACTGTCATTCAGCCCACACGTGGAATACAAGCCCTGCAGCCTCCAGCATTATGGGTGTGATCGAATCAGGAAATGTCCCACGCATGTACAGGGTGCACATCCCGCCAGAAGGATGGCCTTGCAGCCCCTATCGGGTGGTGTACCTCGACATCCCGTTTACAAGGATGCCTTTGTAGACCGGAGTCTGGTGTTATTTGTGATGTGTAGCCTGTTAAATGCAGTGTGAGGGTATCTGATGTTCATCATCAAAGTACTTGTTTTTAAAGCAACGCGCGATGTCGCGCTTTACCGTTCATTAGCCCTGCAACCTCCAGCATCATCAAAGTACTTGTTTTTAAAGCCCTGCAGCCTCCAGCATCATCAAAGTACTTGTTTTTAAAGCAGCGTGCGATGTCGCGCTTTATCGTTCATTAGCCCTGCAGCCTCCAGCATCATCAAAGTACTTGTTTTTAAAGCAGCTCGCGATGTCGCGCTTTACCCTGCAGCCTCCAGCATCATCAAAGTACTTGTTTTTAAAGCACGCGATGTCGCGTTTTACCATTCATTTTTTTTTTCTTCAATAGGTGCGCTTGCGCACTTGGTTGCTCTGGGGTTCTGGACTGAGCCTCGAAGCCACGCCCCCATTCCCCACCGAAGCACTGTCATTCAGCCCACACGTGGAATACAAGCCCCGCAGCCTCCAGCATTATGGGTGTGATCGAGTCAGGAAATGTCCCACGCATGTACAGGGTGCACATCCCGCCAGAAGGATGGCCTTGCAGCCCCTGGGGGTACAGTACCCAGGATAATGTGCTGCATGGCTAAACCAGACATGCCAACCCTCCCGATTCAGGCGGGAGACTACCGATTTCAAGGCTAGTCTCCCGCCTCCCGATTCCTTCAAGCAAAAACCCGATTACTCAGGGGTTTCAGCTGACAGGGCTTGGTACTGTGTAACGTGGTGTATGCACTGCCAGCAACCTGCTCCTTCAGGCCAGTGCACAACACTTGCATCTCCCTCTTTCTGCCTGCCATTGCACTCCATGCTTCTGAAAGGTAAGAAAAAAACGTGCATTTTCGTTTCAAATGTCCGATCCTGCAGCAGCACACTTGCAAAGCCCATACATGACAGTAACCCGATTCAAGGCCCCATTCTCCCGATTTTTTTTCTTTAATCTCCCACTTTGCTCTAATAAAATGTTGGCATGTATGGGCTAAACACTTATAAGATCCAAAAGGCGCGACCTATTGGCTATGCCAATGCTTGTTTTTGTTGAAGCCCCCATGCCAGGGTTTCGCTTTAATGTCGGCCACGCCCCTTGCCGCGGTTACACTTTAATGTCGGCCACGCCTCTTTCTTCAGACGCGGCATATCTAAAGAAAGGGACACAGCCTTTATGAATGTGAAAGGGCCGCATGGGCGCTAGTAATTAGCAATGCAATAGGTCTCGCATTTGCGAGAGTTTAAGCTACTGTATTGCCAATAGCTCAAAGTCTCGTAAATGCGAGACCTATGGCATTGCAAATGCTGGTCTTTCCATATTGTAAATTCAAGCCTACAAGTTTTAGAAAGAAAATACCTAGTCACTCAGGACAGAGCTAGATTGGCGTCGGCGGTACATCCAAAAGAACTGCGCAATATTGTTTTTTTGACGTTTTCCACATTCTGCCAAAACCAGAGAGTATTAGACAAAACAAAGAAAGTTGTAAGACACAGGGTCAATGCGATGGAGTAAAACAAACAAAAAAGTACACACAACTCATCACTTTAAGGACCGCAGAGAGGTGACTAAATTATTAATCAATGAATGGAATTCAGCACACTTTCATTGTCGCGGTTAAGAGAATGTTTCATCCCAGCGTTCCTTCCGGGTTTTGTTGTTTATTAATGGCGAGTCCACCTATACAGCTCGTGTGAACCTGGGGCCACGCGGACGGCGCCGCATTCCTCATGAGGCTGCTGGATAGCACTTCACAATCAACAGAGCCATAGAAACGTCACTGGAATGCGAGGTATTCAGCTACACGTCAGGTCCCAGCGCCAACCAGTGTTTCACAAGCCCGAGCAAATTCACTTGCAGGGCCCTCTTCCCCCACCCTGGCTTAAACCAAGACACAAGGGGGGCTGCGGCCCGTCAAACGCATCCAAGGCATGCTTCTGTCCACTCGAGAGCAGGAACCGCGCCTTCAACCTAAAAATAAAAGTTAAATGGGAAATTAACCCTGTCTTTATACGGTATAAAGACAAGTTAATTTCCCATTTAAAGTCTATTTTTAGGGTGAATCATACCTTGTTTTTGACAGCGCTTAAAGGGCGTTGGGAGCTGTAGTGATGGTGAGAAAGCAAGTGGATACAAAATGGACTAGCCTGTATAAGCTAAAAATAAAAAATAAAACAAGTACGTCATTTCTGGTCACTAATTAAAACGAAGATAATTTAGAGAAATTAAAGAGGAAGGGCCAAAAAATTACCTGAGTCCCTCTTCTAGGTAATTCGTGATGTGTTGGCATGTACCCAGATCACCTACCAGAAAAACATCCAAGAAAGATTTTTTTCCCTTTACAGTGACCCTCTCTCTTCCAAAAAAGGAATGAGACATTTCCAGTACAGTCGTTCTCTCCCAGGAGGACTCACAAAGCCTGGAACTGAGCATTGGGGTGCTCTGTTAGAGTTATAAAGTTAAGATTTGTGAGAAGGACCTAACAGTGATAAAGGCGACAGAGCCATGCCTTGCAGACAGCTAGAGTCAGTCCATGCAGGGGTTGTCCACTTGTCCACCAGTTAAATGGACCATTCACGACAGCGGTGGCTTTTCCAGCCTCCTGCTCAGACGTGGTGCCGGGGATCCAAAAAGGAGCAGGGAGCAGGACTGGGTGCGGTCATCAGTGCCACGTGTCACGCGCTACAAAGCTGCAGCTCACATGGTTAATTGACTAACCAATGGATGGCACCCGGACCCACTCAACGTGGATGGGCTTGTATGCTGTGAGTGCGGGGCGGTGTCCAGGGGCGTAGCTTCAGGGGGGCGTTTGGGGCGTTACACCCCAAATAAATGTACTATTTAATAAATAGTTGGGTACAGGAACTTTCAGTGGGGTACGATGAGGTCTCTGTCGGATTTCACCTGGGATTTTTAAATACTTACTCAGACAAAAACACACAAACACACCACACACACACACACACACACACACACACACACACACACCAGTGGAGTAGCTAGACCTTGTGCCGCCCGTGGCTGACCCTGCTTTAGCTGCCCGCTGCGGCCGCATGTAAGAGCGTGGGGTGCTGGTCATTCCTGCGACAGCCGCAGGTAAGAGGGGGGGCCGCCCCCAAAGCTCATGCCACATGGGGCAGACCACACTGCCCCCCCCTTGCTATGCCACTGACACACACACACACACACACTCTCATCTCTGTTTTGAAGGTCTTAAAAACACAGTATTTTGTAAAATAACCATTGTTCCAAGTACCCCTCACTATCCGCACTCCTTTCTACTGGCCATTAAGTCCTTCTCATGCGCTGCTTCTCACATAATGATTAACATGATATGCCAGCGTGATTGTTGGAAAATCTGAAATTCACACACCTCCCAGTCTTACTGACCAAGTTACACCCCTGGCGTGATGTTTCCGCGCACTCACACTAATTCTTTTTCTGCTAACAGCACGTTATTACACGATGTAGCGTAATGCGAAATTACCAAAATGATGCAATATTATAACAGTGCAAGGGAAATTATACCCAGGCTTAGTTCAGTTCACTGTATATATTTTTGGTAAATGCCGAAAGTTGAAAGGGTGTTAGGAGACCACCCTTCCTTTGGAGCACCGCAATTGAGATACAAGTCTATAACATAAAACTTTGTTTGATATTATAAGTGTGTGCCAGTGTTACCCAGCCACCGTTGCATCGGTTTAGAAATGACAAAGGCGACTGGGTTCTACTACTAATTTCATATCTCCCTATAGTAATTCACCACTAATCCTTCTTGGGTTCTGGAGTAGTGTGCTACTCGCCGAAAAGCACATCGACGCCTCGTCAGGGGTATTAAGCGCTATATAAATGCAATTACAATACAATTACTTCAGTCTGCTTTTGGATGCAAACATTTTTGGAATCCTTAATGCCTCTCTCTACATTCATAAGGTCTCTCAGCTTAGACTCTATTAGTGGTGTTGATTCTATATAGAAAATATAATTTGAGTACATTAAAGGGCAATGTTGTTGCATGTCAGTAATTGCATACATACCCAACTCAGTTTTAAGTGGTAGCAGAAAAGTGGTTTTCCTTACACCAGAAATATTCATTAAACCTGCTAGCACATCAGATTAATTATTTAACCTTAAGGGTAATTCTAAAGATTCCTTTTAATTCATGCCACTCTTACATTGTACCTACACTTTTTGTACCCTTGTGGGCTTTACAGGCCATTAAAGGCCCGCTCCAGCATTCAAGCCAAGGGTGATGGCCAACAGCACATGAGTGGGTGTTATAAGGCTGGCATTCCGGCTCCATCAGGAATGAAGGCTATAAGAATAATCAATAACAGAAAAGCCTTGGCAAGGCCAATAGGTTTGGGTTTCATTTATAAAATGAGTCAGATCTATTGGCTTTGCCAAAGCTGTTGGGCACAATGAATTTCTATTTTAGCAGGAATGCTGAGGGTGTGCTGAATCTCGTCAGCAGCAACTCCCCAGCAGAATACCGTTGCTACGGACACTAAAGTGGCGTTCCTAGAAGAACATTCCTAAGTCGTCCCTAGAAATTAATTTGTCTTGACTTAAAGTGAACCAGTGAGGCTTGCAGGGAAACAAATAGCAAAAAGAACATTGCATTTTGTATGAAGCACGCATGAGATGAAGAAATGAATGATTAAGTGTACTTTTCATATGTAAAATAGTCCTTCATGCACTTCAATAAAAGCACCTTCTAGCACTTCTGGAAGAATACACACAAGCAGCCAACAGTATGATAGTGAAACTAAAAGCTCCTGTGGGCTGATCCAAGATGTGATTGACAGCATTTCAAGCCAATGGCTGATGAAGGTCAGCAAGTAATCCAACGGTTTTAACAGGGCTGACCCAAATCCTGCTCCATGTATTGAACACAAGAGGTTGGATTCCTCAAACTAATGTTGGTTCTAGCGAGTTGCCCGGGGATGACCACTCACATCACTGATACTTTCATCTCACCACTTTCACAGCTCCCATTAGTTATTTTTCAATTAGTGCCAGGCAATGCCCCAACTGACATGAATGAACAGCAGGCGCTGCGAAAGCAGCGCGGGAGGAAGAGTACCAGCTGTGGAAGAAGTGGGTGGGAAGTTTCCGGAGCCTCAGCTTACCTCTTGGCTCTGCCAAACTGCTTCCGTTTGCTTGCCAAGGGGCAGGCAGGGGCTGGCGAGGCTTCACCATCCCGCTTTTCATGACTCTGCGACGGATGAAGAATCATGAGTAGGAAGGGGAAGCATCTGCTCATTTCCCTCGAGCGCAGCACAGCCACTGTTACCCTTGCACATCTCCACATATCTTTAGGAGAGTCGAGAGAGAGGTAGAGGCTGTTCATTAAGGCTTATTAGAACATTGGAATGTTGGGAGCTCCATTGAAAACAATGGGGTAGCTCCAGGCTTATAATGGCTGGTGTAAGCCCGGAGCTCCAACATTCCAATGTTTCTTTGTTCACAGCTGTGGCTGTGAACAAAGGCTTCAGGGAGCCTGAGGGGATTTCAATCCCCTCGCGCTCCCTGAAGCCTCCGGGCTTCCAATGGCTGTAAAAGCCCAGAGCTCCAACATCCAAATGTTTGTCGTTCAAAGCTGTTGCTGTGAACAAAGGCCTCAAGGAGCCCGAGGGGATTTCAACCCCTTCAGGCTCCATGAGGCCATTGTGTCACAAATACGAACGTTTGGCCCTCTAGGGGCGGAGCGTTCTAATCGTCTTATAGCCCTCCGTAGCGGGCAATACCAACCATTGAAGGTCCTCTCCCTTGCAAAATGCCCTTGCCTTCGGCTCGGGCCTCCAACGCTGGAGCGGACCTTCAATGGCCGGTATAGCCTGCTACGGCGGGCTATAAGACTATGGAAGTATTGAAGCAGCAGGCCTAGACCAATGTTTATAGCCTGCTGCTACCCCATTGTTATCAATGGCGCGCAACATTCCAATGTTCTAATGCACATTACACAACAAAATCATGGGTTGCTGGTCCCACCTTAACTGCAACATCCACCTGCTACCGAAAACCACACTGGCAAAGCAATTGAAGCAGACGTCTTACTGTTAACCAGGTTGAGATGGACGGACGAGGTTCCCTTCGCCACTGAAAACTGAAAACACTAACATTCTCAAAATTAAAGCCCCCTTCAACTGTAGCCCCACCTGTTTTTATCTAACTTAACATATTTGAGGTCAGAATGATGCTGCATTTTGCAACACTTGGCACAGAATTGAATAATTGAGAAATGTTCTTTCGAGTTCTTGGCATAGAAATACAATTTGAATTTGAAATCCCCTACTATTTAATTTTTCAAAATGACTTTGAAAGCACTGAATCGTGAAAGCATCACCAAGCTGCACCAGAGATGCATGTTTAATGAGTAGCGATTCGCTGTAGTAATATCATACAGGATAGTTAGAAATTAAGGTGATAAAAATCAATGATTACTCAATTATCTTTCAGGAAAACAGATTAAGAGCCCTCAGAAGTAGTGCACTATTTTACAGAGCATTTGTAAACTCGATACACTCATAGAACTATTAATTTCAGGTTGTAATCAAAACTGTAGCTGCTACCACAGGAACATTAATATCTTAATGCCTTATATGATGTAAATTTGTTGAAATTTCATGAATGGTTGCAGGAATTATTGATCCAACAATGAAATCCAATACTGTTATTGTATGCATGTAGTATGCAGTAATAAACAGATAAATGAGGTAGATTAGGAGGTATATAGTAAAATATTAGTCTCAGCTATTCAACAGTTTAGGCTATTTTACTCTCAAATACAAATTATATCCCAACTATCAAGAACCGCCCACAACATATAATTAGCCCAAGTGGCCAGGAATTGCCTTTGATGATTATACGCATCAGATGTTGACCAAATTATCAGATTTTCTCACTTCAGTGCCAGCATCAACTATTTCTCTATGGACTCCAAAGCCCTAGTTCTGGTATTTAATACTTACAAATATGGGTCATGGCTTTGAAATGCTTGTTGCCTCAGCTGCAGAGTCACTCTGCGAACCAGTGCTAGCGAACTAACTACAGCTACAGGACAATATGGTGCTTGCAGCCCATGCTGGCCAGCCAATAGGAACAACCAGCAAGGTGATGGAAGAATGCTTGAATGAATGTCAGCCACTGATGAGCGCTCCTGGCTTCATTCCAGCCCATCAGGCTTCGCCCACTATCTGATTTGAGAAAGAGGCTTGTCACATGCAAAACAATCTTGGTCCAGTTCAAGTAGGGAAAGTTCAGCTCAAACTTCCAGACAAAGTCCCCTCAAGACAGGAACAGAGAAACCACCAGACCATTTCCGTCCTACTGAGGCCTCAAATGTGAGGTGTAAAAAGAGTCTTGTGGCACAAGGCCAGAGCACACTGTGCTAGGAGAAACAGGATATACCTCAGTGACAAGTTGTAAGTAGACTGAAAAAGATCTAGGGTTGCTTGTGTTCCCATCTGGAGAGGACCTGACCCGGAAATTTGGTTGGGACTTGGTTCCTATTTCAGCAGGATCAATGCTGATTTACATATGGCCTGTCTATCTAGAGTGCCACAGTGAGCAAAAAGCAATGGACTGGAATGTGGCCCTGAAAGTTCACCAGAGGCTGAGATTAATTCAAGCATTTGTTTCATCACTTTATTGTTTGTTGCAGGAGATGTGCTTAGTGTGACTAATATGTTCAGAAGTGGGTCCTGTGTTCACTGTGCTATAAAACCCAAGCAATGCCTCACTGATGAGGCCCAATTGGGCGGAAACTGGTCTGGGTTTTCCAATCTGGAGTGGACCTGGTCTGACAGTTTGGCTGGGTGGTTCCTATTGGAGCAGGAATAATGTTGACTTGCAAGTGGCTGGTCTCTTTCAAGAGAAGCATAGTGGTCAAAACCAATGGACTAGAATGTGGTCTGAGTGATTGCCAGCAGTTAAGATTATTTCTATCACTTTGTTTTTGTTGTAGGGGAACTGTCAATAGGAGCATCAGTCATTCCACCAGGGACTGCAGCTAGGTCGCTGCTTTCAGAGCAGGATGAGTGTGTCCTTTAGAATTCAAGGCAATGTCCGCACCTTACTGGTCTGTGGTAGCCCATCCAGCGTCATCTGTTCTCCAAAGATAAAAACATTTAAATCAAGCTTTATATTCCAGCAACCTCTAAATAACAAGGTGACATTTACAGTGCTTCTCCTCAGCTTGTGCTCATATATATGCACATGGTGTGTACAAGCAAAGCTGGGGTCATGAGTGACCTCTGCAAGACCAAAGGGCCCACACAAAAGCCTCTGTAACCACTGCTGTGGAGTCTCAGCTGTGTTCGGGCTGCAGACACAGAGGCCTGTGCAGACCAGCAACCAGTCATTAGTTAGAGCTATTCTATACAGCATCCAGCCACAGAATTGATGAGTAGAGGGCCATGTGGCAATGAGTTGTAGAAGGTGGGAAATAATGGACTGCTGACCAATTGTAAAGCTGAACAAGCACAGAGAATAGATGTATTAATACTTTCCATACTCAAGAGTCAAAATTTGATTGGTTTGCATATTATTTTGGTCACTGGTAACCTACAAATACACTGGAACCAAGAAACTCAGTGTAATCTATGATTAGGGGGCTGATCTCCTCCGGAAAATAATCAACATCTCCTTCGAGACAGCAACCTTCCCGGAAAGCTGGAAGCACGCCGAGATCACCGCCTTACTCAAGAAACCCAAGGCAGACCCCAAGGACCTCAAGAACTTCCGACCCATCTCTCTGCTCCCGTTCCCCGCGAAGGTCACCGAGAAAATCGTCAACAAACAACTGACCCGCTACCTCGAGGAGAACAACATCCTGGACCCTTCCCAGTCCGGCTTCCGCAGCAACCACAGCACCGAAACCGCCCTCATCGCCGCCACCGATGACATCAGGACCCTGCTAGACAACGGAGAAACAGCAGCCCTCATCCTCCTGGACCTATCAGCCGCCTTCGACACGGTCTGCCACCACACACTACGAACACCCTTCACGACGCCGGGATCCAAGAGAAGGCCCTGGACTGGACCACATCCTTCCTTTCCGGCAGAACACAAAGCGTCCGCCTCGCCCCCTTCCGATCCAAGGCCACCAAGATCATCTGCGGCGTACCCCAAGGCTCCTCCCTCAGCCCAACGCTGTTCAACATCTACATGGCACCCTTCGCCCATGTCGCCCGACAGCACAACCTCAACATCATCTCCTACGCCGACGACACCCAGCTGATCCTCTCCCTCACCAAAGACCCTCACACCGCCAAAGCCCACCTCCACGAAGGAATGAAGGCCGTCGCCGAATGGATGAGGACCAGCCGCCTGAAGCTGAACTCGGACAAGACGGAGGTCCTCATCCTTGGTTCCAACCCTTCAGCCTGGGACGACTCCTGGTGGCCAACATCACTGGGAACAGCCCCGCCACCCACCGACCACGTACGCAACCTAGGGGTCATCCTCGACCCCACCCTCTCCCATGACTAAGCAGGTCAACGCCGTTTCCTCATCCTGCTTCAACATCCTCTGAATGCTCCGCAGGATCTTCAAGTGGATCCCCACCGAAAGAAGAAAAACAGTCACCCAGGCCCTCGTCACCAGCAGGCTGGACTACGGAAACGCCCTCTACGCAGGAACGACGGCTAAGCTCCTGAGACGGCTGCAACGCATCCAGAACGCCTCTGCACGTCTTATCCTCGACATCCCCCGACGCAGCCACATCACACCCCACCTGAGAGACCTGCACTGGCTCCCTGTCAACAAGAGGATAACCTTCAAGCTCCTCACCCACGCACACAAAGCACTCCACAACTCCGGACCAGCCTACCTCAACAGACGACTCAGCTTCTACACCCCCACCCGCCAGCTCCGCTCGACCAGCCTCGCCCTCGCCACAGTCCCCCGCATCCGGAAAACGACCACCGGCGGCAGATCCTTCTCCCACCTCGCCGCCAAGACCTGGAACACCCTCCCCACCAACCTCCGACAGACCCAAGACCTACTGGCCTTCAGAAGACTCCTCAAGACCTGGCTCTTCGATCAGTAGCAGCACCACCCCCCTCTTCCCCCAGCGCCTTGAGACCCTCGCGGGTATGTAGTGCGCTTTATAAGTGACATGATTGATTGATTGATTGATAGGCCTGCATTGGTGACTCGACCAGCTCAAAATCAGCAATGACCCAAGATTTGAGATCTGCAGAATTTACAACTCATGAGGCAAGGTATTCGCAGCGGATGCGACTTGACCTACAACCTGGCTTCTGATGCCTCGTATCTGATATCTCCAGTGGGAGAAGGCCCAATATGATTTTGAGCTTTAGAGGTCCAATATGTGATCTGAAGGGGTTGGGATCGGATCTGGGATCAACAACCAAAGAGATCTGGCCTGAACTCTGTACACAGAGGCCTGGATTGTGATCACCCATTCACAGGATTTGATCAGAGATGTATACCCCTAAACCTTGACCTGAAATCTGCTAGCTATGAGGTTAAAGTTGTATTCTTGTCTCGGCTAGCCCTGATCTGACATCTACTTACTACAATGGACAATGGGAAGAGGATGCGGCGTAACAGCCAGAGTTTCCAGCTTTGGAACTGGGGAACTAGGTTAGAGTCTCGGTGTCGGCTCAACATCCTGTGATTCTGAGCAAACCACGTAATATCTCAGTGCCTACCAAAAATGAATGTGTAATGTAACTGGTGCTCATGTAAAGCACTCCAATACCTTCGGGTCGAGTTTATGTTATATAAAACGACAAAATGTCTAATTCTGGATCTAGTGCTAACAAAGTCTGATTTGAAGTGGGTTGTGTGATGACAACATGCACGTCTTTACCACGCATGTCGATTCCACGCTGTTCAACAACTCAAGTCTTAACCACGAATATGCCTTTACCACGCATGCCTTTACAGCGAATTATGCGTTGTAAAGGCATGTATGGTAAAGACAGAGCCGTGGTTAAGACTTGACAGGTAAGTCTTAACTCCTCGACCCCTGCCCCCGCCCCGAGTGCTAAAACTACCCCCTTCCTCCTGAAAACCAATCCCCTCCCTCCTGATCCCTAAAAACGTCCCTGCCCCAAGTCCTAAAAACTACCCCGTATTAACTTATACTTTTGTAGTAGGTCCAGCACCACACATGGTCAACCACTGGTACTGCAACCTCCATTATTTTCTATGGGAGGGTGTTGCAGTACCAGTGGTTGGCCATTTTTAGTGCTGGAATTAGTAGTGTTTTTTAGTAGTAACTTACACACAGACTGTGGATATGAAAAAGTAGTAAACTTACTTCAAAAGTGAAAAACTTACTCCAAAGTGTATGTTTCTTTTGTGAATCAGGCCGTAGTGTTCAGAGTATGATTACGTTAACAAGGTGGGGACAGCGTCTTGGACATCGCTTTGGGGTGGTCAATGGTAGACTTGCCCTTGGTTATCCCCGTCACGGACCTTGATACCCCAGTTGTGGTGTTTCATGAATGGAATAACCCAGCGATTTCACTCCATGTCCTTCTTCTGGCCTTTCATCAGGAAATAGGAGCAGGCCCAGACTGCCTGTTTTTACCGCCAGGCATTTCCCCGTTGGGCTGCACACATTAGAGGCTGGTTCTTAGAGTAGGGGCTGCTGCCTGCACCTCTGTCGCTTTCTCCAACTTCCCCAGGAAATTTGAGCAGCACAGGGGAGCTTCAGGAAAGAGAAAGAGAGATGAGAGAGTGGGGAGAGAGATGAGAGCACCAGGAGGAAAGGAGCAATGCCGGTTAGAACAGTTTTTGCCAGGACTTCTGTTTGCTCCCATCCTGCTCTGAACTAGAGGCTGCTGTGGGGGAAAGAGAGGAGCAAGACATCATGGCTAGAGCGGTCGACCTCAAAGTTGGGTAACCAGGTTCGAGTCTCGGCAGTGTTGCTCAACATCCTGTGATTCTGGGCAAATCACTTAATCTCCCTGTGCCTACCAATATGAATGTGTCTGTCTGTAATGCAACTGGTGCTCATGTAAAGTGCTCTGATACCTTCAGGTCGAGTTCACGCTATATAAAACTCCCCCCCCCCAAAAAAAAGCAAGGTCATAGGGAGGTCACTGGTATTTTGGTGAATCGACGACCACACGATTGAAGGATCTGGTCACTAAAGAATGTAAATAAACAATTAAGCGAGTGAGCAAATAAAGTCCAGCCAGTGTGGGTATGCCAGTTTAGTGGCGTGTGGCACATCCAGGTCACCATGCAAGCAAGGGAATGTCCTCTTAATCCTCTTCTGGGGTAAAACTAGCTATAATTTTACTACAGTGGGCCCCTCACACCCTGAGCCCTGGTGCCACCATAAGTTCATTACCAGTGGTAGCTGCACCCTTGCAGCTTGCTCAGTGGAGCAATGCGTCCAATTCAGGGGCCACTGTTCCACTGTGCCAACACAGGTTCACATTCAGATGGGCCTACTCAGACTTTCAGCCTTCTCTCGCTGATAAAATGAGTACCATTAAGTTGGGTTACAGCAAAACAACTGCAATCAGTGCTAAGATTGGTGATCTTGCAAACTGAAAATAGGTTTATGTTAGGGTCCTCCGTGCTGGGAGGGTGCGAGACCAGTGCAATTTGTTATTGGGCTCTGTATTTTAAATATTGTGACTTGGCTCCATGTCATGGTTGACACCTGCAGACAGTTGCGATTTTTGTTGCTTTTGTTTTTAGCCAATGCACCTTCTACACGGTTCCATGGTTTAGCATTTCTCTTAAAGATGTACCTGCTTGTCTCAGCACGCAGAGTGCAGTTGAGGGAAAGCCGGGATCGACGAAAGGCGTTACACACGACATGGGTGTAACTTAGTAAATATGTAGGGGTGGGCCTGCTGTTCTTGTGCAGACTGGTAACCCCTAAGCGGAGTAGCGGTCTGTTTTCTGGGAATCTTCTGTTAGACAAATATTCCGGAGGCAGGTTTTATAAAAAGGTGCACTGAAACTGCCAAGTAAACTCCCTTCCTGATACTGAAGCGCCTTCGAAGCTCGTAATGGTTCTTGAAGGAAAGAGTTGTCTTCACAGGGATTTACTGTGGCAGGAAGGCTGTACAAAGACCACTACAGAAGGCATTAGCCCAATGACTACAGTGCCTACCGGGCCAACACAGACTTTCAAACTTGCAGTGTCGATGAAAAGAATAATATGGAATTAGAGAATAGTGCCAATATCGGCAACACTCAGTTCTCATACAGCAACATACATAAATAAACCACCCGACACCTTTTTTAGTGGAGAATATTGCTGCAGGTTTATTTGCATAACCAATATGCCAACATGGTGGGTTATCTTACGGGCGATCCCAGGGCAGGCCAGCCCCTATGCCGCCTGCCCGTCTGATGAGCCAAATTGCACCGTGGCCGTCGCCAACCGGTGGTTACCAATTATTGGGAGAGGCCACCTCTCCCCTCAGTGGACCGCCAGTCCACTCCCTTACTCACGCCCCCCGACAGGTGGGCGGAGCATTCCAGGCAGCCCCCGGTTGCTCAGACCCACAACCGCCTGTAGGCTAACGGGGCGCCGTAGTTCTTCCAGGGGACCCGCTAATACATCCCTGGGTATCCTTGGCTTAGCACCCTGTTGTGCTGCTGCAATATAGTACCCTTCTGTACCTTGCAGACTCTGGATCGCCCTGTAACTCCTCCACAGCTCTGGGGGTGGCCACTGTCACCACCAGGGCCCCCCACCAAGGCAGATATTCCTACCTACAGCCTGTTGCTTCCAAGGACTCCCCAAGGTCCAGTAAAATTAGGTCCATGCCTACCCTTGAGAAGTGAATCCCATCCACTTCCCAAACCAGTAGACTTGGCATGAAGAAAACCATGCCTGATGAAGCCAAATTACCTTTGTCCCGTGAATTTCCACATGGCGCTGTTTACTCTCCTACGTGATCTCAAATGCGTCTCCCGACCGGGCTCATTGCCAAACTGGGCGAGGTGAAGTTTCGGACCACCACAGTACACATGCCCCCCAGTTAAATACTCAATCGACACATGATTTCCCTCATGTCTAGGAGCAGTCCTCTCCTCCCCAAAGTCGTCAGGTCATTCCCTCCCAAGTGTATGACCAGCATGTGAGGTGGACCGATCCCTCCCCCCGGTCTCTGCTGCCGCTTCATTAGCTCGTTCCAGCGCAGCCCGGGTAACCTAGCCACGAGATCTCTGTGGCGGAGGAACAAGATCGCTGCTCCAGTGCATGCCTGGGACCCCCCACAAATAATTTGGTGGTGGGGCAACTCATGCCTCCATTTCTTGAATTCCTCCAATCGCGCCACTCCAGACGCACGGAAGGCCATTCCCCCAGACCCTTGATCCTGGCAAATTAAAGAACTGCTCGGTTGCCAAAACCCAATATGAGCACTGCACACCCTATTATACCTACACCAGTCTGCACATACTTACACAATAACCCCCGACAAGGTAGGCCTTCTTCTTGTAAACCATGCCTGAAAATCCAAACCCACTCTTGATCAGTGACTTTACCATGGCTGTTAACTTTCCTGCGTGAGGTTTCCACGGACTCCCTGACCGGGCTCCTCGCCACACTAACCAAGGGGGTTATCTCTGACCACTATAACCAATAAGCCCCCCCTAGGTTGCTATCCTACACATGGAGGACTTCATTTCTTGCAGCAGTTCCCCCCTCCCCAAGAGAGTCAGATCATTGCCACCCGGTGATGACCAGGATGTTGGGAGGGGTGACACCCTCCCCTCTTCTCTGCTGCAGCTTCTTAGCGATATATTCCAGCGCAAGCCTGGGTATCCCAACCAAATTATCTCGGTGGCGGAAAAGCCCTGCCCCCTTCCTGTTTTCCGCCCACCGTGCCACTCTCATGGCGCCAGAATGGCCAATCACCCAGACCTTTGCTCCTGGCAACTAACGAAATGTAAGGTTGCGAACACATATTGCATTCTTGAAAAACAAACAAAGCTCCAACTTGCACCTTATTACACAATAACCCTGCACACCACAGCCTAACGGGTAGTCCCAGGTGTATTCAACATTCGCCTGCGACTACCAAACTAAGGTCTCCTCAGGCCATTCCCTTGGGCAGCTCACGGAAGGAAGTCCTTTTGAAACATAGGGATTCCCCTAGTCCCTGCTGCATAATGCGCTCTGCTGACAAGCCCGCCCAAGAGGCTGTGGTTGCTGCCCCTATCTTGAAGAATGGCTGTTTAAGTGCTTTCCAGGAATTTTGAGGGAGGCCCCAGAGAGACTGCATCCTGTCCCTTCAATGCCACCCCGCCGGGTCAGATTCGGATCTTGCCACTAACTCGCTGATTCTCAGTGCCCCAAAAGTGGCCAGGTTGAAGGTGGATGAAAAAAGGGCCGCTTCAAAAGCTGAAAGGGTTGCCTAGTGCACTTAGTCAAGCCTGCCCTGCAGTGTCTTGAATGCCCCTGCTAAAATAGTGACTGCAAAATTCGCCTGCCATGACCCGCACCCCTGACCCATAAAAGCACGCCTGCAATACCCGTAACCTGAGATGGTAAGGGGCGTGCTGTTAGCATGTGCCTGGAAGTCCCTTGCTCACTCCATGCCATCCCTTAGCACAACGTTTACCACTTTAGGCCTGTCACTTAAATCGTCTCCATCAAGCATTTCAGTATAGTTTGATTTCTGCTATATCCAACATCCCTACTAACAAACGGAGTTGAGAACCACAATGTTCGTCTCTTGTATAATTCGTCCACATTTGCCTGCCACTCGTTAGAACAAAGGAAGCTATACACCAGCACCCTATGCAAATGTAAACATCATGTTGCCCAACTAGGCACACTATTACTTCATCCCTACGTACTTTCAGGCATGGCAATACTGCCAAAGGTATCCCCACCTTGGTACCTATTTAACCTCATAAATAAATACTGTAAAGGGAACAAAGGTACCAGTGCACCTTGCCGAAGGCCTCCACTACGCGTGAACCCCTGTCGATGTGTTTCGGACTGTAGTGTTTGCCTGCCCACATCCGGACCTTACAAGTAAACCAGCCGAACCAAAGGCAGGACCTCCTGCTAAGACACAACACTACATGGCCATTGACGTGCCAACATGTGTCCAATGGAATTACACTAGTAAAAGGCTTTAATGCATAAGCCAGACCCAAAGTGGAGTCAAGCAGGAGGTCTTAGTGTGGGACAGACTGGAGGAGGATATGTGTGGCTAATGCAGGCCCAAATATCTGTGCAAGTTGCTGCTGCATCCCCATCATGCCCATGGCCCCGAGTATCAGAAATTGGTGAAGTTGTGGTACAACTTATGTAAATGTGGGCAGTGTTAGATCCGTCAGATCAAGCTCAAGCACATGCATCCTTACAGATCGAGACTACGTATCGATTAACACGCCTGCTCCATTTACTGCCGAAATTGTCCACGCCTGCTGGCCCCTGTGCACCCAAGTGTTAAGTATCTTGCGCCGTTATCCAAGTACCCTCCTTTGCCAGGTGCTGGTACTGCCCGAGCACTCTTGCTAAGTTGTCATAGTGTTTGCGTCAACATTCATGGATAGTGACTCGTGTTTTCGACATTGGCACTCAGCAGCAGCTCACTAATATTAATGCCAATAAAGTAAAACCCCCACCACTTCTCATTTTGAGGTCCTGTGTCGCCCTCTGCGCATTTGGAGCATTTCTGCTTGTCCCTTAGATGTGAAGCCTGTACTCTGAAGCATCTATGTAAAGAACTGGTCCAATAGAAAAGCGCTCCTTCACCTACGGGTAAAGTTTGCGCTAAGAAAGTCACATTCAATGAATCCATGACTGAATGAGCGAATTGTTTGCTCTTTGTTACCCCCACCCCCGGACAAGCTGTACAGTATAAGCGGACCACAGCCAGTGGTTGCCCCTCCCTCAGCTAGGGGAATGCCAGACGGCATGGCAGGCCACCCGAGGTGCAAGAGCCATGACCGCAGTCGGGGGGTCAAAGACTCCCCGGAGACTCCGTAACCGATACGACGAGACCTGGTCCCTCCTAAACCACGACCCCTTACCGGGGCATACCCCAAGCATACAGTATGCGCTGCCTGGCCTGACCCACCGGACCACGGCAAAACCTAAGCAATCCAGTGAAAAGCAAAAATGCCTTAATTGTAAAACCGCCTGACCTGGGGCTGCAATGCCACATAGCATTTACCTCCCCGGTGCAGGGCCCGCGAAGGAACCGCAGAAGAGTAGCCGGTAGCACCGATTTGGTTGGGCGCCCATGGCATCCAACAACTTCACCTGACTAAGAAACGGCCGCGGGCCTTAAACCCATGCCGCTCCCCATTTGTGTATGCAGCAGATAACCCGGCGGCCTAAACGCCCGTCCGGCACGTAAAACAATTGCTTCGTTGTGGACTTCACACACTGAAGACTCAGCGCCACGGGGCACCGCCAGGCCCCCATGGCGTTGCCCGCTCACCCCACACCAGATGCTTGCTCTGCAAGCCGACGGGCCAACGCACCAAGCCTCACTCCGGTGAGTCCCCCCCTGTCAGGGTCTAAATCCCTTTTGCTGTCTGAACCACACAGGAGCAGAATGACGCTAGGTCCCAATACCCTTCTCAGAACCAACCCTGCTAGGTCTTTTAGTATTCCATTGCAGGTAAGTTCTAAGGGGGAAAAGGGGTTGGGGACAGAGAAGAGACTGCTCCTATATTCTGCCTGTTCAGCTACGTCTTCTTCTTCTTACTGGACTGCAACATTAACATGTAAAAACCTTTATTTACTGTGCCTTTTAACTTACTGTTTTTTCTATGGTGTATAAATAACTTATCTTACCAGAATGTTTACTGAAGCTTACTTCTCTTCTACTTCTCATGTATTGTTTGCTAGGTTGTATGAGAAGTCTTCACTCAGATCTCTTTCCTTTTCGTTCTCAGGTACAATCTGCACTTGATCCTGCTATTCCTTAATGTAAGAAAGATAAGGTAAGTATTTATTTCTGTATTCCTAATTTATGTATTATTTGGGTTTCTCTTTCTTTCTATTAACTCACTGTTAAGAGACTGGAGTGGGCCTTGAACTGGGGTTTCTGTAGTAGGATGACTGGTTTTCTGTCTTTAATTAGTTTTTTAAACAATGCTTCAGAACTTAGGTTAAATGTTAAAAGGAAGCGTTCCTTTTATTCAGGCCTTTGGTTTTAATGTTTGCTGGAAGCACAATTTATTCTGCCATACGTGAGGAGAACATTACTGGAGTTCTTTAACACATGGCATGAGAAAGAAACATGCCGGGCTTTTGACCCTGACTTCACCTTTTAATTAATTCTCAGAAGAGTGAACAAGTTTCAGTCTAAGAAGACACTGCGTGTTGAAAGGTCACGCCTGCGTCTGACAGATTCTGGAACAGCTGAAAAAGACAGCTGATTCAAAAAGCTTTTTATTTAATCTTCTCAGCTAAGGAAAGCAATTACTGAAAAAAGTATTTCCAGTTTTCAAACGAAGGAAAATATATTCTGACTTGTTTCCTTTTTCTCTTTAAATAGAAATTTACCTCTGACACGATAACCTTTTCTCACAGAATGTTTTATATTAGCTACAAGTTTAACACTAACCTGATTAGTGAGGGAATGTAGTTCCGACGAAGCTAACCCCGATTTTATCGCAACTACCCTAACTGACTTCCACGACGCTGGGAAAACAGGTGCTCTTCAAATTATTTCTTCAGTGAAGTGCACAGTGGAATGTTGAAGCACACTTCACCTGATGTCATGAAGCCTAAAAGACTAGACTGCTAACAGTGGTGTGCTGTCGCAGTATGTGCATGTTGGCAGCCATCTTGGAGTTCCATCGGTGCCAACAAGCACTCCAGCTTGAGGGATTATCTGACTTTTGGTAAGTTTGTAGGGGGAAAATGGTAGCCAGCATACAGTTAGAAGGAGGAAACCTCCCGTGAGTCCTGACAGTACCCCCTCCCAACGGGGTTTCCTCCGGTCGTGGTTTGGCAGGGAATTTGGCATGAAAGGCTCTAATTAAACGGGGGCATGGACATTAGTACTCTTTTCCCAGGAACGTTCATCAGGTCCATAACCTTGCCAATCAATGAGGTAGAAAATTTCATTGCGGATGAGTTTTGAATCCAAAATTCGTTTAACTTCGTACTCCGCCTCACCATTAACCATCAGAGGATCAGGAGGGGAAACCCTACGCAACCCCGGTTGAATTGGTTTAAGGAGAGAAACATGAAATACTGGATGAATTTTGGTAGAACCAGGAAGAGATAGTTGATAAGTGACTGGATTTATGACCTTCTCAATTGGATAAGGACCCATAAAACGAGGCTGAAATTTACGGGGACCTTTGAGTCTGAGATTTTTGTACTCAACCAGACTAAGTCTCCTACATGAAGCTCAGGTTCTTTTTACGTTTTCGGTCAGCGAAGTGTTTGTAACGATCCTTCGCGATCGACAAATTCTGGGTTACTGAGTGATGAATTTTAGTTAACTGTCGGGCAATATCTTGAACAGCAGGAACATTAATATCATCAAAATTAGCATGAGAATTGGGATGTCTGCCTGAGTTTATAAAGAAAGGGAGTGGCCAGTAGATACATTTAGAGCATTATTGTGAGCATACTCCGCAGTCCATAAGTGGTCAGGCCAGTCACCCTCCTCATCTAACAAATAAAGTCTGAGGTGTTGTTCTAGGTCTTGGTTAATGCGTTCAGTCTGACCATCAGTTTCTGGGTGAAAACTGGTGGAATAACGATGGTCAATATTAAGGCCTTTGATGTAAGCCTTCCAAAATCGTGATAGGAACTGAGAGCCCCTGTCTGAAACGAGGACCCTAGGAATCCCATGAAGGCGAATAACATGTTGATTGAAAAGTTGGGACAATTGTTTAGCAGTGGGTGTACCTTTGAAGGGTATATAATGTGCCATCTTACTAAAAGTGTCGACAACTACAAGAATGGTATCATACCCATGGGAAGAAGGTAGATCAACAATCAAATCTAAGGAGACTGTGTGCCAAGGATATGGGGGGTTGGCATGGGTTGTAGGAGACCTTTAGGAGCTGGTCTGTCCGATTTTCCCCGTGCACAAATTTCACAGCCTAACACATATTGACGGACGTCTCGGCACATGTATGGCCACCAGAAACGACGTTTGAGTAATTCTTCGGTTTTCACAACACCTTTGTGGCCAGCCAGAGGGTTGTCGTGACATTCCTGCATTGCCTTCAGCTGAAGCTCCTTGGTGGGTAAATACAGGGTGGTACCTAAATAGGGGAGGCCATTGCGAATGAAACGTTGTGGATCTTCTGTGGCCCAGTTCTCCATTTCAAGGTCGGTCATCAAATTTCGAACGTGATGTTCAAAAGGTTCTAAGGAGATAGTTCCAATGAATTTTCCATCAGGTATGATTTGCTGGTTTTCAATGACTGAAGTTTGATTTTCTGTGTCGAGTCTAGAGAGGACATCAGCCTTTCCATTCTTGGATCCGGGACGAAAAGTGATAACAAAATCAAAGTCCGCGAAGTAAAGAGACCAACGCAGCTGACGTGGTGTGAGAGTTCGAGCAGATCGCAAAAATTTTAGGTTGCGGTGGTCCGTAAACACCGTTACAGTGTGTTTTGCCCCCATTAAGTAATGCCTCCAATCTTTGAAGGCATCTTTGATTGCCAAGAGTTCTTTTTCTGTAATCGTATAGTTGCATTCCGCAGGGTTGAGTTTGCGGGACCGATATGCCACCGGGTGTAACTGTCCCGTGTCCTTGTGCCTCTGAGAAAGTATTCCCCCGATGGCTAGGTCCGATGCGTCTGTCTCCAAATAAAAAGGCTCAGAGGGATCTGCATGAAGCAGCACCGGTGCTGTGGTGAAACTGTCCTTCATCAACTGAAAAGCTTCTTCTGCTTCTTCTGACCATTGGAACGGAACTCCTTTCTTCAGAAGACGAGTCAGCGGAAGTATCTTATTGGAGAATCCATTAATGAATCGTCTGTAAAAATGAGAGAATCCGATAAAGCTTTGAACCTCTTTGATACTGGTAGGAGATTTCCAGTCTGTTATCGCCTTCACTTTTTGCTCATCCATTCGAACTCCTGCAGGTGATAACACAAAACCTAGGAATTCTACTGTATCTGTGTTGAAGAGGCATTTCTCCAATTTAACGTATAGAGAGTTCTCTCGTAGACGTTGTAAAACTGCTCTGACCTGGTTGTGATGTTCTTCAACCGTGTTGGAATAAATCAGGATGTCATCTATGTATACTATAGCGCATCGGTCAATGAATTCACTTAAAACATCATTGATAAAGTACTGGAAGGCCGCTGGTGCGTTACAGAGACCATATGGCATCACAAGATACTCATAAAGGCCAAATTTGGTCCTGAACGCAGTCTTCCACTCGTCGCCTTCCCGGAGTCTAATCAAGTGGTACGCTCCTCGTAGGTCTAGGCGAGTGTATATCTTTGCTTCCTTCACTTGATCAATTAGTACCGAAATGAGAGGCAATGGATAACGATTCTTCACAGTTATCCTGTTAATCGCTCTAAAGTCAATACAAGTCCTGAGATCTCCCCTTTTTCGGCACGAAAAAAAGTGGGGAAGAGACAGGGGACTGCGACGGTCGGATAAATCCGTTCTCCAGATTCTTAGCTAGGTATTCCTTCAAATGGATGTTTTCCTTCTCCGTTAATGCGTAAACTCTGCTGCATGGTAGATTAGCCCCTGGTTCTAGATCAATTTTGCAGTCATAGGGCCTGTGGGGGGTAACGTCTCTGCCTTTTTCTCATCAAAGACGTCTGCAAAGTCTTGGTATTCATCTGGTATCATGGTAGTTTGGATCGCACATACCGAACCTCCACCTTCACACAATTGGGTGGCAGCGCAGATTACAGAAGAATGTGTCTGGTCGTCGAAACAATTTTTGGTGCAGTAGTCTGAATTTAATTGAATAGTTCGGGCTCCCCAATCAATTAACGGGTTGTGTTCCGTTAGCCATGGTAGACCTAGAATCAGTTGAAATTGGGGGCGTCTATTAAATTAAATTGCAAGGTCTCTTGGTGTCCTTCGACAGTAGTCATGTGTACCAATTCAGTATGACTGGTTATGGGCCCTGAAGTTAAATCCGTACCATCCACCGCTCTGACCTTCTCACTTTTCTCCTTCTTGATAGCTTGTAAACCGATCAGGCTAGCGAATTTGTGGTCGGAGAAATTATCTGTTGCCCCAGAATCTACCATGACGATGATTCCTGTCAAAACCACATCTCTAAACCTTAAGGTCACAGTCATAACCAAATGGGGAGAGGAGACTTGTAGTGTGTTTGCCAATTGGTGATTTGTTGGAGTCGTTTTTCCATTCGCATCCACAGGTCCAACTCCCCTTACCTGTGGTGCCTCTAGTTTTCCTTCTCCTTAGCAGGCAACTTTGGTCTTTTTAAGCAATTCTTGACAAAATGTCCACTTCTTCCACAATATAGGCACAGTTTGTTCAGCCTTCTCTTTTCTTTTTCTTCTTTAGAGAGTGGACCTCTGACTACACCGATTTGCATGGGTTCAATTCCCGAAGAACTCTCTACTGTCCGTGTGGATTCTGTTTTGACACGGTCAAAACGAGGAACACTTGGTCTAAGCTCCTTCCGCCGTTCTCCTTTCCGCTCACTTTGCCGATAATCGATCTCTAAGGTTAAATCCACTAAGGCAGAGATATCGGTGGGTCGATTAGGGATTTGAGATAGAGCGTCCTTCAATTCCTCTCGCAATCCTCTATAGAATACTGCTGCTCTTTTATCCTCGGGCCAGTTGGTCTCGACCACTAGTTTATTAAATTGGGCTAGGTAAGACACGAGTTCTCGGTTTCCTTGCTTTAATTCCAACAGTTCGTTGTCTGAAGCTTGAGATGCTGTTCTTCTATCAAAAATTCGGAGAAATTCCTTCTTGAAGTCATCTAAACTGTACAAAATTGGGTCATCCTTGGTTACTAGTGGCATGGACCATGAGGCGGCGTCCCCACTAAGGTAGGACAAGATAAACGCCACTCGGGATTGAGCATCGGGGAAGATCGTTGGACGGCACATAAAATGCAGAGAGCATTGGGTCAAAAAATTTGCGCTTTCTGCGGGTCTCCATTAAATCGCTCTGGAGGGGCAAGAGGAATTACTGGGGATAATGAGTGGATTACTTGTGTGGGGGCAAAGGATGAAGTGCTGATGTTAGGACTCTGGGTTTCAAAGGATGCGGTGCTTGGCCTAGATCCCAAAGCTGGTGTTCCCGTTTTAAAGGTTATTATCTCCTGTCTTAGTATTTTATTTTCCTCTCTGACTGCCTCCAAGTCCCTTTGTATATTACTCAAAATCTCGCCCAAATTTTTTAAATCAAGTCCTTCTGCCATTCTGCTCAGGTGCTTGTACCAACGTGGGCACTTCACTCTGTCAGGGTCTAAATCCCTTTTGCTGTCTGAACCACACAGGAGCAGAATGACGCTTAGGTCCCAATACCCTTCTCAGAACCAACCCTGCTAGGTCTTTTAGTATTCCATTGCAGGTAAGTTCTAAGGGGGAAAAGGGGTTGGGGACAGAGAAGAGACTGCTCCTATATTCTGCCTGTTCAGCTACGTCTTCTTCTTCTTACTGGACTGCAACATTAACATGTAAAAACCTTTATTTACTGTGCCTTTTAACTTACTGTTTTTTCTATGGTGTATAAATAACTTATCTTACCAGAATGTTTACTGAAGCTTACTTCTCTTCTACTTCTCATGTATTGTTTGCTAGGTTGTATGAGAAGTCTTCACTCAGATCTCTTTCCTTTTCGTTCTCAGGTACAATCTGCACTTGATCCTGCTATTCCTTAATGTAAGAAAGATATGGTAAGTATTTATTTCTGTATTCCTAATTTATGTATTATTTGGGTTTCTCTTTCTTTCTATTAACTCACTGTTAAGAGACTGGAGTGGGCCTTGAACTGGGGTTTCTGTAGTAGGATGACTGGTTTTCTGTCTTTAATTAGTTTTTTAAACAATGCTTCAGAACTTAGGTTAAATGTTAAAAGGAAGCGTTCCTTTTATTCAGGCCTTTGGTTTTAATGTTTGCTGGAAGCACAATTTATTCTGCCATACGTGAGGAGAACATTACTGGAGTTCTTTAACACATGGCATGAGAAAGAAACATGCCGGGCTTTTGACCCCGACTTCACCTTTTAATTAATTCTCAGAAGAGTGAACAAGTTTCAGTCTAAGAAGACACTGCGTGTTGAAAGGTCACGCCTGCGTCTGACAGATTCTGGAACAGCTCTTCAAATTATTTCTTCAGTGAAGTGCACAGTGGAATGTTGAAGCACACTTCACCTGATGTCATGAAGCCTAAAAGACTAGACTGCTAACAGTGGTGTGCTGTCGCAGTATGTGCATGTTGGCAGCCATCTTGGAGTTCCATCGGTGCCAACAAGCACTCCAGCTTGAGGGATTATCTGACTTTTGGTAAGTTTGTAGGGGGAAAATGGTAGCCAGCATACAGTTAGAAGGAGGAAACCTCCCGTGAGTCCTGACACCCCCAAAGAGAGTACATGGTCACAAGATGTTGGGCCTCACCCCGGTTCCTCCGTTGCTACCCACTCCAACATCAATTCCAGCACTACGCGGCCAAAGCGCAAAACCCCTCCATGCGTGCGACCCCGCAAGCACCCTACCTCCGCCGGCACTCGAACACCTCTCAAGGACAAGGTAGCCCCTCTAGGGCAACATCAAAACTGCCAGGCAACTGGTCCGCGAACCTGTACCCCCAGGGAGCCCGTCCCGATTGGGACCATTCCCGCACTGGCCACCTCCCCCGCAGCATGGTGGAGGCTGCACACGGCGGGGCGGCCTCTCCTGCTGCCAACCGTGACCACTCCTAGGGCTCCCAAGGGATGTGGGAACGAGCCCCGCAAGATTACTGTTTCTCTCGACCCTACTTGAGGTGAATCCAAACGGAGGCCATAAAAGGGGGTATAAAGGTGATTATAGTCTTCAGCTGAAAATTCAGAGACAATTCCAAGTATATTTCGCTTCATCCCTTTCTACAAACGTTTGTCGACGTTAACCTACACAGAGTAGCTGGCCCTAAGCACGCCTAGCTCTCTTGCCCTTCGACTAAAGCGTAAAACACTCAGAGCAACCGCTCCAGGGAGGGACAAAGAAGTCACATGCAGACACTCCCGCTGGGCTCTCCACCATGAGTATCACAATGGACGCAGCGGAATGCTAGAAGCACGGAGACGTCTTAGGAAAAACAGGAAGGCAGTGCACACGAGGCACACTGTGAGACGTCAGAGAAAGATATTGTTCAAACCATAGACACCGTAATGCCTTGGACAATCCCCCAAAAGGTCAACCAAGATGGAAGGACTTGTAACACAGGTACCCAAGCGGAAATTCCGGTGTTAGTCCCAGCACCACCGTGGAAGAACACTGCAGTAATGCAGGCACTACCGACAGACCACCGGGCACGCTTAATCCAGTTCCCACTAAACAACATCTCAACGTGACAATTGCTGAAAGCCATACACCTCGCAATGGCCACAGAGGGACTCTTCTCTCCCAGGGATTCCCCGGCGGATCAGAGGTGGAAGACACAGCTCTGCCTCCTACACTGCCTCCGATGCAACCGGATGCAAACTCGCCTTTCGGCCCTCTACAGCTCAACCTAGGCGCGAGTCCACTTCACACAAACATGCCCATGTCCTGAATCATAGGTCGCCGAGCCGATGGGAGGCTCGAACCCGCCCTCCCGGCTCTAAAGTCGGAAGTTCCCCCCACGCCACCACCTCACGTGCACTCTCCATCTGCACAAAATACAACATCTCGGCCACCAAACTCCTGTGGGGCCACTACACGCTGTACAAACCCAGAAAAGGTGCACTCAAAGGGGGGCAGCCACCTACCCTTCAAAGCCGCCACCGGGCGAATCTCAAAGTGCCCGAAACCGAACGTGCCTTGACTAAAAAGGGGGGGGGGATTGGGTGGGAACACGCACACAATTCCACACCTGCGAACAACTCCGTCCCGGGACCAACGGACGGACACCGGGCACAATGCCCAAGAAAACAACTGCATGTGCAGCGCGCGCATCCTAGCACATGCCCAGTCCCCCCTGCCGTGCACACCACAGGGGCAACGGGCCTAGGAGTCCCAACTCACCCCAACCAGATGACGCCCGCGGAACCTCCGGGACTTGAATACACACGGCAGACGGCGCTACAAAACAGCGAGATGCGAGTACATTGCATCCAGAGAACACTGAATACCGTAGATCAAGGAACTGTGTCAGTGTATAAACATATTACAGCCGTTGGACAGCAGCTTCCGAGAGTTAGGCCAACTATCTGTTTTTTTTATCATCCGCGTTCAGCACGATTGATCCCGCATGGTGGCGCCTGCAGACCGGGCGCTAGGCCCCAGCACAACGAACGCATTGCTGGGTTCGGACTCACTGCACTGCCCCTGGGCCGGAGAATTAGCCCCGGAGGGAGGCCACGAGGGTCCTTCTAAACAAACACAAACACGAGCTCATCCTCCCCCCACACAAAATACAATGGCTCCGCCACCAAACTACTGCGGGGAA
This sequence comes from Calotriton arnoldi, assembly GCA_963921515.1. Classification (NCBI taxonomy): domain Eukaryota; kingdom Metazoa; phylum Chordata; class Amphibia; order Caudata; family Salamandridae; genus Calotriton; species Calotriton arnoldi. The sequence goes on along the minus strand of CAWUFW010003858.1, from coordinate 1,348,009 downwards.
ACTACACGCTGTTCTCCATCGAGACCAGAGGACACACGAAACCAAGGAAGGTGCACTCACCGTGGCCAACCGCCTACACTTCAAAACCGCCTCCAGTCCAATCTCAAAGTGCCGGTATTGCTGTTCTACAAAGCTGCTGGACCGAATTTAATTCCGCCTGGGCTACATACAGTGCATCGCACTACCGAGGTTCAGAATGCCATCCAGCGAACTCTGCTCATCAAATGCTTCCTATCTCACCTGAATTAAAGCGTTATCTTTTTCGCCCTAATAGGAAACACTGCATCGCTTGCCCCGCGATGACCTGGCAACCTCAACTAAATACTTGGTAAAATTGCTCGAACTCAACTAACGATGGGAAGAATCCTGAGCACTTAACCGATTTTTAGCAGCATGGGTTTCTTTTCAACAGTTTCCCTATGGAGTGAAGGACAGGGAGACACAGCGTGTCCCGCCGACGCACGTGGAACACCAGGGACCCGCACACTCAGGCTCCCGTCCCCCAACCCCACAGGCATAGCTGCCCTGCCAAAGGCCCCTCCCGGCCTCGCACCAACCTAGACGCCCTCTGCACGTCACCCAACCGCTCCGCACAAATCTCGCTGTCCAGACAGCTGCGAATAGGGCCCTAACCCCTGCAGCTCACCCCCCCCCTCCCAACACACACCTACCCGGCTTGGCAGACCACTCGTGCCCCATGGGGAGCAGTGCAGTCCTGGTGTGCGAGGGTTCCTGGAAGGATGACTATTCTCCCCGCCGGAAACAGATCAGATGCCGAAGGGGTCTCCGACTGTAACAACGATCCCGAGACCCCTAATGAGTTCACGGCTACTGAGCCGGGCTGGACTGAGGCCCCTCCTACCGGCAGACAAGCCGAATGCGCCAAAGATCACGGCCACGTCTGGAGTGCCTTAGACTGTCTGCCGCACAAAAGAAACACCCGGGCCAATAGTTGCTTGGCGCCTGTGAACAAAGCACTACCACGCCGCCCAATAAACTTCCACTCCGCGACCGCCCCCTCCCCGAGCCATGCCAGAATGCCGAGCCCGGCCAGGCCTATGCTGCTTCGCCACACAACACAAAGCCCGGCCAAGGGGGCGTCCCGGGCCCCGATCCTCTGTCCATCACACGGCCGGAGCCACTGACCGACTGGGAAAGACATGTGAAAGGGGGGAGGGAGAGGGGGAGGGTGACAATGCCCACACACTCACCGGAGTCGGACACAGACGCCAGACCGGACAAGACGACGCGACCGAAACAGCGAGACGGGTAGCGGTCAAGAGACCGTACAGTGGGCGGGGAAGGCATATATACCCTTGTCCCCCTCCCACGGCCGGAAATGACGCGGCCCGGAGACCCCCCCTGGTCCCTAGCCCAGGGAGCCTAGACAGAAGACTTCTGTGCCTTCCTGTGGCACTAAGGCGGCCGCCCTGTTGGAGGGTCCCCTACGGGGCCCCCCTGGGCAGCCTTGGCAGAGTTACACAGGTTGTAAAAGGAGGCAGAGGATGACGCGGTTTGAGTTAGTCAATATTTTTATACTGAGCATCATTACCTCACTGAGCTACATCTACAGCTTGCAATCCGCCGTTTTCTTGCCCTATATAACGTTCTCAACATATTACAATGACTAAACCGAGCGCAAGCATGGCTGACAAGTGTTTCTAGACTTTGAGTGTTAAAGAAAAATAGAATTATATTGTGTGTGGCACCTTCAGTCTGTCTTAGCTTTTTATCCCAACGTGCCTTGCATCCCAGAGACGTGTGGCTCTGCATGCATTGTAAGAAATAGTAAACTGCATGCCCCAGCATGCAAAGCGCGCTGGGCAAAAACATGGCGACGGGCTAAAATTGTCTCAGACGACCTGGGGACAGTAGAGATTTCTAAAGAAGCTTTAGGGGAACAGGAAGCCGGCTTGGAGTCTTTTTGCCGGCAAAACAGTAACAAGTCTGGTGTTTTAAAAGTCTACAAATAAAGTCCCGAAAACGTGGTCATGGTTCAAAGAGAATGTCGGAAGGAGATAAACTACAGTAACTCGATGGTTTAAATAAAGTAACTTGAAGGTTTAAATACAGTAACTTGGAGGTTTCTTTATGAATATTGTATTATTCCTGTGTCTAAACCTCAAGCATTCCTGAAAAAAGCACGGAAGCTTGCTGTGCTATGTACAGAGTATTATAGGAAATATATTGCTTTACCTTTGTGTGACCCCCCGGGGGGTAATGAGGGAGGGGGTGTGGGAAGCAGAGAAAGCTGGCAATGAAGTATCACACACTGGGAGGGGGATTTAAAGCAAACACTGTCTTGGTAACAGTGATTTACTAGGGCAAGGTGACCACTGTCATTGATATCTTGATTTGTCGTTTCCTAAATGACTGGGCCTGTGCGATCAGAAACCTAGGGGCAAAATGGACTCTGCAGGATTCCTTTATCCACTACCGCAGTGAGCAGTAGGGTGTGTTTGGAGACCAGCTCTGCCAGGCTGGCATGTTCAGCACCATATGTTCAGCAGCACCCTGAAATATTTGTGCACCACTCAGGCAAATATATGAAGTTCCCTGGCATATAGCGGTATTAATACTCAGGGTATTTCATTTTTAGGAACGGGAACCCTGATGGTTTATTACCTGGCCCGTGAATATGGCAGTGTGTCCTGGCATTGGGTCATTTCCCCTTGCGTAGGATTTTCACTGGGAGTTTTCTTCTACTGGGGACTTGGCACAAGTCGGGGAATTTCTCATCATGTATTACAAATATTTGCTTTCTGTGCACCCAGTGTTTTCAATGGGCCACTGAAACGTCTCACAGTCACATGAATGACTCGCTGCTTTGGAGAGGAAAATGTAGGCTCCAGTGTATTGCAAGATTTTATTAATCTACAATGAAACGACTAGTAAAATCCTCATCTGCCACCACATAGCCTCTGCCATCCCCTACAACAGAAACGATCAGAGTAGGCCCATTTAAAGGGTCTAACATGCAGCTGCTGTGAACAGCATCTGTCATAGGCGTCAAGCGGCGCTGCCAAAGATCACACTGTAAACGTCAGCCCAGGCAGAAAACAAGAACTTTGAAATCTGCCTTCAAGCCTCACAGTCTATGTATGCATGCATGCATTTAATAACAGTTTGGACTAACATATACAAGCAGTGTGGACCGAATGTAATGGCATCTCTTGGTATACTGCCAAAGCTTGTAGGTGCCTACTTGGGAAACAGATTTATGATTTATTAGAATTTATTTTTGTAACCTTTTATTTTGAAATATATCAGTACATCAGATTGATTTTTAAACTGTATATACATTCATTGAAACGTATTTTTTCCCCATGCCTCGATTTAAATGTTTTGTTAACTGTATTACCATGATGCATACATTAAATGGGGAGAGGTGCACGAAATAGTTTACCCTTACCAGTACATAAATATGTACAAACATACCCACGCCTTTACATTTGTATAAAGTGTCAAATGATGGCGATTGGGGAACTGATGGTCCTCTTTCCACTGAGGTCACTCAGGTTTGACCTCAACATTTCTGGCGGAACGATGTCATACCTCAGCAGGTCTGAGTCATGTAGGGTCCTGATGCTGCGCAGTAGGGACAGACTTTCTTTAGAAATGGTGCTAGAAATGCTTGTTTGTGGATTGAAGCCTCCTGATTTCTGTAACCAAATGGCACCAGACAGAAAAGGGTGCAAATGGTCTTGGAGAGCTTGAAATTTGAGATGTTGCAAAAGTGCAAGTAAAGGGCACTCCAGGGTGTATGGATCAGGAATTGGAAAGAAGTGTTATCCTGATGTGTAATCTCTACATGTGGTGTGGTAAGGAAAGCATGAGTTGACCTCGGTTGTCTGCTCTGGACATAGTGCAGCAGCTTTATTTGGATTAACAGTGGCCTTTAACATGGCCCAGGCTGAGGATGTTTCCTTTGATCCTTTTAGGTTCTAACACTTAATGAAGACTGACTAGGACTAAGAAAACCTGAGGTCTGAGGATTTTCCTGCCAGAGGAGATAAAAGCCAGGTTGGTTGTGCTGGTGACCAGTGCTTAATTTGAGGCAGTGGTTTCCGGTGCTCGGCACCGGCACCAAATTGTTAACACCGCCAATTATGGCAGTGCGCCACATGGTGGTGCTATTTTTCTAGTTTAGATAAGCACAGCAACAGTTGTTTATTATTTCAATAGACATTAAAAATGACTAATACCTGCCGCTCAAGCCATTCTTAAAGCTTTGGGGGCCTAAAATTGTCACCATCGTAGGAGTGTGACAGTTAGTAGTTGTGTTGATGTCATTGGCAGTGGTGTCAGGGGCAATGGGTGGTGCAAGCTGCAGTTGCCTCCTGATGTGGGCCCTGGCACTTATTATTTTACAAATTAAGCACTGCTTGGTGACCATGGCCACTAAGCATTCATATCGACTGAGCTGAAGTATTAACCGATAGGCGAAGAGGAGTGCTAGACTCCAGACCTCAGTTTAATGTTGAGCACCACAATGCCTCATTTTGCAGATAATTTATTTTTTGTTTGTGCGCACCCCTCCACATATTGATGGTCATCAGGCAGAACAGAAGAGATTCAGGTTTTTCTGATGCTTTGAGGGAAGAGCTCTTCCATCAGCTGGGTGCCCTCAGCTATTCAGAGCTATCGATGATGGCGAAAAGGGATACATGAAGCCCTCTGAAAATAGAGGGGAGAATACAAATCTATGTGGTACCCCATAGCTAGCTTGGTTGAAGACAAGCTTGAAAGGTGTAATATAAACTTATTAATGAGAGTTCAGACTAGAACTCTCATTCCATCCGGTCCTATCTCAAAGACGGTCAAACAAAATCATGCGATCAACTGTATCAAATGCCATAGATGGGTTTGGCAAAATCAGGGCAGAGGGGCTGCATTGGCTATCCTCCTTCATCCAGGTCCAAGATGAAGTCAGGCTCTGTCCATGTGCCTGGTCTAAAGTCTGGAGCAGGTTATAATTTACAAGATAAGACTGTGGTCTGTATTAGCCCTACTCTCTAGGATCTCGGACTGGTCTGGCCCTTGGCATCTTAAATTCACTTGGTACCAGCACAATCAGCCAAGGAGAAGTTAACTGTGTCATTTAGGGTTTTATATACTACTGGATTATTGATTAGTGCCATGAACATATCAATAGGGGAAAAGTGCAGAATCAAGCCTGGGCGTTTGCTAGAAGTAATGCAGCAGGCCTCGCGAGTAGCATCCAATAGGGATGGGTAAAAACTTCAGACAAATTTCAAAACAAACAAAATATGCTTTTTTTTAAAAAAATCTTTCCATGGATTGAAATTGGGGCTGAGCCACTGCCCCACAGTTGGACAAAAAGCCCAAATCATGTAAGGGGCCAGCATGACTTATTTAACTTAATCCTAACTGCATTAGAGTAAATAAATGACTTGGACCCCTGTCAGTGCACATCAAAGGAACTTCCCAGCAGGGAAGTCTGTGCGCCACACCTGCCTGCAGGGTCCTCTTGGGGCTGTAGCAGGCAGGTAGCACACACAAGTTCTCCTGCTTGGTAAGTTGCTTTGAAGAGCACTGTCAGAGGCGGGCAGTGTGATTGACCCTATGTAATTACCATCAAGGGCTCGGACAGTGCAATAATTCCTCATTGCATGCATCACCTCGTGCATGGAATTAAGAAGTCTTGTTCTGCAGGACATTCTGCTTGTATTCCAATTTTCTTTTCAAGCTCTCTCAGGCTGAGGTGCAAACAGTGAAAATTGTAGAGTTTTGCATCAGTGTACCATGGATTGAAAAAAATATGTTGCCTTCCTCAGAGTCCAACGCAGGTAAAACAAAGGTAAAAGGTTTCACCAATTTCCTCACCTAAAGGTAGAATCCGCTTCTTTCCTGAGTCAACAATAAACAATATAATGTAGGGATAAACAGATTTTCACCAGATGAAGGAGGGCATGCGCTTTCTATCTTGGAACTGCCAAGTTATCCCATGGTCCCCGCTGCTTTAGAGGCTTGTCTGTAACTTGATAAGCCCTGAACATCATTCTCTTTAAACGTTGACTGGATTTATGTCCCAGCCCGATGATAGCATCTATAAGTGGCTTTATATGTAGTGTCTACTATACAAAATCCCACTTATTAATGCTTGATGTAAAAAGAGGACAATTGTATCAGTACATGGGTTGAGGGTAGACAGTCACATCATGTTGCGTAGATCATCATGGGTGGGCAGAGTCAAGAAAAATTGGGATGGAAATTGCTATTAATTTCAATAGCTCCTTTGTAGCGAAAAGCATCCTTAGTATGATCTCCCAACTTAAATCTAGGGGTTCTAATTCGGCCATTGTGGCTCTACCTCTGGGTTATTTTATAGGCCCAAGATCGATCCATCTGTCCAATACGGTAGGTTTCAGGGGGGGTGCATGGGATTTGGGTCAGGGAAGTCAGCAGGAGGGAACTTTAGATATAGCCACATTGTTGAAATAGAAATGTTTTAGCCGAATTCTTTATGCTTTGCATGTCTTAAGTTAGCATTCACAGCACCATTTTGTATTCAGCCGCCATTTTGAGCTATGATCGAAACTAACTCCAGTCTCACTCTGTCTGCCTCAGCAGAAAGCAGCTGCGATATTTTTTTAAATATCTCCAAGGTTGAGCTTCGCTGTACTAATGAATAGACTGTTTTGTCATCACATACCTTTCTCACTAGATAGGCCTGCTCCCACCCTTAGAGCGGCAGGCACAGGCAGAGTAACCTTGACGTTGAGATAGCATGTACCCGGTCCTGGGATTACAACTCATCCTTCTGTATCTCCTTTGTTCAACCAGCTCCCAACTGGAAATTTCAGTCTGGGCGTGTCTCTAGTGATCCTGAAGATGTACATTATGTGTTACCACGTTGGCAGAGGTCAGTCCCTCTGCAGCAATCTAAAGAGGCTGGTCAGACTGGACTCCACTCGAGTGCATCTCTAATAAATGCCTTTGGTTTGTATTCTCTACTGTCTGACCGACTCTTCATTTATTAGGAAGACTGAGAGGCGGTCGCGAGTGACCCGGGTGGCCCTAATCGGGTCACTTCCTTAAACATCCAATAGGTTTGGGCCTCTTAGCTCATTAGATTGCTGTGATTGACGGAGTCCAGGTCCCCCTGAACTAATTGCACCTCTCCTACAGTGTTCCGGGGGACTTCAGGGTTATCCAGAAGTCAAGGGGTGTAACTTTATTTCCTGGAACATTGCAGAGCTAGCAAGTAAGTTTGACAATGCAGACTGGGTGCATTTTTTAAGAAGGTTTGACGTGATCTGCCTCCAGGAGACATGGGCGACCGTAAACAGTTATTATCTGGAAGGCTACAAAAACGTCTTTGTGCCAGCCACACCCTCTATATCAGGAAACGCGAAGGGGGTTTGGTTAGTTTTGTTTCTTTAGCAGTCCAAGTCAGCTCTGTCATATTGCGTCAAGACTCCCCCACCTTACAGGTGTTGTCATTATCTAGGGGGACAAATAAGCTATTGCTTTAAAATTTTTATAACGCGGTAGTTAGTCCTCCAGAAGTATGAAATATTAAACAGCTGGGTTTTTGACTGAGAAACATGACCTGGAGTAAGCAGTTTTGCTCGAATGTTCTCATTGCAGGGGACTTTAATGTCCACTTATGTGGGGACCCTTGGTCTAGGGGGTTAAAGATATGGGGTGTGACGCCATGCCGGTCTGCATATGGAACACATCCATAAGGGCTCTATACTTCACGAATGAGTTTGATTTGTTGTCTGCTATGAACAAATTGCCCCCGGACAAAAAGGATGTTGTCCCCACTTTCACTGGGAGAAGTTGCAAGTATTTTATAGATTCCATTTTTGTTTCCACACCTTTTTTTCTTATATTTTGGATTTTATTATAAAGTAGAGTGTATACGGTGACCATAACCCAGTATGTGTTTCGACTGGATGGCCCCGGGTAGAAAACTTAGCCAATAATGGAGCAACGGTGGCACTGACAGCTGTGGACGGGGGAAAGAGATTGAAGGGTACAGATTATACCGGATCAGTTTTATGAGTCCCTGCTCACCCAGTGTTCCAAGGAGTTTGCCTTTTGCTCAGACAAGCATTTATTATTAATCTGGGTTACCGTGATAATATGAAATTGTTTTTATTATGGATCCATCAAAGTTTTTGCTATTTAACTCTGTATTATGCATTGTTCGTGTTCCGTTATTTGGTGGAGCCTTTTTTTAAGGTGTTGTTTGACATTTATGGTTTTCTTGTAAAAACCGAATACAGTTGATGATGATGTATCAGTATATTTAACATACAGCGTACCCTTTTTCACGTAGTGTCACTCAGTGGAAGTGTTTTATAGGACTACGTTTATTTATTACACATTTACTACTTGGCAGTCCATAGCCCTTACCTCCCCTCACCACCAATGGCGTGCACGGCCAAGTCTTTTTACCTATTGATCAGTGTTTTCAGTTCCTACATGGAGAGTCTCCACAGTGGCATCATAAAGCAAGTAAAAGGAGTTTAGTGCCATGAAAGGCTTTTTCTCTTTCTACCAAGACCCTACAAATAATGCAGGAATGGAGGACAGAAGGACGCACTAGGAAAACAGGCTTGGATAAAAAAAGAGGCTGTGGCGAGGGGGTTAAGAAAAATCAATATGTGGACTTTTCAAAGGATTGAAAAGAAGAGAAACTGTGTAAGGGAAGAATTCAAAGACGAATGAAGTGGGGGTTGGAAGGGGGGGGCAGTGGAGAGAACTCACTCCAGTCGTTTGATACAAGACAAAAAAAATGATATCATTAAGGGGTATAGAAGAGCAGTGGGGGAGAAGTCAAACGTCTTCAATGCAAGAAATATGCAAGGGCGGCTCCTCCGTTTGAGCGGAGGAGTGTTTCTCCACTTAAGTGCCCCCCAAAGCCCAGTGCTGAAAAAGAAAATGGTAATTTATTACCATTTTATTTTTTCATCGTCCCATCCTGAACAGAGTGTCAGGATGGGGCGAGGCCTGCTGAGTGACAGTAGGGAAGAGTGGTTGGCAGAGGGCTGCCTTTGCACTGTTTAAAGTGTGCATGTGTCTATGGCCGGCTGTCTTGGGACGGCCAGTCAGACATGTGCAATTTAAACCTCTCAACCCAGCTGCCTAAAGACAGCTGGGTTAAGAGTAAGTGCAGGTCTCCAGTGCACTGGGGAGTGCTGAGTGAGGCCGCTCCCTCCAATCAGGGCACTGCTCAAATACTGGTGAGCAGCGCCAGGGTTGGTCAAGGGAGTTTCAGCATCCAGTTCCTCCATGGGCAGAAGAAGAGGTCCGGAGCAGAGGACGTCATGTTCAGATGTGTTTGATTTTTTTAATGTAAATTTGTGCATTCGACCCCCCCCCCCCCCATTGTAGATGCCAGCCATCACTGGAAGAATGATGAATGGATCACTAGTAATTTTCTTTTTTTAATTAATTATCTTAGGTAAGCGTTTTGAGTGGATACTTTAGAAATGCTCCATCAACTCCATTACAATGACAAGAAACTTAAAAATGCACTATAGACCCATGCCCTAAATACTTAAAGTGAAAGATGATATCTCTCAGTGAAAGTTGACATGAATGTTCTTCAACAGTGACAGACTATGTCACAGGAAACCAAATAAATCTTTGAGGAAATGAAATTCTTTCACTAAAACAATGTTTCTTTGCTTAGAATGTGTCACTGTTCTAATGAGCAATTATGTAGCAAATTATGTTCCTCCATGGTGGCACCAGCATTTTGTGATTATGAGAGGACTAGTTTCAAGATGAGATGATATTCTCGGGAATGCTTGTATGGTTGAAATGGAAACAGCGCTAGGTGAAACATCACTGTAGAAGCACAACTTCGAAACTAGATTGTCTGCATTGTTTTTGCTCAAGTTTTAAGTTAGAGGGCAATGTACTCTATTAGTGCAGGACTCCATGCAGTTATCCCAAGTGCTATGCAAGCACTAAGCATTGGACCACCCACTTTAGCCTCCTTTTGTTCAAATGGATTTGAATTTTTATTGACCTTGAATTGGATACATAAACATCCCATATGAGCCACCCTCAACACCCAAGTGTCAGGTAACCTGATCTCTGCCAAAGGACAGAGAGCCCTTTCAAGGTGGAACGGGCAGTATGTTTCTACACCATTCTTTGTATTCAACCTTTTCAACATTCATACTCAGCTCTGGTTCTATGTCAGAATATTTATTTTAAAAATGTTGATTATAGAATAAGGACTTCCACATTATCATAAAGGTAAGTCTATATAGGAAACTATAGATTTAAGATTCTCATCATCATAATTACAAACTTTGAACATGTACGTATAATAAAAAACAAAATCAGGGTATATAGCTGTGCGGTAAAAAAAAAAAAAACTAAAAAAAAAAAGGAAATTGGATTTACCTTGACAATATAGTGGCTGTCGATATTCTGGAGAAAATATTTTTGGTTGATATTGCAACATTATATTCTGGTAATAGATCCTTAGCTACTATACCTCAAATTGTTAACTCTAAAATGATCTAGATTATTTCTTTTCAATTTTCCTTTAATGACACTAAGGAGATATCCCATCTGATAAAAATTGAAAAAGATACGAGTACCTTATAGCAACACCCTATGAACACTAGTCTTCAACATCACAGTAAGCTCTTCCCTCTTCTATCATCTCTCACTGGTGCCCTTCACCAGGAGCTATTGCAGAAGTTTCATAACTATGGTTGTTCAGCCTACTGGGAGGGACAGATAATTTACGATTGGCCTTTGCTATTTATTCAACACAAGTTGAGTATTGCAATAGTGTGTGCACATATTTGTGTAAGCCTTACATGCTTTTGTGCCCCTGTCACAGGTGTTCAGCTAAAGTAATCAAGCATGATACTGCCCATTTAACCGTCCATGAAGACCAACGTAACCCAGTACAACATTAATAGTTCTACCAACTGCACCTTATATTCTCATTTTTCCTAGAACATTTTACAAAATTAAAATGCCTAATGTGATGCTGTCCAACATCACCAACATTTACAACAATTTCAACATCCAACCCACCACCCTCAACCCAGACAACCTCAACCAACCAGGGAACACCAGCCAAACCATCACCACCTGGTCACCGCTCCCCGCCCTGACCACCTCAGCCATCGCGTCTTTCATCTATTCCGGGCCGCCCACCGACCCCTGCCCCCCATCACCTCTACAACCTTGCAAAACAACCCAATCAGTACGCAACTCACCAGCATCCTCAACACCTCCATCTTCACAGCAACCTTCCCGGATAGATGGAAACACGCAGATGTCAGACCCCTTCTAAAGAAAGCCTCTGCTGACCCCAATAATCTCAAAAATTATCATCCAGTCTCCCTGCTCCCCTACCCAGCCCAAGTTCTCGAGAAAGCCATCAACCACCAGCTCACCAAATTCCTGGAACAAAACCACCTACTGGACGCCTCTAAATCAGGATTCCATGCCAACCACAGCACTGAGACCGCTCTGATGGCTGCCACGGACGGCGTCAGCATACTCAGACCGTGGTGAAACTGTGGCTCTGATCCTCCTTAACCTCTCTGCAGTGTTCAACAGTCTCCCACAATATCCTCATCAAAAGACTCTACAACATTGGCATACAGCAAGATGCCCACAAGTGGATCACCTCCTTCCTTAAAGGACACACACAGAGCATCTGACTGCCTCCCTTCACCTCCGCACCCAAAGACATAATTTTGGCATGCTACAGGATCATCCTTCAGCCCCACCCTATTCAATAGCTACATGACCCCCCCTCGCAGACATCGTCCGATCCAACGGACTCAACATAATCTCCTATGCAGACGACACTCAAAAGATCCTCTTGCTCACCGAGGATCCCTCCAACGCCAAAACCAACTTCTGCAATGCTATGACTAATGTAGCCAAATAGATGAGTGACAACTGCCTCCAACTCAACTCCGACAAAACTGAAGTACTGATCTTTGGGAAGAACACCTTCGCATGGGACCACAGCTGGTGGTATGCAAAACTCAGACCCATGCCCACACCAACTGACCATTCACACAACCTCTGCATCCTCCTCGACAGCCAACTGACCATGAAATGACAAGTCAACGCAGTCGCCTCCTGCTGCTTTCACACACTTCACATGCTCCACAGAATCTTAAGATGGATCCCAACCAACACCAGAAAGACCGTCACTCAGGCCCTCGTCACCAGCCACCTCGACGACGGCAATGCCCTTTATGCCAGCATCTCCACCCACCTCCTCACAAGACTCCAGACCATACAGAACACTGCAGTCAGACTCATCCTGAATAAACTTGCATTGCCCCCACCTGAGACCTCCAATGGTTCCCCATCCAGAAAAGATGCCAGTTCAAGATCCTCATGCACACCTACAATGCCCCCCATGACCTAGGACCTGCCTACCTCAACCATCAACTGAACTTCCACCAACCCGCTAGACACCTTTGCTCCTCTTCACTCACCCTCACACATACCCCTGCATCCGTAGCAGTGGTGGTTGCTCCTTCTCCTACATCGTTGCCAAGACCTGGAACGACCTTCCCCCCCCAGCTCCGTACAGCCCCCTCGTTGGCAGATTTCAGAAAGAGACTCAAGACCTGGCTCTTTGACGGAGACACAACCCATATACCCCTAGGGGTGACAGTACTGCACTTTACAAATGATGTTTGATTAATTGCTGTCCTAGGACAGTGGTCTTACATTACATTCGACCCCTTGTATACCTGAACCTTACTTCTAGATACTACACGATATGCAGAATGTGTAACTTCTATTAAGTACTGCACAGTACATTTTTTGTTAGTATGGTTTCCATGAAGATACTTTCTAATTTTCCAAGTCAATTATCACACAAGCAGTCTAGTTCTTCAAGATGACAAACTCTACTGGTGAAATTCTTCGTTTTACCTATTAAATTGAGAACCTATTAAGAAAGGGGTTTGAGACCTCAGTGTTTGAGGGCAGTGTCCCTGGAGTAATCTACCATTGCATGTTGACAGTGAAGTTAACTAATTCCAATCCTGAACAACACTAAAACTCGGCTCCTCCCTAAAAACTATAAATGTCTTATACACGGATCCAGTGTTCACTTTCCCAGCATTCCTTCACCATTGTTTATTCTGCAAAACATGTAGCAGCAGACATGCATCCTTTGGTACTTGAAATAACAACCAAATAAATATGGATTGGGAGTCTTGCTGGATCATGCATACTTTCTCTTGTATTGGCACGTCACCAGATGCAACAGTAGCTTGTTCATTGAATCCACCACTCTGTCACACATCGTCTACAAATGTCTGGAAACCTCCATATTTTAAGAAGTGCAACTTATATAAACACATGCTGTTAAGCAACTAAAGTTTTTAAATGTTTGCTCAGCTCTGCTCAATCCTTTCTTCTAGTCCAATAGCTTTCTCTCCAGCCACTGAGAATGTTAGCATAATCTATGACTCGACAAGATGGTTCCATGTCACCTGAAGGTGGTCAACACATCACATGTAGGAATCACAGAAAGCTCAATCAATGTTTTGATTCTCCAATGGTTGACATAGTGTGTACTATTACTTTGGGAAACAGTGTCATGCAATGTACAGCTCATAAGAACTTTGAAAAGTGCTGTACAAAAACATAATACTTCTTGCTGTCTTTCTTTGCTCACATTCCCTGTTCCCTTAACTAGCTATCATAAATGCACAATCACGGAAAAATCAAGTGCTTGCCTACATTTAAGGGGACCAAAACCTTGTTCTCCTGTTTCCAAGCATCAACTACTGCTCTTCTCAATTTAGCTTGCATACTCTTTGCGCTTCTACTGTATCCATGTACTTCTGCTGAAACTCCCTTGATCACTTATGTTTCTTTCTCCTTTTTAGATTTGTTAGTTACTTTTCACCACATCTTCATTTTTGAATTATTTTTATTGATTTGGTATATCTTCGATAGTCTGCTACCTGCTTGTAATGACAAAAATCCACAACATCCTGGGCAGCCGGCACCTCCTAATTCTTTTCCACTTTGTCTCAACGTTACCCCCTGTACATTTTGCTTTTTGACAACTGAGTTACCACTAACCCCTCCAGAACCCTCAAATGACATATTGTTCCTCTCGGGATCACTCAATCGAGGCCTTAGAAGGGATTCCCACACTGCCTTACTTTAGCCCAACTGGGTGTCATTCCAGAGTCGTCCTGATACCTCACATTGGCTGATGGCAGCTGGTTTATAGTTTTTGGTATGCTTAGGTCCACCAGAAAAACTACATCCTGGTCTCCCCCGTAAAGTGAATGTCAGAGGCTTGGGACATGGATTTGTGTGCATTCTTATTCAATTAGGTATAATGTTCCTGAACATTATGGGTAGTAATTGCTGGCATAACACTTCAAGATCTTTAGTGAGTATAAATTATGATATAGGGCTTTACAAACATTAGCAATCTGCCAATTTTAAGTGCACCTCTAAATGGTTGCAATTCAAATTTTTATCTTAAGAACGGTGTTTGTAAGTAGGAGGGCGACTACTATATCACTCAGTTCAGTTGGACTACAGACCCAACACATTGAAAGGGTTACATTATTAGCTCTCCAAGAGCATTACTGGTTTTCATGCACACTGGGGGTCAAGTCCCACCCATGTTCTATTTATATGTTACTCCCTTATTTTTTATTTATTTATAACGGAGTTTTATATAGCGCGAACTTGACCTGAAGGTGTCCGGTATCAGAGCGCTTTACACGTGCACCAGGTGCGTTACATGAGGACACATTCATTTTTTTGTTAGGCACGGGGAGATTAAGTGATTTACCCAGGATCACAGGATGTTGTGCGTCCCTGCCGAGACTCGAACCTGGTTCCCCAGCTCCGAGGTCGACCGCCCTTGCCGTTAGGCCAACTCCTCTCCCTTGAGTTAATGGATGCATAATGATGCATACCTTTCACTATTATCACGTGTTTTGAATAGTTTCCCTAGTACAACTTTTAGAGATGAATCAATGCATGTTAAATACTTGTTCAGGTTTCTCCATTTTTGATAGTCACATAAATAGGATATATGTGGTCTGCTTTTCTGCTTTGTAACAGTAACAGCCGCCACTTGGTTGCTTTACATTATATTTTGGTTTAATATTTTACTTTGTTTATATTTACTCTGTCTTGAATTAATAAGGAGGGAACAAATAGTCACATGGCGTTCAATTTACGTTTATCATGTAAGAATTACTGTCGCACTTGTATGAAGAGGTGATAGACAGAAGAGACATTTTGGGATTTCTTTCCCTTCATTATCAATTTAATTCAATTGTATATGATTTATGAAATGGCACAAAAAACTTCTCAAAATCAGAAAAATGCAAAACATGTTACAGCGGCCCATCAGAGTATGTTCCTATGTCTATGGTTTACCGCATATTTTAAAAGGTGATTGAGCCTTGAAGAAGATCGTGAGATTGAAAGGCGGTGCCGAATAAAGGAGTGTGAGCGCTTTGTTGTTGCTGGAGATATGATACGGTATATATCCTGGATTTAAAAGTTTCCGGAAGGAAATACTGCGTGAGACCCCCCTCTGGCAGCAACGAACATTTCGACACCCGTACACGCGGCAGGTGGACTCTGAGTCAGAGGACACGGAGAGACGCAGGCCACGAGGAAAGGTAGGAATTATTGAACTGCGGGGGGTGGAAAGGCGTGCCACGGCTGAACACAGAAAACCGCATTTACCGGCATAAACTGTTCAGATTGATTTATTCGTTTATAAGCAACAATGACAGCCGTTGCGCTACGCGAACGAGAGGCGGCTGCCTTGGAAATGTTTAGCGATGCACCGATGGCGTCTATGTCAGGGCGAGGAAATGTAACAGCACCAAGTAGTCATACCACCAATTTAAAGGATAAAATGAAAAAGTTAGAAAAAGCTATGCGCCAAGAACAAAGCAAGTGGTGGGAATCGAGAACACTCCAGCGCTACATCGAAGTTGGGAGAATACCTCGGGGGCTCAGAATTCTTATAGCCCCCAGTTACGAGAACCCTAATCCAAATATGATGCGCAAATGGGCAGAAAGCAACCTAGACTCATCCAAAAGACTGGTAATCATTTTAATAAAATATGCTGACATTGATCGTGCTGAACTTGTGAAGGATATAGATCAAATCAATGATGAAATTGAAGCCATGGGACAAATGGAGGAAGTTGTGAAACTACGACAGGAAATGTCAACAAGATTACGAAAGGAAGAAGAGAAAATCAAAGAGAGGAAGACATTTAAATTCCATAGAGATAAGATAGATTATGAGTCGGGGCAAGTTTTCACGTTCGCCCAAAAATATGACTCCATGAAAATATCCAAATTTAAACCCAGAGAAGAACAAACAGCAAGCACCTCAGGCAACAGAGAGAGGTACGAAAATACATCTATCTCTGACCTCAGTTCTGCAGTGGAGAGTGAGACGGAATCAGAGCTGAGAGGTCCCCACGAAGGACAATTGCCACAGAAATTATCACTAGGAGAGGAATTGGATTTTTTATGCAAGGAGAGGAGGCAAACCCTCCGCCCGCGAATACAGAGAAACAGACTAGACTAAACAACAACGTCAAACGTCGGAAGAGGAGGAAAGCGAGGAAGAGGCGCTACAAATGTAAAGAGATCAACAACAGGCAGATGGAAACAGAATTAGACACAAGCAAAACTAAAACCATCATGAATCTTGCCAAAATCGATCTATCAATAGCCGAAGAACAATTATTGAGTTTAGGCTTATCATATTGTCCAGAAAACGATTTTAACTATGCAATTACTAGAATGGATATCTACAAAAGTGTAAGGAAGTTAAAATTAAAGAAATACCATCTTCTCACAAACAAAGAAGTGAGATTAAATGAAACAGCAATATCAGGGGATCAATCATCAGCAGTGAATCTTTCTATGTCCGACATGCCCCTGTTGCAAGATTTGCAAGAACTAATGCATGAAGAACAACCGAGATGTACACTATGGTCTGGTTCTCAGCAAACAGGAAGAGACAATATGAACAACACCCAAGATAGAAGGTATAGTAATACCAATATAGGACATACACCCTTTAGACCAAAGTCGACTTTTAATCCGATATCCCCAAGGGATGCAATCGATATTTTCAGTGAACAAATAACATCCCAAATCAAGAAGCTCAATTACAGAGTACGTAATACAAAACAGAGATACTATAGGAAAAATCATCAATACTTCTTACTAATGCAAAAATTGCAGAAGAATAAAAAGATCGTGATACGCAACTCAGACAAAGGTGGCAATATCGTTATTTGGTCCAAGAAAGAATATATGAAAGAGGCATATCTACAACTTAACGACAAGGAGTGTTACATCAAAAGCAACGCATTGAAATTAAAAATCATGTACAATGACTTCTACAGGAAATTGATGGCCTGGAAAAGTTTAGGTCTTCTAAATGTGCAAGAGCATAAATCTTTGAAAAATGAGACTCCCACTGTACCCACAATTTATTTTATCCCCAAAGTACATAAGAATCCCCTGAATCCACCGGGAAGACCCTTAATATCTGCCAGAGACAGCTTGCTAGAACATAAGTCACAATATGTGGACTACTTTTTGCAGGAGCACGTCCAGGCACTGCCATCATATGTAAGA
The DNA here is from genome assembly GCA_963921515.1 of Calotriton arnoldi. Taxonomy (NCBI): domain Eukaryota; kingdom Metazoa; phylum Chordata; class Amphibia; order Caudata; family Salamandridae; genus Calotriton; species Calotriton arnoldi. Next base: position 1,330,360 of record CAWUFW010003858.1, on the reverse strand, counting down.
GATACAGGGGACTTTTTGAGAAAACTGGGCAAGTTTGAATGGAAGGACACTTATATCCTCATGGCGCTGGATGTGAGCTCGCTTTACACGAGCATCAACCACAGAGATGGGGTAAAAGCACTGGAACATTACCTGAACAAAAAACTAGTGCAATATGAACAACACAACAAGATGTTGATTGAGATGGTCAAATTCTGTTTAACCAACAATGTATTTATGTTCAACAATACCCTATTCCAGCAAACACGAGGAGTAGCCATGGGAGCCAGCTTCTCCCCCAGCTATGCTTGTCTTCACATGGGCTGGTGGGAGGAGCTGGTTCGGAGTACCACACATGGAGAATATGTAAAGAACAATGTAAAGTTATGGCTCAGATTCATTGACGATTTATTTGTAGTGTGGCATGGTACAAGGGAAACAGCGGTTGAATTTGTCAATGCAATCAATACGAATGACATCAATCTACATTTTACTGTCACTATAAGTCTTGAATCTGTAAATTTCCTTGATACCCAGGTATATGTGTCCAATGGCAAACTAGAAACTAAACTGTATCGCAAAGAGACTGCTGGCAATTCCATTCTCCATGCCAGCAGTGCTCATCCCAGGCATCTGGTAGAGAGCATACCGTATGGGGAGATGTTGAGGCTAAGAAGGATCAACAGTAAGGAGGAGGATCTCAAGATGGCACAGAGGGCTAGTAAGCAGAGATTCTTAGAACGTGGGTATTCACACAAAACCATCAATAAAGCTATCTTGAAATCCATGAAGATGGACAGGGCAGAGTTGCTTAGAGACAAAAGAATCTGTCCTTCAATGGAATGTAATCAGGCAAATAACGAAGCTAGCCCAGTAACTGGAACCTCGGGGTCTAGTGAGTTTAGAGTCATCATCGGATATAGTAAACAAGAACAGAGCATTAGATCTATAACTAAGCAAAGTTGGCCATTAGTTCTCAATGATCCGGTGATAGGACATCTTTTGCCACACAAAGATTCATTTACCCATAGTAGGGGACACTCTATGAGAGACAGTTTGGTGAAAACAAGCCCCGAGATAATGGAAGGGACTAATTGATTGACCACCCACAAAGGATTCCATAAATGTAAAACCTGCAAGGCCTGCCAACATGGGGTCAATAAGAGCACATACCAGACCCCATTTGGAGAAAAGGAGCACAAAATTAGCAAGACCATGACATGCAAGACAGACCATATCGTTTATGTCCTGCAATGTCCCTGTAAACTTCCAGTATATTGGAAGTACGAAACTCCAGGCTCATAAACGAGTGCTCCAACATATGAGAGCCATCCTAAATCAAGACAACACCTACCCAGTTGCACGACATTTTAAAGAAAAACAGGAGTCTAAGATAGAGGGGTTAAAATACTTTCTCATAGATGCAGTACCACCGAGTAGGAGAGGGGGCAATAGAGAGTCCAAACTAAGGAAATTAGAGACTCGCTATATCCTGGAATTAGATTCCAAATGCCCAGGAGGCCTCAACACATCTGAAGACCTTTACACATGCCTGCATTAAACTTACGGGGTTTGGGGTCAGTACAGCGTAGGACATATCAACAACAGTCATTTAACTAAATGGATTTATCAAAATACATCATGATGTCAAATGGATTTATCTAGCTATGCCCAAACTCAATAGCCATCGATAAGGATGTTATACATAAGGATATTCATACCATACAATTTCAATATAAAACATTTTAAAAATATAAAATAGACGCCAAATAAAAGCATTAAAAAAAAAAGTTTTTTAGTACATGAATTTAATCTATGATTTTATTGGTTTTAGTACGGGGCACTTTATTTATCACCTATTTATTTATTTTTGATGGATAACACAGGAGGTTGCAGTAATCTGGATCAACCTAGCAGCCAGGGTCTTTTAGAGAGGACAAAAAAATTATTTTTAGTGGAACAATAATTGTATTTTACAGGAATTTTAAAGATATTGTATTTATACATATATTTATTTCAAATCTTATACACAATACCCAAATGTATGCTATTTAATTATATGCGTATATTTATTTATATGCAAAATGTTCTGCTATGTATGTTATTTATGCTATTTATACCAAACTCATCAACCTATCAGTATACCCAATGGCACGCATTGTTCGGTCAGTCACTATGAGTCGTATTATTTTGATGGAGATATAAATCAAACATAAATGATAAATAAAAAAGTTTCTGTCGAGGCCCGCAAGGGAAGCCATTTATAAAGGAATACTGTGTGGAGAAATGTCCTATAAATCAACTTCGAGAGGCAATGACAAAAGAAGACAGACTGAACAAAAAGCATTGCAACAGTAGTTATCTATGTCTAGGATTGCGTAATTTGCACGTGTGTGGTTTGCACCAGTCACTTTAATAGTAATAGTCAATGCCGTAGCGGATGTCATGTGAACAAGGCTCAATAGAGCCGTAACGCGTAATGGCTGTCTGAAAATAAACAAAATATTTTGCACTGATACCGTGGTCCGTGCCCGTCTTTGTGGAAGTGATCTGCGAGTGTGACGGAATCCAAGATATATATATATATATATATATATATATATATATATATATATATATATATATATATATATATATCTCAAAGTGGCACTCGTCATTGTGTAGTTATAGTTATGTTAGAGTTTCCATAAGAAAGACATCGTTTGTTTCACTAATAACTTTGGTGCACTTTAACAAATTTGCACAAACCTTTCCAAAAAGGTTTATCTACTCTGGCCACTTCATGGAAATTTTTGTGAAGGTCTATCAAACAGCGCCAAGAATAAGGGGAGGGATCCCAAAAATGCAATTTCCTGCATTATTTCTCATAAGAAAGTTTTCTCTCCAATACAAAAAAATTGCAGAGCTGAATTAAACTAAATTTGACAAAAAGCTAGAACTTTACTCACATCATGAGTGATGTTATATGTGAGGTCATAAGCAGTGCATGACCAGGGTTTAAGTTATAGTTAGTTCACTAAACTATAACTGACAGACTTGCGTTTTTTCATTTTTAAAATATTGGTTCTTATCTCATTTTAACACCAAACTATAATGTCACTTTAATCCTTGTTTTTCAGTGAATTTGTGATTTGTTTTAAAACATAAGCTAAAATCTTATTACCATACCGAATTATAACGTCACTTTAATTTTTTGCTTTTTCAGTAAATGCATATGTGTATATATATAATGTGTTGCCCTGCTCCTAGATTCAATTCACATTGCTGTCTGAGTTAAGCCTTGGAATGCTAGTCCATGTGTATCTGAAGAATCACAGAATTAAGGCACTTCATTGAGTTCCACTTTCGGCTGCGGACTTGGTCTATAGAACGTTGGCGACCAGGAACAGCTTGCTTTGCTCTTGTTAAGAGCACGGTGACCCATGTACCTGGGCATTTTGGAGAACCTATCCTCACACTATTTTTCTGCTTCAGCTTATTACAATCTGTAATCTAGCTCATGCATTCTTTCCTGTCCTGATTTGCCTCTACCCTCAGGCTGCTATGTTGGCAAAACAGACTTATAAATATAACATAATAAAGAAGTACAGGGGTGCATAACATGTTGTTACATAAGAAAATCAGTATCGAGAACATAAACAGACGTACCCTTCTCAACCATTCTGCACCTTCACCAATCGAGCAAGAAGATATATTTGCAAAATGACTTGTCGCACATAAGCTATTGAAAAATACAATAAATTGGGAAAAACAGTAGGAAATGACTACTTGCCCAAAACTACTATTTTCTCACTTGCTCCTTGATGGCTGGTGTCCGTGCTCTCTTTTAGAGTGCAGGAAGGAAGCATTGCACAAACATCAGGTTTGCCAGAGCTGATGCAGAGGATAAAAGATTTGTAGTTTTCCAAGTCTCTGCAGAGACCATTGAAAGTAGGGGAGAGCGTGTGTGTGTGTGGTTAATGCCACAGTGCAACACGCCATTTTACTGCTCTTCCCAGGTCTGACAAGACTCGGTGAAGGAACGTTTGGGTGGCAAGGTGGGGAGGACAGATTGAATAACAGGTACCTGAATGCCCGGATCATTAATGCAGTTTTTTATCATAAACACGTGTATTAATATGGAAGGATATGTGGTCTAGAGGCTAAATTGCAAACCATGCAACATCAAGAACCAGGACCTAATCTAGGCTACATTAATTCAACAATAACAGCTAGATGGAGGCCAAAATCTTTACATCTCCCAGTGCTAAATTGTAAATGGACCTTATGCAAAAATACCTAACAAAAAATTGAATGGTACGTTTACATCTTCCAAGCACATCCTGACTTCTGTAATCTGTTTTGAACTGGACACCACCACCAAAATACTCTATATGAAGTTCCTCCGTATGTAATACACATAGTCTCTCAAGAGATTTTCTACTCTTTAGAGTTGCGTCTTTGCTCTTCAATAGTGAGTATAACACCCCTAAATGATAATTCTTTCAGAAGACCCTTGCAGATCCAGTCTGCATTACCATTCCTTTCAAATAGATCTTCGTTTGCTTCTTTACAAAGCGTGGATCGCCACCACCTAACAGCAAGGCCGTTGGGAGTCTTAATCAGCTATCAGAGATGCATGGGGTGATGAAACACTGCTCTGGGGCAATCTGTGTCCTATAGGTCTACATTATGCATACAGCATCACATGAACAGTGAAGTGTTAATAAAATTCCTGAACCCAAAGCAGCTTTTTGAATTGGTATTTAGCTGCTTCTTGGGAAAACAATTGGTACAGGCCTTTGCAATTCACACGGCGAGCGGACAATCGGGAGATAAAGTACAGCTGGCACAAAAGGCAACAAGAGACGGTTAAAGCAATTGTGATATCAGGGCCGATTAGGAATTAAAAACAAGAAGGCGAGGACAACTGAGAACACAAGGTGGATCCTAGGACTAGGAGAAAGTATTCTTTATCTGGTTATTAAATAAGTGCTGGTCACAATGATCTGTACTGTTTTTTCCCCCAAAGAGTACAAAGCCAAATTATGACCAATACTAACATTTAAGAGAAGCATATGCTCAATTGTATACAAGCATTTAGTGGGTTTATGGAGCTTTTCCGTTTGTATTGCAGTGTGCAGCCAGAACATGGGAACTTCAGGATTTATCGATGTGTATGGAGAGATTTAACAATTCTCTGATGATGATCCAACAGAGATAGGAAACCCATAGGAGAAGCAGTGTCAGGATTGAAGTGAACTCAGAGAGACATCATGTACGAAGGGTACCTGTGAGGAGATGGCCTGGGATGTTACAGGTCTTTGAGATTCTTAGACAGTCTTTGAATGTAATATGTAAAATTTCAAAAAGGGACAGAATCAATATGTTGATCTGTATTGGCCCTTAGTTTACCTAAAGGCAGAAGTATCACCTGTTCAGTGCCCTTTCCTGCCATATTCATATTATCCAAGCCTTTTTTCTTTTTTTTGTATTATTTCTCTTTCCCTATATTAGAGGGGTTGTCTTATGTGGTAGTGTACGGAAAGAATGTCTGTTAAGCTATGTACAAATTAACTTTTGATTACTCAAGTTTAGTATCTTGTTGTTTGCTTTTAATTTCATATAAATATAAAATCAATTTTCAAATATTTTATTTCTCAGGATAATTTGATTCATTTGCAGTAGAAGACAGTATACACAATCACAAAATTAAAAGAAACCAATTGAGAGAACTTGCTTGAGAAGTTAACAGAATCTGCAGAATTACTGAACAGCATGATTCATATCATTTCTGCTTGTTATATATGAGGCAATTTAAATGGCGACGTTTGAGCCATTGCATAGTAATGACCTCCTCTCTTCTGCGTAGGTCTTAAAGTTCACGCCTGTTGAGTGGAAGCCTCTGTACTTGCGACTGTACAACTGCATCCTATTTCTATAAATTTGTAAGACTGTGATGAGCCACTAAGCAATAGAAGCACATTTCCTTTGAAGAGGAACTGCAAATTAGATCATCAATACTAATGATTTTGGGCGGTAAGCTGAGAGAATGGATTCTAGCAGTAACATTATTATTAAACCAAAGGCATAATGACTTCATCGGAGCATATTTTATGGCGTTATAAAATCAACAGCAATACTCGTCAAATGCAAATATAGTGATATGTATTTTGTCTTCCAGGCTTTTTCCAACAGAATATAATGCATTATAGAGGCAGTGTGCATTCAGAAATGAACTTGCATAATAAAAAAATGTGGATTTAGCCTTATTTTTTCTAGTCGTTATTTGGTATACTGAAAAACTTGCATCCAACTAGACTACTAGCCTCATTAAAAGTCCACACACTGCCTCATATGCAGATCAATTGTGCATTCTGGATTTAGCACACTCATCAATGTACAGAATGCCAACCTACTATACCTATAGGGGTTGTAGTCACAGTTGCCTATTCACAAACGTGAATTTACACATGTAGTAACTTTGCATGTTTTTAGTAGTCACCATTTCTGAGTGTAAAGTTCCTCTTAGGCACAGAGATACATGCCTCCATCCTCTGGTAGAGGCTCTTACACTAGTTTCTATGAATGAAAAGTTACTATTCATAACTTCCCACACATAGCAGAGATCTCCCTATAGGAAAGTATTGGAAAAGTATTAAAGTTTATTATTCTTTAATAAAACGTAACTATTTTAATATAAAATATTAATGTAAAATAATTGTATATATTTACTGGAAAATTAGAATGAAATGAAATGTTATAGCACATTAAAATAAATGTGTATCAAGTAATATATCCCAATATATTTAATTAAGAATTTTTTTAATACATTTTGTGTATTAATTTTTCTTAAAAGTTATGTACAGAATTAATTTAAACCATTTTAAACAAACGTTTAATTTATTTGTATTTTAATATTAAAATAACCATTACATTTAAGAGTAATAATAATAAAAATTATTAATTAAATGTATCTATATACACAAATAAACACACACGTAAATAAAACAAAAGTATATACTTTTATTTTAAAATAGAAACTCATTTTATTTGTGCAACATTATTTCCTATTGGGTGTTATTTTAAGTAGTCTGCTACACTGTTTTCTATGGGAGTGTGTTGTAATATCTGTGAGTGGCCATGTGGGGTACTAGACTCACTCCAAGGTTGGACTGGATCATATATACTACTGTTTTAGGACCTTTATGGCTGTAGTAACATCAGAAGTGTAGTTTGTGAATAGCAATCGGCTTACATCTTTGTGGGTGGGTGTTTCTATTTGTACATAACCTCATAAACCCCTCTTTACCGTAGTACTACTTCACATTCTCCAATATTAAGTTTGTGAATAGCGCCCACAATGTTTATTCACATGCAATTTGATAGTGTCACAGTAGGAAAATGATCGGGTTTAGACGAGCATAAAAGCAAGCGCAAAAATAAGTTATTGTTCACAAATGAATTTTCACGCTACAGAACACCAAATTCCTATCCGCAAACTGGAATGCGGGCTGAAGGAAAAAGATATCCCTGTAAAATGGCTACACTCTTTCCTATTGCACAGAAGTTAGAATCAGATGAATAAATGCACATTTTAACCTATAACCACTAAACTCCAGTTCATTACTTACACCAATCTTATATTTTGCCAATTGGATACAATTATGGGGGGAAATTCAAAGGCATGGATTAAATATCCGTTTTATGTGGATAGCAAAAACCGACACCTGCAATTATACACTCAGCCACAATATCATAATTTGTCTCTACTTCTCACAGTGGAGTAGATTCTTTGGAACAGACTGCACAACTGTGAGGAACATAGGCCGCTCTGCACACCTGCAAGGAGCAGAAAGCCCTTTGAAATGGAGTGGTGGCATTTTCTAGGCCTGAGGGTACCAAATGTTAGTCATGGGCCAGCAGAATGTGAAAAGCCAGGAAAGAAGTGTAATTAATGCGCGACTTCTAAATTCTCCCTCCTATGAATGGTTTTTAATGACTATTAGAAGTGTGGAACACATACATTCAAATGTATTGTCTTATATCTTTCTTTCATGTGCCCTGTCAGGACAGCAGCGACCACCAAGTTCTGAAGCGAGTTTCGAAACAGACCCCAACTTTTGATTAAATGGATGGAAATAGTTGCTTCAAGTTAATCCTTAGTAAATCCCTCTGGACACTATTTATTGCCTCAAGTTTTAGCTCGTCTGAGCAATTGCAGAAGAAGGACCACCGTCTGCCAATAACCATTAGCCCTTCTTCAAAAGAAGGGCTGACAACTGCTAGACCTTTCCACTTTGAGTAGCAACACACAAACACCTACTTCGGTGTCATTCTCATTGTCATCCGCAGTGAAGCGAAGCCCATGTCTGAGCATAGCCATCCAACTTAGGAAGACTCACTGAGGCTGCAGCAAGCAATGAGAATGCTTGATTCAATCTTTTCCATCAAGAGTGCCATTCCATTCCACTGTTTTTAGCAGATGTGTACTATTGGTGAAGGTAGACGAATACATGTAAATCAGGCTCACATCAGAAAGGTTCATCATGTCTTAAAGTGCGACACCCTGTCCGCCTGCATGAGTCTACCAGCAAATGTAGGCACATTTAGCATTATGAGTCAACATCAGCAAGGAGGACCTCGGATCTTCAGGTTTATAAGAATCAAGTTTGAAGTTTGGCAACTACATTTTCCATCAAGTCACACATGAATGAGATGAGCTTCATCTAAATATTCCTGGCATGTGGTACGTCATTACATGCCGAACTACCACTTTCACTGCATAGCAAGTGCAATCTATCTGTACACTGTAATTAAATGGCAAACTCTTAATGACAGTCTCCTGGTTCTACATATGCTTTACTTATGATCTACATTACTTAATTAGAATGTGTCACACCAGGACAACTCAAGGTGGATTCTGTACAATGACTGGTTTTGTGGTGATTGTGAATTATGAGGAGCTGTGCAAAAGCCCAGGTTAATTCTATTCCATCGTATTACACTCATCCACCTGCTATGTGCAGTTAGAACGTGCTAAATTTCTAAGTAATGTGTAGCGAACGTGAGGCTTGGACATGCATCTCCTATCAACTACTTATTGAGCTGCATGTTAGACCATTTCATACATGCCCAAAGTTCAGGTAGTTCTTTTCAGAATATGTCTAGTGCACCCCACATACTGAACTGATTTTAGATGGTTGATTTTTGGAGTTCTCATTCAACTGAATGGACTTTTTTTTTCTTAACTCAGACCACAGGCCGAGTTAGCCCTACTAGAATTCAAACCACTGTCTGCAGATCTCTGGACTAGGGTCCTGCAAATATGCCTAGAAGTTTACACACTTATTCAGTAAAGTTTACCAGATTCCTTAAAAGCAAAGTAACAAATAAAAAAAAAAAGACAATTGGGGGAAAAACCAATAGGACTGGCTTTAATGTTCTAATAGATGGAAACATGTGAATGCACTAATGCACATCAAGGCTAAACCTTTAGGGTAAGCCAATGTTTATTTCACTGATTATGGAAGATCAACTGTATTTAATTAAAAAAAAAAAAAAGAAAGAAATCAAAAAAATCCCCCGTCGCACTATTTATTTGGCCACTGACCAAATACAGCCACTGTTACTTATCTGGCAGCCAGGTCAGCAGTGAAGTCTTTCCTGTGAACTGTATGGTCATCAGCCAGATGACCACAGTGAAAGGTGCAATGGAGTCTGCACTTTAAAATACCTTCCACATTGAGCCCTCCTTAGATGTTTATGTGTCACATACACACTGATACAGATTGGTTTTCAGTAGCTCATTTATTACTTTAGCTGACAACAGGACACACAAACTATTTGTCACAAGCAAGGTCTAGCTGATGCATAGTAGAGTGATACTTACTAAAGAATTTTTGTTGAGCAGAAAGGCGGTACGGAAGTGTATTTGGTGACTTAGGTTAGCGCTCTAGATCTTGCTCATCTCCTGTGATTTCCATTCATTGGCCTAGCCTCTCTGCCATTTACTTTTGCTGTTTAGGCGCATGCCTCGTCCTTTTGTCAGGCTCACAACTTTATTCCTCATCTCTATAGAAGTTGCTGTTTCCTCGCTCACTTTATTCAGTTGTTGCTTGGTGATGAGCTGTTTAGTGGATGGAAATTGTTTATTGTTCCAAACTGAAGCCAGTTGATATACTGGATGTGCACCAGTCAGTGATTAATTTGAGCCAGTGGTTTCCGATGCTCAGCACTGGTACTTAATCATCAACACTGGCACTTTTCATGAGCACCAGTTATGGACACGTTTATTTATGAGGAGATTAAGTGATTTGCCCAGAATCACAAGAATCACAAGATGTTGAGCTGACGCAGAGACTCGAACCTGGTTTCCCAGCTCTGAAGTCGGCAGCTCTGGCCATTCTGCCACATCCTCTCCCCACTTTCACGGTTAGTAGTTGGTTCTGTTTTAGGCAGCACTAACAGGAAAAATTGACTGATGCAGGCTGCCTCCTGATGCGAGCCCCGGCGCATCTTTTTCTAACAAATTAAGCACTGGCACCAGTGAGGACTAAGTGAGGGCAGAAAAAGAAATTAAATACCCTCATCTAAGATGGTCAATTTGTCATGATAGTGACTCCGTGGCCATTCAAAATTGAAGGAATTGCCTTAAACATATAAAGTTAAGCTGAGTTGCTGCTGGTGGAGGGCAGGCATCGGCAGCAGGCACTCAGTCACCACAGCGTCAAGTGTGCCATGAATGTGGGACTCAGAAGGAGCAATACTTATTGGTCTTGGAAGTATGGGGCAGACTAGGTAAGTTCCAACAAGCATTGCACAGATAAGGGATATCTTCATGAGTAAAGACAAGAGGAATCCCTTTTCTAAGATAGCCGCTCCATCACAACGCTGATGTTGCAGCCATCTTAGATGAGTGGATACCCTCTGAATCAAAGGTTGTTCATTGACCAAGTTAATCCCTACCCACCCACACCACCATGTAAAATGGCCAATGCATCAAGAGGTTGATGTGGCATCCATCTTACATGCAAGTGGGAGGATTCGGGATTGTAGAAATAGGTCAGCTGTATACCTGTACAGTAGTATATAATTACCAAATGTTACATGATTGCATAAAATACAAACAAAGAAAAGAGGGGGCACACAAACGGATGGGACCTCGATCGCATCACTGAGGGCAGCCCTAAGAAAGAAATGGTGGGAACACAAAAAACCCCACATAGAGAGGGAATGGATCAAAGTGTTCGCCCTGCTCAAGCAGAAGAATTCAGCAGGATTATGGAGACACATAAACCGGCTAAGTAGCAGAGGAGTTCAAAGAGAAAACGGAGTTGCAGAGCAAGACTGGCTGGTCCACGTAAAGCTTCTATATTCAATCGCCTATGTAAACACAGGCAACACTGAAGAGTCTAACTGCGGGGTGGACCACTTCCATCAACCCAGCGCGAAGATTGATGAAACGACCTCCAGCCCCCGAAACCCACCTGAGAGTCAGGGAGTCCAGGCAGAGATGCGTTGCAAGCCGTTAACCCAGATAAACCCTCAAATGGTCATCAAGTTACTTAAGAACATGAAGAACGATGGGGCCCCTGGGCCAAACGGGATACCTGCACCAGTTTTTAAAAAGGCCCCTGATTTCTGGGCAACCATCCTCACTCCTCTTTATAACCATGCTCTAATGACAGCAAAAACCCCTGATTCTTGGAGGGGCTCCATATTAGTCCCAATTTTTTAAAAAGGGGATCGATTAATGCCATCGAACTATAGGCTCATTGCTCTGCTCGATCTTGAAGCCAATGCTTATGCCCGCCTCATATTGAAGGACCTGGAGACCTGGGCCGAAGAAAAAAGCATCATTCCGTGCTACCAGACCGGCTTCAGACCACAGTCATCGACAATGGACAACATACTGGCGTTAGCGCACCAAGCAACTGAAGCAGCAAAAAAGAAAAATCCACCACTCTTTTGCTGCTTCATTGACTACAGCACAGCCTTCGACAAAGTGGTACAAAATAGGCTATGGCGAAAATTTGAAAACTGGGGCATTCCGCCAAACCTACTGAAGGCAATCAGATCACTATATGAAGGCACCTGGGTGTGGGTCAAAACCAGCTGCAGCACAGTGTCCCCCAAAATAATAACTAATAACGGGCTGAAACAAGGATGTGTACTGGCCCCCAACCTTTTTAACCTGTATACGGCGGATTTGGGGGCCGCCCTGAAAATAGCCAGCCTAGTAGAACTGAGATTAGGCAGCATGAGGCTGCCGGTGCTACAATATGCCGATGACACTGCTATAATGGACCACACGAGGGTGGGCCTACAGAGAGCCCTAAACGCACTGAACCAATTCAACAAAGATAACAATCTTACAGTCAACTAGGGGAAAACAAAGGTCGTCATTTTCGGGAGCTACCACCTGAAAAAGAAAGCGCAGTGGCTAATGGGAGATCTGCAAATCAGCACAGTGGCAACGTACAACTATCTAGGGGTTTGGCTGACGGAACGGGCCAAGGCAAATGTTCACCTGAAACAGCAGTCTTCTAAAGCCAATAAGGTGACATTCTTGTTAAAGCAATTGAGCTTACACCTGATAAGCCCCACTGCCGGCCCAATACTAACTGCCCTAAAGGCAAAATTGCTGCCAGCCATCAGTTATGGCCACCAGGCTTCTCCGGGGTCGCAGGACGGCCTTCTCATCGTAACCCAAGCAAAAGCATATAAATCAGTTTTCTCTATCCAAAGGTCGGTAAGGAAGTCAAGGCTAAGATTGGAGCTAGGCTTGGTAAGGCCAGACCTGATGTGCCAAGGGGAGATCATAAAACTATACTTAAGGATTATAAGGGCCCCAATAAATTCCCTAAGACATCAACTGAGAGTCATCTTTGAGGGGCCAAGCTCAGTATGGCACACCAGTCTTGGCAAAGCGCTCAAGACTTTAAAGATCGAGGAAAAGAGCATACCATTGCCGGAAATTCCACTAAATGCCTGGAAAAAAGCCATTAACATACAAGTCCGCGAAACCTCATTTGATCTGGACCTTAAAACTCTTCGTTCTAGCCCCCACCTAGCCCCGCTGAACAGCTCCTACATGGTAGGCAAAGCACAACCCTACCTAAACGAGGCCTTGACACCACAAGTCCGAACCAAAATTCTCTCCATGAGACTATGCACACTAGGAATCACCGACTTTAACCCTGCATGGGCTCGCAAGGGGGAACTTACAAATTGCAGACTGTGCACATACAGGAGGGAATCCTGGCTACATCTCCTGTGCTGCTGCCCCGCCCTTAGGAACGAACGCCGACGAATTCTTCGCCCAGTTTGTATCACCAAGGGAACCAAGACATGTAGCGAAGCATCAGCCTTGTGCTTCTCTAAAACAACCACGATGGCCTTGGCGAGACTGGGGAAATTTACTCATCTGATTAGAATGGCTCTAAAGGCTGCTAACGAACACAATCAAACCAGGATGTCCTGCACGGTATAACAAGGGGGATAAAGCAGCCACCCCCCAAACAACTGTAGAGCCCTGACCCTACTCATCTGTCCTACAGAGACTGTACCATATAAATGGCTCCAAATGGAAGGGCCAAGGAGAATTACCCACAGATTGCCGACCTACAGACTGCCGAAGTAGAAAAACACCAAGGTTTATGCAAGTATCTTAGAAACTTCGTGCAAGGACTCATGACAATGACCACCGTGCTGGCAGATCGAGCGGGAGCCGCGGGGAGGGGACATAGTACATGAACCAAAAAAATGTTATCGGTAGCTTCTACATTTTTACTGCAATCATTCTTTTATCAGCCCGTTCTTATGTTTTTTACTGTAATGATTTTAATTAATTGTACAGTTAATAAAAAAATAAATAAATAATGGTTATGCATAAAATACAAAAATAAATTCCTAGCTTCTTTTCTCATATTCAGATTTATTTTTAGGGAGTGAATTTTTTGTTTCAAGAGATTGGAACAGCCAGCATGTGTTTTGCGCCCTGTACATTGTCATAGATCTGAAGAGTAACAGGGTAGAGCTATTTGGAAGTTTCCAAGATATAATTGAAGTACTGAAATTATATGTAGTGAGCACCAAAATTGTCACTCATAATGTATTGGTGATTCCATATAATATTTATGATAGTATACATCCCTTGGCCAGTGTTAAGAGGCTCATCTTTTATGTGAGTGAGACGATTGACATTTAACACAACTGGGAGAAAATCAGGTAAGATTCCAAGTGCCATAGCTCAATGACTTCAATTGCTAAAAGTTATTTTCCGCAGCTGTGCACAGTTTTGAGAACTCAGAGGGGGATTAATACCCCAATATTTTTCAAGAACTGCATCTGCGCTTGGTGTAGTAGTAGGCACTGTGAGGGCCAAGTCGAATTACTTTTTTAGCCAATCATCTATGCAAAAAGGAATATGAAAAATGTAAACATCCACGAAATTTTGTGGGCTGATCTAAAATTTGAATGACACTTTTCAGAAACATTTGTCAAAGGCGGCCTCACTCAAACAAGCTATTGGCTTACGAATTCGAACCCAAACTCATTTCTGTGTATTTGCTGGAGCTGATAACATTAGCTCTTGTGCACAGCTAAAGAAGTGTGTAAGCAAATCGAACAAGCATTTGCAATGAAATAGGTCTCGCATTTAAGAGAGTTTGAGCTATTGGCATTGTAAATGACAATGCCTTTTATTTATGTGTTTCTAAAACAGATAATAAAAGGCATTGTCATTTACAATGCCAATAGCTTAAACTCTCGCAAATGCGACACCTATTGCATTGCAAATGCGTTTGTGCTATAAAGAACTTTAAAAAGCGTTAGGAGAGAGCGTGTACAAAGCTATTTGAGAAAATAGTGCTCGGAAGCTGTGATTAAAGCCTACCGAGTAACAACACACGTAACAGGGAGTGTCGCCATGGGAAGTTACAAAATGAGACAAGGCGGTACTAAAGCTGAAAAAAACAAACTCACAAAAGCTTGATTGTTGTATCATTATGTAGCCTGAATTTGTTTCTGATCCATTCTGTAAATCGTTAAGATTCTCCATCAGCGTGCGTGATAAACACTCCTGAATCAAGGCACTATAGGATACTATTAACACTTTTGCTTCATGAGTTATGGTTGTTGAGGCTCTGATAAATGATCTGGTATTACACACAGTCACTCAAACCAAAGACATCAAATTATTGGCAGAGGTGTAAATGTGGTAATTGTGAAGGTCAGACAATATTCCCAGCTACCTTATCTGCCTTTTCTAAAAACCATCAAGTGCTTGAAAAACCTCAACCACCAGTTTATGTGCCTCTGCAAAAAAGCCCAACATTTCCCTCCGTACACATAAGAAGAAAATGCAGAGATTCCAAAAGAGACAACAGTTTTATCTACAGAATAAACCAGCTCAACAATAGGTGGCTGTTTCATTCATAGCTATGGGAGTGTCCACAGACACAACCTTTCTACAACAAGACAAGGGACCACATTTCTAGGATGATCGGGACTCCATACAAAAAGCTGGCATTACTGGGTGTCCCGTGGAGTGGCGCACAGACCTCCACAAGTGCAATACATTCTTCTGTAACATTGCAATATTGGTGGTCGGGGGAGACATATTTCAGCTGTGGAGTTGCCATACATTGCTATCTGACAAAAGAGGAGTAGGAACTTAGTTTGGTGTGTAATAGCAGAAGTAGTGGGCTATGTGGGACATGGATGTCTCATGAAGCGCAAGAAAATATGGGGACCGTGGCTAGAGTTCTGCAGCTTTATTTACAAGAGGCAGGAGTTGAAGCCCAGGAAGATGTGCAGGATGCTTCACAGCCTAGAGAAGACATACAGCTCAAGGGACAGTCTCCACCGTGTAGACGATACTTAGAAGGCAATGATGTTTATAAAATGTTGATGGTGAATAGGTGCTGTGACAAGATGAGAGGTGCTGAATGTTCATGTGATACCCAACAATGCGTTGAGTTGTATTTTCGAAAAGATAGGAACAATAACATGTTTTAAGGCAAAATAAGGGTGGCTGATCAAAAAGAAGGGATTCGTTTTAGCACTCCTGAAAGTGGCCTCTTTGAAAGCACTGGAAACCAAACTCTAAAACAAGTCCAGACGCCAAACTAGATCAATAGTTGGGAGTCTCTGCTATGTGTTTGAAAAAGGAAGTCATTTTGTATCAATTTTGATTGTAGTTTTGAGTGAAATGCCTATTAACGTCGATTTCCAGTCATTTTTAGAGTGCTTAGCTGAATATTCAAGGCAAAAACACCAGACAATCTGATGGTATGGTTAATTTTCCACTAGTATACATTTAGGGCTAGAGGCAGGAAAGTGTGTGATGTTGGGGTGATAAACCAGAAAACTGCAGTAAAGAGCCACAAACGTTTGCCAGATTTCACAAACATTTTGCAGATAATTTTCCAACATGAAAAAGCATATAACACGACGCCTATCAATGTTAGGAGTTAGTTGTCCTTCCTTTTTCCATGGTGGAAAAGTGGAGTGGACACCTCCACATTGAATGATAGTGTGGGGGAAGAGGTTTCATCAAAGTGAAAAATACTTTCTTTGTGGAGGAGGTAGGAAATGTGATCTAAACATATGCACATCACGGCCTGACTTACTCAGTTGAACATTTTGAGAAGTGGGAGTACCCCAGAAATCTGCAACTGTTGAAAGTTTTCAAGGCGACTCCTGGGATTGTTGGTAATTCTCCAAAATGTCTCCAAACAAAGGAAGAAACTTACAGGAGTACATTTCCGACTTTGAAAGTTGAGGTGTGTGAATCAGGCCGAAAGTGATTTCCCCACAATGGGATAAATGTTTAGATATTCTACCTTTTGATTGCTTTGAAGTGCAGTAACTATCATGTGTGTTATTATTATTTAGTTCAATGTAGTCTATTTTCCAACCTCGGAAGGATGGCGGTCGAGTGGGTCCCTGCCAGGATTCGAACCCCTGACCTGCAGATCGCCAACTCTCAGAGGCGAGCGTTTGACTCACCGAGCCATCCCCGTCAGTATGTGAATTAACAGTCATTAATATGGCCTTTGGACCACAGCTTCATCGACGTTCACACCTGCCCACAGGGAAGAAGCAAGTACTCAAACTAATAGTTGGGTAAGTACAAGGCACAGGGACTAGCGCAATGTTTAGAGAACGGCTTCAGGGAGCTGCAGCAGGTAGCGTGATCCCTGTAATGGCTGCTTTGGAGAGGGCCCACCGAGGCTGCTGAGACGGCGGAACAGTGATTCTGCAGTACTTTGGAAAGAGTGGGAAACTAAGAGCCCCTTTGCAAGCCTTTACAGCCAGCTTCCTGTTGATAAAACGGAATGACCATTTCCGGTCTTAGACTTCCTCCAGCGAAGAGAAAGAAACGAAGGAAGTATTCTCCTCTCAGAAAGGCAGTAAGTTCACCACATTTACAATACCAAGCACGCCAAAAGCTGCAGGCAGTCACAGTAGTGTACGTTTGACTTTGAACAACATTTTTCAGTTTTGAAAAACATGCTGACACGCTCCTTTAACGATGGTCAAATATGTATTCTCACTTTAAAATAATAAACGTATAGAGAGGGTTTTACATAGCGTTCGAGGAAAACGGAAAAACCACTCGCCCAGCATCATACAATGCCACCAAGCAGGGAAGACCGGGGCTTTCGGGCCTCATCGAGTCAGAATCTTAATCTTAAACTTAAGATGACATCTCCGTTTCGGCTCAGCAAAATCAAAAATTTCCAGCTTAAGGGCCACTGTATGGAATGTGATATGGGTGTTCAATATGTGATTCATAAATCCGTCACGATTTTACAAGTGTTTGATGCATCTGTTGCCATGGTTACGGTTTTGCAGTGCAACACTGGGTGAAGTAAAGAGCGGCTGACAATACCCCTGGCAGGAAGGCGCCCGCCTACTCCAGTGTTTATGAATGTGAACCACTCGCACACACCGCTCCCAAGTTTATGAATGAAACGCTGAATTAATGGATACTGCGCAAACTGCTACTAGCCCCAGAGCACGGTGGCTCGCCCCTCTCGAAATTATTTTTATCTCCAGGTTAAGAGTATTGTTCTTCGGATGAAAACAAGTCACTTAACCTGCTTTTTACAGCCGAGCTGCATTTGGCAACTAGACACAAACCTTCGGTATTTTGTTGCAAAAGAACGTTTTATTGCTTACAGAGAGAATGCTTCGGGCACTCACAGCCACACCAGAATGCAATCACACCTATCAAACACAACGCAGGCGACAATAACAAACTGAACAAGCGCTCCCCATCTGTTTTCACTCAGCCGCTTGTTTAAATTTGCATCGCGCTTTCACTTTCACTGAAAGCGCAATGCAAAAATAAACACGGGGCTGAGTGAAAACAGATGGCCCCCATAAAGATAAGAAAGTGCTTTGCAACAGCAACAAAGCAGACGACCCAGTCCAGATCGGCCGGGCGAAAAGGCGAAAGGGCGTCAACAAAAATACCTCATTTCCAATGGCAGGCCACCATTTAGCATAAACGGTGACGCCAGCCAATGGAAATGAGGGGCGGGGCTTTAAGTCCCCTTCTGAAATCTGCTCTCTTACAATATCTCTCACCCAGCGAGCAGCGCTTTGCGCTGCAACGCCAGGCGAGACCTAAAAAGGGGGCCCCGATTTGCCTGATTTGGCAAAAGAAAGCCTACTGTTCTTTTGTCACACCATGCTCCTTTTCCATTTACCAGTCCGACTTCACCCCCCCCCCCCCCTTTTTGGGACTTTAGAAGACTTTCAGGATCAGGGGATTCGGAAGAAGCACAGCCGAAATAGTTCCTTGCAACCTGGTGTCCTACTGACAAGTTTGCAGAGGAATTGTAACTACACCATGTAAAGCATCCTCGGGGAACTGCAGTTCATACTGCTACATAATGTCCAATTTGTCCAGCTACGCAGGAGTCATTAAAAATTTGCTGGTCCTACTCTGGAAAAGCAGTGAAACCCAGTGCTATCTAGGAGCCATTGCTATTCTATCACCAGTGCGGTCTACCACCAGTACGGTCTACCACCAGAGCGGTCTACCACCAGAGCGGTTTACCACCAGAGCGGTCTACCACCATCAATCGCCATTGCCATCCATCGCCATCCATCGCCAACCATCGCCATTGCTATCCATCACCAGAGCTATTTAGGGGCCATTGCTATCTATCACCAGTGCTATCTAGGGCCTATTACAAGCTATCACCAGTGCTATCTAGGGCCTATTGCTATCCATCACCAGTGCTATCTAGGGGCTATTGCTATCCATCACCAGTGCTATCTAGGGCCTATTGTTATCCATCACCAGTGCTATCTAGGGTCTATTGCTATCTGACACCAGTGCGATCGATCTGTCACCAGTGCGATCTGTCACCAGTGCGATCTGTCACCAGTGCGATCTGTCACCAGTGCGATCTAGGGCCCATTATATATCTGTCACCAGTGCTGCCTATCACCAGCGCTGCCTATCACCACTCCTATCACCAGTGCTATCTAGGGCCCATAGTTATCCATCACCAGTGCTATCCATCACCAGTGCTATCCATCACCAGTGCTATCCATCACCAGTGCTATCTATCACCAGTGCTATCTATCACCAGTGCTATCTAAGGCCCATTGTTATCAGTCACCAGTGCTATCTGCCACCATTGCTATCTAGGGCCCAGTGCTACCCGTCACCAGTGCTATCTAGGGCCCATAGTTATCCATCACCAGTGCTATCTAGGGCCCATAGTTATCCATCACCAGTGCTATCTAGGGCCCATAGTTATCCATCACCAGTGCTATCTAGGGCCCATAGTTATCCATCACCAGTGCTATCCATCACCAGTGCTATCCATCACCAGTGCTATCCATCACCAGTGCTATCCATCACCAGTGCTATCCATCACCAGTGCTATCTATCACCAGTGCTATCTAAGGCCCATTGTTATCAGTCACCAGTGCTATCTGCCACCATTGCTATCTAGGGCCCAGTGCTACCCGTCACCAGTGCTACCCGTCACCAGTGCTATCTAGGGCCCATAGTTATCTATCACCACTGCTATCTATCACCAGCTATCTAGGGGGGCCCATTGCTATCTATGGGGTACAGGAATATGAGTTGCTCAGACAGAAGGGTGAGTTAGTGGCATATTTTTCAGGCAGCAGCAAGCTCTGGAATATAAATATTGATGCACCTGAACCAGACCTGCCGATTAATGTCAAAGGGGAGCAATTCCGCCGCTTCTGTCACCTTCCATGAAAACACAAAGAAACCCAAAATGAAAAATGTTCTTCGAAGCCACACAGAAAATGACGAATGGACTGCACTAAAAGGCAGACTATTTAAGCAGAAGCTCTTACATGCAAATGGAGGGAAGAGATGCCAGGCGCCTGACAGAGATTGACGACGCCACCCGTCGGAATTCTGCACCGGCTTCTTCTTGTCGGCTTACAAAAAGAAACTCTGATTTGTTGTCCAATTAAGTCTCCCTGGCTCCTCATCTTATTCCTACTCTTGCCACCCCACCCCCCACCGCACCAATCATGTCCATAAAAGTGCAGAATCCGTCCCTTTTGACAGGTGCGCCTGCCTGTAAATAGCCGAAAAGCGCATTGCATTCATTACGTTTGCACAATGTGTGCGCGTGCCGTATCTCACAGGCCGCAGAAGTGCTCGTTCCGTGCCCATCGTGAATGGAGAGCCGTATTTGTGTTTTTTACCCCCACCAGGAGACATGACTACAGACAGCGTGGCTAAATTTCGCCGAAGACGCCTTTTTGAAAGGGTTGTGTTCCGGGAATCCCCTCGGCTGAGGCCACGCGCCCTTCTGGACTTGGCGCGCGCAGCATGAAACCTAAAACCAGACAGTTTCCTGGTTCTTGGAGGCCGATCGATACTTCAAATGCATCGGTCTGCAGCAGAGAATAAGGCTGCACATTCTGATCAGATAACATAAAAGTCTGCTTTTACTGGTCAATTTCACACTCAGAATAATCCTTTCTTCACCAACATACCTAGGGCCTAGATCTGCTAACATTTTGCGGAGGATTCAGTCACTTTTTTGACGGCTGACAAAAAATGTATTTTGGGATTTACTAAGTCACGCAATGCGCAGCCTTCCCGTTCCGTGTGTCGGAGAGGAGTTCCATTTGATGAAACATGGGTGTTTCAATGCATCCACCATGGATTTTAACGCAAACCCAGATTTACTTGAATCTGTAAACCTAGCTTTGCACCAAAATGGTGCACTTACCCGAGGCTGACGTAATGAGGGAAATATCTTTACTTCTCCTCGTTACTTCCTCTTTGCATGTGTACTGCATTTTGCAGCACATATACGCAGAGGTAATAGACTTGAAGAATAGTTTTTTGTGCAGAAAGGTATACCTCCAAGGCTTTAAGTGGGCCGGGTCTCACCGGTGCTGAGCACCGGCAGTTTTTTAAAGGGGGCCTCGAAACGGGTCTCTATCGGGCTCTGTTTTGTGCATTGGAACTTTTTTCCGGACTGCAGTGACCGCAGACTGCGGTCACTGCAGTCCGGAAAAAAACGGACCACCTGTGCCAGGGCACAAAACCGAGCCCGATAGAGACCTGTTTAGAGACAGCAGGCACATCGATGTGCGCGTGCTCACACTGCCCACTTCTCACTCGTGGAGAAGTTACGGCATGAGGTCATGCCAGGTGAACGTTGTAGGAGAAGGGAAATCCTTTAAAAAGACTAATTTTCTCTCTGGATTTCCCTTCTCTTTTTGAAACTCAGGAGCAGCAACATTGTCGTGGTGTCACCAGGGCTTTAAGTGGAAGCTTCTTCAATATTATATACAAGCCATAGTTGCTGCTTATTATTTCTTATGCAACTAACAACCATTGACAAAGCCAAAAGTCCTGACTTGTTGTAGGTATGATGTTACTTGTTGTATCATATATTTGGATGCAATGATAGAAACAGCAAAATGCAAGTCGACGGCACACTATACTAAGCGCAGATTTTTAGCTTACATGTTTTTAAGCCACGCCCTTAATTACAAGGCCACGCCCCTTTGAGAGACCCCACAGTTTTTTCATCCCACTTAAAGCTTTGTGTACCTCCTTTACAAAAACTACCCTGACCACAACGCAGGCGCCAGTGTGATATCAAGCAAGGGTACCTGCGTTGGTGCTAGGCTCCCACAAGCGAGAAAGAGCAGAGTTGCAGCATATCTTAGTATATATGGTGCATTTCTGCTCTCTCCCTTTTGACGCAATGCAGCCCAAGTTCTCTTGCTGCATTGCGTCAAAGTTTAATAACTCTGGGCCATATAAGGAGATGCGCAGAGTGTTAGAGTTATTGCCCAGAACCAGGATACAAGGGGTTAATTAAGGCACCAAGATAAACCTCACAGTGAATAGGGCGCATGACTTTTGTAAAAGTTGTTTTCCTCAGTAAAGTCAGTGTAAACTGCACTCTGTCAGAAAGTAAGCAATGTTTTCTCATATCGGTTATGCTGTATTATGGTAGTAATATGGAATTTGCGCTTTCCAGAGTCATAATGGATGACTGACTGAATAAGCGCATATCCATGCACGTGTAATTGGGTCACATTTACTTTCACTGGCATGAGAAACTCATACAGCACTTCACAATGTATTTAGGAGTTAACATAACCACTGAGTAAGGCTTTGGTAGCAACTAAAGAATGCAAAGAATGCAACAAATCTCTTTCTTATAAACATTGCAATAAAGTTAATCCGCCATGAAATGTGGGAGTCAGGTTGTCCTGACCCTCGGCTTGGAAGTTCAGAAATTACACCATCATCACAATATACTAAACAACCAACCACATCTGGACCCAACTCAGGCTGCCTCTAATGAATGTGTAAAGACATCTCAGGACAAAGGGGATCTGCAGAAACATCAGGATTCGACCTTGAGAAGGAGAGAGTGATGGTGAAAGCTAGATGTACATTATTGGCTGTACATTTTCAATTTATTGATCTAGGAGTAAAACAAAATTTCAAATAGGGATTTCTTTTCCCTTTTTGGCCTGATACAGTACTCCCTCTTTTGAACCAATCCTTTTATGGGGATTTTGCTACACAGCCCAAATTATATTAGCCACTTAAGAGGTTTGTTTGCAAGGCTGGGTAAACGTTTTGTAGCTTGACAGGTGCCTGGCAAGACTGAAATGCGTCCCCTTGCCATAAGGACATCATCTCCCAAGAAATGCGACCACAAAGGGTGCATGTAGGCATGCAGTACATCAAAACAACCTATTTTGCCCCGTTCAGCCGGATGCACTGGCAGTTTCCTGTTCTGCCTTCTTGCAGTGGACACTTTTGATGTCATCAAGCGTCTTTCACCTACCACTTACTTAGATCAATTTAAGGGAAAAACTTAGAAGGTTGTCTCCATCATAAGCGCCATGGTCCTAGTCATGCCACCGGTGCTGTACAAGTCTGATGCTCTAATTCGTTATAATAGGGTTGTTGGGGGAAGGAAATACCTTACTCTGGCATAATGACTTGACTATAAATGGTAACTACTCAAACTCGCCTAGAGTGTCTGACTTCCATTATAGCTCAATATTCAAGGCTCATATATGCCTTTTTCTATTTTGGGTCTTGAGAAATGGAGGACAAGTGGTTCCCCTTTCTATCAAAATTTTAAAGTTAAGTATTCAAGTTCTTCGTTGCCACCCATTAATGAACTTGTCTGTAAGAAGAGAGATAAAGTCCTGCAATATGCTATTTTTCATTTTGATGAGAAGCAGAGGTAGAATGCTGGCAAAGACGTGAGGTCTTCATTTCCCTTTCCTCACTGAATCCTCACTCAGAAACCATTGATTTCAATACATTGTCAGTGTTTCCTTTTTGCACAAAGTAAGCCTTTGTTTTGGCCAACAGATCTCAGCAATGGAGGAGAATCAGTTAAATCCCTTGATTGAAATTACTCTGGAACATTACACTGTTTGGAGATTAGAATTCAACCACACTCAGGTGAAATTAGTTTAAATTCCTATACTCTTAAAAAAATGGGCCCCTTGCCGTCACCAATTTATGGGACATATGTTATATCATTTTTTTCAATCACAGTATTAGAATTAGTTCACCCATCTTTCCATTATGCTTGACATTTCCTTTAGCCATCATGTTCACCTTAGAACCAATTTCCGCAGTCAACATCTCCCTCACGGATGGTTAACCATGGGAAAAAACCTGAAAAATGTAAGCAGCATTTATGTGCCGTCACTACTCCCAAAGATGGTAAAGGTTGACACTGTCCATTGCAGTGTAGCTATTTCCAACTAGTAATGTCTCTACTCATTGCATTTTTTTCTTTTTAGTTCTTTTTTAGTAACTGCTTAACTTCTTTTGGACAAAATGTTTGCTATTACATGTCAATCTATTTTTGTTCCGCACCATCTAATATTTAAAGTACGTTCATCGAGACCTTAGAAGACATATTTACGTTGTCATCAGAGTCCAACGAGAAGACCATCTTAATTCTGGGTTCAGTCAAATCAACAGACTTCTCATAAGATGCAATCCCTTGGGGGGGAGGGGGGGGGGAGACATTAGCAAAATGGCCTCAAAGTTTTTACACCCTTTTGCCGGCAAAATTGTAAATGCCTCCTTTTCTGAAGCTTTACATCTGGAGTCCCTGAAGAAAGATATGGAGACAACAATGCATTAATAATCTGGGCTCCATGCCATTGATTGCTCCAGCTGAAGCCAAACTACAGGGTTAAACTATCTGTCACTTCAAAAAGTATTAGACCAGAGTATTATCAGAAAATTTCTGAGCTACATAAGTAACATTCAACTTAGGAACTCAGCCTGATTTCATTTCTGACCAATGCTCTCAGATACACAACTACTTGACATCATGAATACAGTGCTGAGTTTAGTCCTCTTGGACGTGTTTGCCAGATGTTGGAATGTTGGAGCATCCAACACCACTGCACCAGCTATGAACAGTAGTGGTCATCAAAGCAGTGGAGGATTCATGGATCCCCTCACTCCCCAGGAGTCAATCCACCAAAATAGAATGGAACTGTATCTTCCTGCTGGTAGTGAGTTCAACGGTTGTAGGACTCAGAGCCCGTCCCCGTGTATCACAAAGAGGACTGAACCTTTTGGATGGCACGGTCCTCCAACTTGAAAGAAGGATTGCCTGGGTTATTGTAACTAGTCTGGCTAAAGAGAAATACAATAAAAATGTTTTAGGGAAAAAAAAACAATCCTTGTCAGACAAAAGTACAAGGTTATAAAGGGCATCTATCTGCCGACCTCACAACATCAATATATGGCATATGACGGTCTCCGTGGATACGTCTTCAGCAATAATCTTACTACAGAGTCTCAAGAAGTATCAAAAACAATTTTTTTACATGCCTGTCTGGTAATGGAATCCACTATGTCACACTGGTGTTAAAAAATTATATTATGGGGTCATCGTAAACGCCAAATTGGATCAAGGAATGGTGTGTACCTACGTGTTGCTAAAATGAATAAAAACACCTCCCAAATCTTCAGCTGGCTCAGAATGGGGTGGGGCGGTAGCCTGGGTCTAACCTGACTTCAGAGGCTTACAATGGAGGCAAATAATGGTTCAAATATCTTTGTTTCACAAGAGTATCAGCATATGTGAAAAAAGATATGTCACATCCCAATAAAATAAGTTAAGTCCTTGTGCCAAAGCCTATGCATGCTACCTTCCAGCATGTAGCTACAGCTGTCACCGATTTGCCATTTGTCTTGCTAGGCTATTGATCAGCCGGCCCGTCTATTCTTTTGGGCATCCACACAACAGTTTTGGATCAATGGTTTCAACTTTTCCATCGCTTCTACTTTTAGTCTCTTTTAATACTAGTATCATGAAGTATCATGTCTGGACTAGTGCACTGTGGAGGTTCATCATCGACTCATTCAGGAATTCATCTATTCAGATCTTTTCTTAAGCAGGCTTATATATAGACCGGCTATAGCTGTGAACTCTTAGGGTGCAACTTACACCAGTGCAGATAACGGTTTACTCAGGACACCCAAGAATAATATGGTCCGCTTTTTAATTATTTTTAGAGATTGTGAGTCACAAACTGAAACCTCTAGCCAAGAGCTTCAATGGACCAACAAATCCCCTATAGTATCTCAAAGACCTTCCTTTCACACAACAAATTGACCATACCATTTCTAAACAATGATTAATATTAACATGGTATTGTAGGTCTTGTCATGTGTCCGTCATCTCATACTCACACATTTTTAGGCACTGTGCCTCATACCAGCAAGTAGTGAGAAATGCTAAGATCCATAAATCTGGTGAGTTTGAAACAGTGGCATAACAAAACGTGAGCGGGCGCCCTGCAAAGTATATGGAGGGGCCACCCTCCAGGCTCACTTAGGAGCTCTCAGGCCAGGGTACCTTATGCTGAGGGGTCCCCTGGAGCTTGGGGCCCCCCGCACTGGGGGGGCTGCGGGGCCCTTTGTCACACCACTGGTTTGAAAGACTGGACATGCTCACAGACATTGGTCTACATTCACAAGCCCATTCATCATATTAATGGAGTACACTTCGGCGCTCCACATCATAGCAGACTTCCAGAAACAGTCCACCACCACCTATCTATCTAATGACACGGAGCCCACAGTAAAACAACAAAAGGTGATAGGTGGAATGTTTGCAAAGGTCTTAGCTAAGGGGAAGTGCTTGGGAAGCATTCCAAGCCATTTGCTTTGCTCTCTAGTGCCACTCTACACTAGGAACTACCATATGCAAATAAATCATGATGCTGCTGCAGTAATAGGAACAACCCCAGACCAGTTTCAGCTTTGTTAGGCATCATCGGTAAAGTGCTTGAGTCCTACAGCATAGTGAGCACGGGACCCATGTCTGGGCATATCCTTTCCACTTAGGGCATATGATTAAAAGAAGAAGAGGTGACGAGTGTATGCTTGTAAGAGTTTTGGCCACTGGCAATCACTCAGGAACTCATTACAGCCATTGTTCTTTTTGCCCACTGTGTCACTACCGATAGAGAACACAAGCAACCCAAAACTGGTTTCAGCTTTATTAGGCTTCATCATTAAGTGCAGCTTGGATCCTATGGCACAAGGAGCATGGAACACACACATGTGCATAACCATCACACTTAGCACATTACATTAAAACTTTTAAAAGTCTCGGTTACTGGCAGTGGCTCAGCAGACATTACATGTCACCATACCTCTTAGTTTATTTTTTACACCTTAGCCTCTTATGTTCAGCAATGTGCTGGTCCCAGAAAAAAGTCCCTTTCTAGTCCCCTCTGCACATCTCCATGCCAAGTGTGACTGTCATTAGTAAGGAGAGGTGCATGTGTTCATCAACGTAAAATAATACTTTTCACCACTGAACTAGCTCAAGAAAGAAAAGGATAACAACAATAAGCTGTGTAATTACTTTGAACAGAAATATTTCCTGTTACATCTTTACCCCTACAAAAGATAGCCCAGTACTCTGCCATCTTCGTAGGGATCACTCAGAGGTGGGGAAAGAGAAAACGCTAAAAACGTCAAAATCAAAAATAGACCCCAAAGAAAACCTCAGCTCCTCCCACTGTAGACCCTACAGGGAAACCGTCTCAAAAATTCAGAATCAATTCCTCAAAAAAAATATATTACCCAAACTGGGTCATCATAATAAAATATTTCATTAAATTTGATGCGACTACTCATTTCACCTTCTTCAGGAAAGCTCAGAGATCTTACTTTTGGGAGAAAACAAAAGCCTTATCCCAGCCTCAAGAATGGTATAGCAACTTCAGGTGGAAGCATCAAAAAAATTCCTCGGTCTCTCCGTGCCATATGGCACTGATGGACTGCCCTTCTTACTGGGGCTGAGCCTCGCTGTCATGCCAGGACTGGTGGTTGTGCCACTCCAACCATTCCTGATCTGTTAGCAGAGGGCCTGATGTTTACTGGAGGCCTAGATAGGCAATGAGCTAGGTCTATGAACCCAGGTTGGTGACTGTCTATCAATCGGCAGCAGTACACTCGTGCTTTCAATCTCAGATACCCAATTTGCAAGAATAATCAAATCCTTTGGATATGTGGGATTTCCATAAATTTGAGTCACTCTATTAAGCAGTGTGCAAGACTTGACCGGGTAGCTGATTTACATTCTAGCCCTTGTGATTCAAGAGGAATTGCGCTAAGATGTTAGTTGGTGGACAACCCTAAATGCCCAGTTGCCCAATGGCAATGAGTAACCTAGTTGTCCCAGTAGCTGCCCCTATCCCAGGAGTGGTCCCAGTTTTTGTAAACACAGACTATGAGTGGACATTTTTGAGAGAACTTTGGTGCACTAGGTCACATACTTTGGGTGCTACAGCGACTTCAGCACTAGTAATCCCTGGGCCCCCCCATTATGTTTAACTTTGAGACTAGTTGGGCCCATAACTGTTCTCCCTTGAACTGTGTTTGGTGTCCAAGATGCATAGCATCGGATCCTGGGAGGCATGTTACATGTACAGCCAAGTCCCAGATTTACTATTGTTTCTCTCAACACAGCAAGGGAACTTGCTGACCTGCTTTGCATGAAGGGGAGAGAGCAGAAATGTGCCATATCTACTAAGAGTTGAGAGCTAGGTTTTTGGGTGAATTAATTTTGCAGATTTCAAAGTGGAGCAAAGGTCAGACACAATAGAAAGGGTAAATGGCTTTAGCATCTCTATGGCATTCCCCCCATGTACGGATTTGTAAGCAAAATCCATTTTAAAAGACTTATATACAGACAGTTCCTGAAACTAGCTGTCAATCCAGTTGCATAACAATAGCCCTGCAGCCCTCGCGGTGAAAGGGGGCCCCTGAGCTCAAGGGGCCCTCTCTGGACTGTGCATGGGTGGGCATGAGAGCTCCCGACTGGGTCCGGAGCATGGGGTGCCCACTCCATGCACTTTACAGGGGGGCCCCCTCAAGTTTCTTTATGCCACGGAGTCGAACTGTCCCCATTGTGCAACACAGGTATAAGGGTCTTAAGTTATAACTGCATTTAGAACCTTACTACATACATGCCATATTCTGCTTGGGACTCTATCGGGACCCAATAAGCTTGTTAAACCAGTGAAATGTTTATGTTTTTTATTTTAATTGCAGTATTTTCTGTATGTAAATAAAAAGGTTTTCTTTTGAAAAGGCATAGCTCTATCTGGACATTGAGTGCATAGAGTATAATTGCTTGTGTGATACAGTGATTAAACCTCTTGGAGGGCACCTAGGCTACACCCTTTGATATCCATCAGCCTCTCTTTGTTAATGATTGTTGTTTACTGTGATTGGCTTTGATAATCCCGGTCAAATTGAGCAGATACTGCGGTAGACTGCCATCTTCAAAGTGTATTCTCTATTCTTCAAAGATGACAGTCGCATTACATGTAGATTCAACATGACTGCCTTAGAGCAAGTGTGGAAAATAATATTTGGCCAGAAAAATACAGTTTCAGAAACACAACTTGGTGGCCATCTTGGAATTGTAAAAATACACTTTCAAGATGGCTGGCCACCACTATTGCTTAGCCAATGCAATTTAAAAAGCATCTGGACCTGACAAAACTAATAAGGACAATTAGCAGCAGAATGGCAGGTGGGGGGTGAGGAAGGGGGGGCAGGAAGGGGGGGGGAGAGGGGCGGTGGGGAAACTAGAGAAAAGCCAAAGAGAAAGACACTGGAGGGGAAGAGAGTGCAACACCAAACCATAGCAGTTCTCTGTATCAAAAAATGAGAAAAAGATGCCTTGGCTCAGAACAGACAGGCAAGGGGGAGCGAGAGAGAAAGAATGCAAGCTCATTTGGGAATGGAAAGGGAAAGAAGGAAAGGAGAGAGAGGGAGAGAGAGAGAGAGAGAGAGAGAGAGAGAGGGAGAGAGAGAGAGGGAGAGAGAGAGAGGGAGAGAGAGAGAGAGAGAGAGAGAGAGAAGCAGGGCATGCATTTAAATGGAGAGATAAATCACAAATTGTGGCAAAATAAGAAAAAATATATTTTCTGATAGCACTGGAAGGATACATTCAACCTATCAAAAACAAGGGTATGGCCTAAATGCTTCAGAGACGGGACAAACAATATTAGGAACCAAAGCCATCAAATCAGCAGCAGCAAAGAAAAATAGATAAAGTCATTCAATCATGGGTAAATGTGTAGCCCACTGTAAGAAGGATTGATCGCACTGCTGCCAGCAACAGACAGATAAAGCACTCTGCAGAGAGCTGCAAAATTGAGTAACTTGGTTAGGAAACTGGTGTACAAAAGTATTCAAGGTCCTGGACAGCTATGGTATATGGTAGCATCTGCCGTGTATAACGCTCTGTAATCAGAGACCACCCCACAATGAAAAGGCCACACCATGTTCCATAAGGTTTGAAGATAGGTCCTGTTCTTTTGTCTAGCTGGACTAATCCTATTGCATCAATTAACACCTTCTTTGGGTGTCTTGCCTGTTTTCATGCACACAGCATGCAGATCTTCGTTTCAGTTTTCTATGCCCTTTTTAGGTCTAATGCAGCCAAGAACATTTGACAACAATATACATAAAATGCAATTCCGGTCCATGACTTGTTTGGGTCAGCTTCCTTCAGCCATTGCTTGCTTAGAAGGATTTTCACATTTTGAAAAGGCACATAGGAGTACTGCACAGTTTCATACTGGAGATTACTAGCAATGTATGTCAGTGTGGATCAATAGGCAGGAGACACTGAACACCACCCTTATTGTGCTCCACAACTGTGGTATGCTTCCAGGAAGCAGAGAGCATCTAACAGTGAATGGCAGCAGTTCTGCACACACCCTGGTGATGAAAACTATGTACAATGGCAAGGATAAATGGTGGCCATCTCACAATGAGGCTTTCCAGTGAAGGCATTAAAAACCCATTTTAAGATGGCGGGCCTTTAACTATATAAAATGTAGAGAACTTACATCGCCAAGGGGTGTGGGATAGACAGCCTTTCGCTGGCACTGATCGAGTGGTAGGCGGCTTCCTTTAAAGGCACTGGTGCCAGAGGTCCTGGAGACAAAATTATTACAGCTACACTTGCTGCTGCTCGAATCACCAAGTGCAGAATAGGGTGACAGCCATGATGCTGAAGGGGTGTGGTCAATTTCCCCAGTTCACTCCACCTGTAAAGTTTGGTCACCGACTATGAACACCCCCATGTAGTATTGCAAATAGCTATGTCTCGCTCTCTGTCAGAAAGGTTTTCAAGACCTACATAGTTTCTAATTACATTACATTATGGGATGAGTTGTGATTGAACTAGAGTCCTTACTCCCAGGGGAAATGGTCTTAGTCAATGTGACTGTGTCTTGGCTCCTTTGTCTGTACGCTACCATAATGACCAGAAGATAACGCACAATAAAACCGCAGGTAGAAACACACTGATCAAAAACCTACAGGTCAATGTTTTTCAGCATCTGCAAAAAAAAAAAAAAAAGGAAAAATAATGGCCAGAGAATGATGGCGTACGTATCACCAGGTATGTGGCATGGTGTGACAGCCATTGCGGCATATATTTTCTTTAAGTTTGCCAATCCAGGATGGAGAAAGGGAAAGAAAGAGAGAAAGACTTTGTAAACAGGCGGAAATTAGCACACAGTCTTATTTCTTATGGGCTTGACACTGTTTTGGTCCATTTTTTGGCCAATTTACATGACGAAACGAAGGCTAGAGTCCACATTAGTCAACAGGGAAAAGTCACAAGAGAAATAAAAATTCAGCGTGGCGTCAGGCAGGGATGTATTTGACCCCTCTTTAGTCATTCTGTATGTGAATGATCTCCATCCCTCACTCCTAGACGCAACTCAGGATGTCCCGGTAATTAAAGGTAACCCACTCCCAGCCCTCTTGTACGCAGATGACGCAGCGCTCATAGCACGTACACCTAGGCACTGCGTCTCCTAGTACACACCTTTACCAACTTCCTGGCCTCCCTCGACCTGCAAACCAATTTTGCCAAGTCCCACATCATGTCTTGTGGCCCCCGAGTGGAGGCCCCTATCAATTGGCCCCAACACTCTGACCAGTACAAGGTCCTTCCCTTACCTGAGTATTTATTTGTCCGCCCAAGGGTCATGGTCTTTCAACATCTCTCATCGTACAATGAAATTTTCTTCGGCCAATGGGTCCCTATGGTCTCTTACCCAAAACCTGGGTAGTGGATTCCTAGACATATTGTTAAAAATGTATAAACCCCAGTGCCATCCAATTGCTATGTGCGGTGCAGAGTTATGGGGTATTTCCAATTGTAAGGTAATCCAGCAAGAAGAAAAACAGATTTCTAAGGACACGGCTTGCACTTCCCATCTCTGCTGCCAATTACATCAATCATAAAGAACTCGGGCTGCGATACCAGGAAGATTTGATCCTCGTCCGGCTAGCCTTGCTCTGGTTATCAATATGGAAAAACCCTGAGCCTGCCCTAACAAGAGACATAATACTGGATGGCCTCTCCCTTGATAAAGTTTTGCAAATATCCTGGATTAGTTATGTTAAGACCATTATAGTCGTATAGGGATGGAATCCTTTTTCCAGGATCCCTTGACCTGTGTTTCACTAAGTAAAAGGAGCATGACAGAGGCATTTTTCCAGCTTGAGGAGTCTCAGCGGCTCAGGAGTCTCCAGACATGTCCAACGGTCATAAGATATTTGGTTTCATATGACACTGATAACATCACTAATGATCTATGGACTGCTCGCAGCCAATGGGAACGTTCACTCTTATTTTGTTTTAGATCAGGCACCGTTAAGTACCTGTTATGCTTTCCCCTGGGCTGTACACAGCATCTTGATTCCATATCCGTGTGACAATGCTTCTAAACGAACTATGCTTCGTTTTATCTTTTTCTGTAAATTTTATACGCAATGTTCCAAGTTGTTTTTAACCCCTATTTTAAAGAAGTATGGTTATAGCCAAAATCCATGCAGACCCGCTCTTTCATTATTATTACTCTTATATAATGATGAAGTGTCTTTTAATGTAGGCGCATTTTTAAAGAGTGCCTCGCGGGCACAAACTTTGATGCACTGATGAGATATGCTGCTGCAATTTGATACTGTACAAGATATTTTATCTCTAGCTGAGGCATTTTGTGTATTGGTTACATTTAAATTGTTATGATGTACAATGTTCTTATTTTCTTTTCATGAATAACTTTTATAGCTGCTACACTGCTACCGGATAAAGTTTAAAGAAAGAAAAAAAGACAGAAAGAAAGAGATGGGAGAGCAACATTGATAGCAAGGGGAGTATGAAGAGGGAAGCAGAATAGAAGGAAGAGTGGGAAGACAGCAAGAAAAAAACCTGCATTCCAATAGTTGCTGAGAACAGAAAAATAGATACTTCCCAAAATATAAGAAGTGGAAGGATACAAGTCATCCAGTTGAAAGGATTGTAATTAAGTTATGCCCCATGGGATGAACAACCACAAGAACAGGAAGGAAAGCCGCTCAAACAAGAAGCAAGCAAATGAGATTGACAAGACAGCCAACCAATGCTAGGTGATGGGCTGACCCAAAGTCTGCTGCAAGTATTGGTATTGTTAACAATAAGCCTTCTGATAGCAAACTAAAGATGTCTGTAGGTGAGGCCGCAAAGAAGTACAATGATGTACTGTGCGTTTGTAGACACTGACTGCAGGTTTGATCAATCACATCCGTTGCACTGCAGCTTAGCATGACTAAAGTGCATCGGATATATCTGAATGTTGCTTACGCTGGTCAAGTTGCAGTATGGGCTGAAGCACCATAAGGCAGAGATGCCATTGTCATTCACGCTTATATGCAATTGCCCAACAGACCAGTGGCGGCTCGCCGAGGGAGTGCTGCGGAGCGGTGAGGCGGGGGAGAGGCAGGGTGGGGGTAGTAAACTCCGGCATACGGCGGTACGGAGTTAAGTAAATAAATAAATAAATAAAACAATTTACATCCACGACCACCCATGTTGAGAAATCTAGCTGGGAGGTGGTCTACGTTGGATTTTCCTCACTCGCTAACTTAACGTTTTCAGAACTCCGCATGCTCCGCGGAAAACTCAGTGGACTCCACGAATGGAGCGGAGTTCACCGCCCAGGCCAACCATATATACACTTACTGTAGATGTGGTACATTTCCAGTTCGCACGTTAATTGACAAATATTCCGTGTCGCACAAAGATGTAATTTATATAGCTGAGTCTCATGCCCCAGAAGAGGTTCTCACTATACTTGCAGTAACCTCCTCAATGGAAAAAGTTCATCCTTCTCTCGCCATTGTGATGGCGGTATGTCCTTTGAAGCATCAGCACCTGGATGGTCTAGCCACAGTGCTTAATTTAATCCGGTGGTTGCAGGTGGTGGGCCACTGGCACTTATTTTTCTCCATTCAATTATTTAGGGAGCGCAAGAGAGGGAAAATACACAGATCAGAAAGACAGTGGCAAAGCTCGACAGCAGAACTGTCTCAAACGGAGAAAGCAGGAGCCTGCAAGAGCGAGAAAAGGGGGCAGGGAGTGTCTGGTAGTGAATTAAAAAACTACCAGCCTTAGCATTCGAAGCGCCAACATTTAATTGCACCGTCCACCGACTTCTGAGCCTGGCTTCAGGCACTAGCTCTCTTTTTCACAAATTAAGCACTATACCAGCCATAATATGTTTCTTCAAGTTCAAACTGCAAATCTAGGCCTAAGATTTAAGATTACATTTTACAGTAAAAATTCGAGAGCCCATCCATGGAAAGCACTTGTGTGGATGGTGAAAACGAGAGTCATCTGGTATAAGATCCAACCAAAACATTGACAGGCGCATTCTAAATCACGTTAACAGTGAAACTGTCCAAGCCATTTAAATAAAGTCCCTTGAAGAGGTCACAGATTTGTTACCAGTAAAGCTGCTTGACCATTTCCTTTGCCAAACGATCTTTAAAAATACCCAGTAACAAAACTCATAGGCAAGACTTAATGAAGACATCATAAACACTTGTTTCAATACAAATCACATTTGTGCTCATTCGATTTATTTGAGAGTTTTGCTTAGCTTACGTCCACCCTCATTTAGTCAGATGTAAAAAACACAGATTGCTACAATACCTATATGCAACTTGTAAATTACATCCTAGCCAGTGCTTAGTTTGTAAAATAAAATTAAGTGCCAGGGCCCTCGTCGGGAGGCCAATTCACCCGTTGCTCCTTCCAGCGCCGCCAACAACGGAACCAACACAACATCACACCCTCCAAGTGTAACAATTCAGACTATTTGAGGCCCCCAAAGCTATAAGGATGGGTTGGGCGGCAAGTATTTGTCAATTTTAATGTATTTTAAGCTACTAAACAACTGTTATATCCATCTCTAATTTAGACAAACAGCGCCACCAGGTGGCAGACTGTCATAAGTACTGGTGTTGACAATTAAGTGCAGAGGCGAAGCACTGGAAACCACCGGCTCAAATTAAGCACTTATCCTAGCACAATAGAGAGGTGCCATGACATTGTATTCAGCGGATCAGTATACTTGGAAAGTCACTTTGACACTGGCAAAGAAAATGGAGTACAGAAATTCTGGTGCAAAAATAAAATATGCTGAGTTTTGCACCCACTTTTGACTTCTGTATTAAATATAGGGAATAGTGGGTGCACTGTTGGCAGTGTGCGCCCACTGCAACTTCATTTAGCTCTCAACATGATCACCGGTTTACGGTGGGTTTCAAAAAGTGTCCCTAATCAGAACTTGCACTGGTTTATTCGAAGCACATAGGCAGGTCCTGTAGAAACTAGTCCTCCTCCCTATATGCAATGTGATGACTAGAAAGCACAGAGTAAATGTTATCAGTGGATACACTGTCTGTCCTTAGGTTGCAAATATGAACCAATACACCTAGAACTTTTGAGGGGAGTTGGCCAAGCTCAAAGCACCTCTGAAGATAGGGGTGCACAGTCAACCCCAACCATCAGAAGTTGGTTGCTCATTAGTGACTGTACTGGCTGAACCGCTCAGCAATGAATATACAGAAGGGAAGCATCCTTTCACATGACAAATTGCATGAGTGAGTCCCACTTGAGCTCACTCTTGCATGTGGTCTTGGACTTACTGTCTTGTGGTTTGTGGCTTCCTGGCCCTGGCCTGCCTCGCTAAGTTGTCTTGGGCCTGGCTGCCTTAATTCTTTCCTTTGCACACGTTACTCTGTGCCGTTGTTCTATCGACCTCTGCTCTTGCCAAGTTCTTTTTGCACTGTCTGCATTTTCTATCTTTCACCTTTTCTCCTGTTCACTTTGGGCTCAGACTGCACAACATGTACAAGGTCGAATAACAACGTTTCCTTGTCTTGTTGATTTGGCCAGTCCCTCACACCTAGACATAACACTAGGTACAGCGGTCATGGAAAAATTAGTGTGCTTTTAATATTGCAGTTGGCCCGCGCTAGACACACTTGGAGACAACCTTTCCAGAGAGAAGAGCTGTGATTGTCTGCTGATGTAGTTTTGCATCTAGAGACTGAGGTATGGGGGTTCGCTAGTCAAAACCCAGAGGTCTTCTATTTTCATAATAAACTGGCTTCCAGCACGGGGAGGGTGGTAATGTTAGTTAGACATATATCCACTGCTTTATGAGATGCTTTCCCCGTTCGTATTCTATGGAGTTGTAACTATGCTGATTATATTATTCATATGTATTATGCTAGTAGTACTGACACGTGTACTGTATCTTAGAGCACGTAAGTTGAAATAAACATTTTAACCTATACAGTGTCTCTTCTTACGCATGTTGTGGACAGGTACGAGTGAGTGACGAAAGAGTGTTCTTGTTTCTGCGAGTCCTGAGAGAGAGATACCGTGTTCTGGGTTGTCTAATCATTGGTACATTGGTGCTAATGGGACGCTAAGGCTAGTTGGGTTGGGGTTTTAAGTGCTAAGGGTTATGGTTGGCTCACCACTATATTCCGAGGTTCTATTATCCTGTGCATAGCTCTGTGTGTGCAGAATCCCTATGACATGGCGCGACCAACGAGTGGGGCGGCTTATCTGCGAGACGCTTGAGTAGTACTTGTGCTTGTCCACAATCCCCTGACGTACGCTTCCGGAAGCGTGTGTGACGGCGATACCTCCTATATTGAAGTTTTTGTAGGTTCTTTCAAGCTTGAAGTTGTTAAAAAAGGTTTCTTAATCATAACCCTTTTTGTGCTGCCTCTTGTTAGGTTGTCGAATAATCCCGTTAGTAATGGCGGGTATAGACATAGCGGCGCATAGCCGCACAGCACTCCGGGATCACTTACGGGTGTATGGAGTGCCAGACACGGGAGTCGAATTAGTCTTTGTGGTTCAAGCCGATCCGGCTTTCCACTTTGAGGTGTTCTACTCTTGGATCACTTTTCCAGCGGTGGACGCGAACGATAATCTGTTCCATGAATATGAACCCACTAATGTTCCTGCTGTCTATCGACCTTATACTACTCTTGAAGTACCGCTCACGGCTTGGCAGCACCGTGTTTGGTTTAATGGCGCCCTCCCACAACCGACTACCACGGTTCGTTTAGGCCCCTTATCTATTGAGGGGGCCACTTGGCCTGTTTTGGCCGGGTACACCCCACATCCGCGCTATATGACTATACCAGTCGCGGAACTGCGCACTATGTATGCGGCTTAGGTGCAAGTGCATCGAGCTTTAGTGCGATATGTTACAGGCAGCATCCATGGAGCCGCTCCTGGAGTTGCCGGCCAACCAGCTGCTGCAAGCGGAGTAACCATAAGTCCTGTCATGGTGAATTCGGTGATGGGCAAACGTCCACAAAATAAGGATGATTTTCCTTATTGGCTTGCAGAAAAATTTGACCAGTTGGAGGCAGTTTTTCCACACACAACCCCGGTGGATAAACACCGCATTCTTACGATTAGTTTGCCAAAAGACTTAATTCCCGAGTTGACAGCATGTGACAACTGGGGTAAGGTATTCGCAGCAGTATATTCTAAGTGTTTTGGTACACCTTCCATGACAGTTCTCCCCTCAGTAATTAAAAAAGTACAGGATGAACATGGCCCTGAAGCGGCTGTGGAATTAGGGATGAGAATGGTGGGAGTGTTTGAAGTAGTAGCGGAGCTGATCCTTGTGAATGTCAAGGGCGATGCCGTGAACTTTCAAGTAGCGAATGCTTTGGCTTTGGTCCCAGAATTGGACAGGCCTTGCGAATTACCGAAAATTATTACCCAGGCTTACAAAACTATTGGCAGAAATAGCCTGGGCAACAAGCCTTTTGCAAAACAGCAAACACAATCGCAACAACAAAAACCAACCAACCAAATCTCAGCCTGAGAAAGATGAGAAACCAGTCTTCACTAAAAAGAGTTGGAGGCTGAAAAAACAGGGTAAGCAACAAAAGAAGCCGGGGTCGAGAGGCGCATCCCCGGTTTCAGTCTCTTCTGAACGCACTTATGATTTACGAGATAGAGCGAGAATTAAATCACCGGATAGGTTTCAGATCCCTGATGCGCGTTCTCCTCGTTCTTCACAGGCACAGACTTCGTCACAGGCCGGTGGAGGAGACCGCCAGGATAGAGGGAGAGACCGAGAGGCTCCCCAGGGACGAGACCAACCTCGACAACAAGTCAGAGGAAAAGCAGAAGACTTTCAACGTTTTCGACCACAATTTCAGAAGAAGAAAGTTGCCGCTGTAACAGCGAAATATGCCACAGACGGTGAGAATGAGACTCCTGAATTGGACGTGGGCAGTAACCCTCCTAGACAGCGCCGCGGAAGTTACCATAGTGCGGGAGGCGCTACGTCCTCATATGGAGGCGACAGCAACTGAAACATTCATTACTGTCGAGACAGCTGACACCAGAGTGGCACCCCTGATAGACTTTTTAATATTGTCATTCAAATTGAAGGTGATATACAGCGTATTATTAAAGGGATTTTTGGGGAAAATCTAACCTCTTCATATGACATTTTATTAGCGGAGGTGGATTGGCCACCCCCATTCGTTCTTGCTGCACGTACCGGGGAGGAGGTAATCCTTCCGAGCTTTTCTCGACATGTCCCAAAGGACAAAGCGTAGGCTCTTGCAGCTGAGTGGGCTGTGTCCCTGGCTCCTGCGTTATACCGCAACCACGTGGGTTGGGACGAAGATTCTCCCCCCCATGAAATACCTTTGCGGTCACTACCGCAGCCACAACCCCAATATCCCATAAAACGTGAAGCCAAAGGCCCCGTTTCCGAAATTCTGACTCAGTTGGAATATCAGGGAGTAATCGAAACCTGCGTATCACCTATGAATAATCCCCTATTTGCGGTTTCTAAACCCGATGGATCGTACCGCTTAGTTTTGGATTACCGGCATTTGAACACTCATTGTCGGACCTTTGCGGTGCAAAATACCCATAGTTCTGCGCTTGTAGACAGTCTTGTTCGTAAAAAATATAAAACGACACTTGACCTTTCAAATGGATTCTACACGCACAACTTAGCCCCGGAGAGTAGCCAATGGTGTGCTTTTACTTCCGGTGGTAAAATGTTCAAATTCAGGCGTCTTCCTATGGGCTACAAGAATAGTCCAGGCGTATTCGCCGCTCGTGTTGTCTCTTTGTTAGACGGCATAGATCCAGACGCATGTTCGTACGTAGATGACATTTATCTGACAGATGACGAGTTGTTTCCGCATCTGACCCGAGTAGACCGCATTATTCTTGAATTTGCGGTTCAAGGTTACAAATTTAACTTTGCTAAATCTCACATTGCTGAATTTACCGTTTTGTTCTTGGGCTATGAGCTCAACAATGAAGGTAAGGGCTTAGCCCCCATTTCCTAGAGAAATGTGCACTTCTGTGCCCTCCTACTAATCTGAAGAAGCTTCAGTCCTTGCTGGGTTTTTGAACTTCGGGCGTACATACATTCCCGAATACGCCCAGCGTATCAAGCCACTGTATGCCTTGATACAACCTACTTTTTCGAAGTCTTGTTGGCTTCCGGAGCATACCTCCATTCTACAGTCTTTACAGACTGATCTTCTTGAGTCTAAATT
The DNA here is from genome assembly GCA_963921515.1 of Calotriton arnoldi. Taxonomy (NCBI): domain Eukaryota; kingdom Metazoa; phylum Chordata; class Amphibia; order Caudata; family Salamandridae; genus Calotriton; species Calotriton arnoldi. The sequence continues at coordinate 1,290,405 of CAWUFW010003858.1, read as the reverse complement.
TCTTTTGACGCGTGATAACCACACAAACCTGGTGATTAGAATCATACCAGGGGCAGTGGGTTTCACGTACTTAACCTTTAACGAAGGTGATACAGTACCCATCGCATACAAGTCACATCTGTACACTTCCGCGGAAATGCGGTTTTCCTCTGTAGAAAAAGTTCTAACAGCAGTGCAAATAGCGATTCTAAAGGAGCGCGCACTGGCACAGGGAAAACGCATTCTGGTGGTAACACCATATCCTGCCTTAGAGGCAGTGACCAAAGCAAGTGTACCTAACTCTAAAGCTTTGCACCCCCGTTGGATTCAATGGGCAACATCTTTGACGTCTCCGGATGTCACTTTCATTTTCGATTCTTCTCTTCAGACTCAGGAGTTTTTACAGTATGAATTCGTTCATCCTCCTCCTTTGTCTTTACTGCCGCTTGAGGATTACGATTGTGTGATCTACACTGATGGTTCGGCACAACCAGCCACAGGGTCCAAGCATGCTTATTCAGCCGCATGTGCTATTGTTGCAGGTACCTTTGTGAACGGAGAGTTCAAATCCTCTGTAGTGCACACTCAGACACTCGGGGATAGTACCGCACAATTGGCCGAGCTGCGCGCTTTGGTGCTTGCACTTGAGTTCGTTAATCCGGATGTGACCACTCTAATTGTGTGCGACTCTTACTACTGTGTTCAATCATACAATGACAATCTGTTCTTTTGGTCGCAAAACGACTATAGAGACGCTAAAGGCAACACAATCAAGCATAAAACGCTTTGGGTTCGAGTGGCAGAATTACGTAAACGTCTGCCGCTCACACAGGTGGTACACACCCTAGGCCATCAGCGGGTGGGCGCACACGCTGTTGGTAACAGTTTGGCAGATGAAGCTGCCAAATCAGCAGTAGTCATGTGTTCAGTAGCAGCAGTTACTAGATTCATGTCTAAAATAGACACCGATATCTTGGCAGCTATTGCTGCGACAAAGGAAGGCGTTAATTACCCTAGGGGTTTTCCTTCCAAATATTCTTATCAGTTGGGTCCCGAACAGGCTCCTTATGTAACAATACCTGGTGTTGGGGATCGGCTGATCCCCAACGCGGACCGCAGGTTTTCCTTGATAACGGCAGCGCACGAAGGCATGGCTTCGGCACATGCTGGTGTGTCTGCGACAGTTTCCATCTTACAGCAGCGTTACTGGTGGCGTGGTTTGTATAAAGACACCCGTACTTATGTGCTTTCCTGTGACGTTTGTCAACAGATCAAGCCTTCCACGGTTACACGACCACCTCAGACCTTGCTAGGCATTTCTAACAGACCCTTTGGGTGTGTTTACCTGGATCACTGCAGTCCATTTTCTTCAGACACTGCCTATAAATATATCTTAGTGGCAGTGGACTCGTGCACACGGTTCATCTGGGTCTGGCAACAATGGAGTGCTGACGCTCGAAATGTCATCAGGGATTCGCGTGTCTTTGTGGGAATTTTCGCATGCGGCACCTTCCATTCTGACCAAGGTCCGGCGTTTGCCTCTAAGGCTTACAAGGACGCAATGGGTTCATTGGGGGTGCGGGTGAAATTTTCGTCTCCGTATAGGCCTGAGGGCAATTCTATCGTTGAACGAATGAACCGTGACTTAAAGCAATCCTTGACAGCTAGAGTCCTAGGTACTGGCAGGAACTGGCTGGCCCACTTGTATACCGTACAATGTGCACTTAATAATCTCCCTAGAAGACCTCTGGGTGGGCGGACCCCATACGAAATGCTTTTTGGCATACGAATGTTTGTGCCTGACCTTGATGGTCTAGACATGGCAGCACAATCCGCCAAGTTTGATGTAGATAACCATTCTGCTATGTTACAGGACTTACAAGAAGCCCGAGACAAACTTGCAATTGCACATTTGCCTTCAGCCACAGACCCCGCTCTGCAGATTCCGGTTGCCGGTTGGCTTCCGAAGATTGGAGACCTGGTTCGAGAGAAGGTGGAGAACAAAAAAGAATTCGGCCCCTCTTTTCGTGCACCGGTTCTAGTTCTGGGCTTGAAGGGAACACGTACAGTAATCTTACCACCGCTTCCTGGTCGCAAGGAGAACAGATACATCTCAGTGGAAAATGTCAAGCTACAACATCTGGCCGATCCTGAATAGTGTTACACCAGCGGTCTCTTGTCCTGCCATTTATCGGACATGTGTTCGGGGCACTCCTGCACGAACGGTCACTGGTGTTACCATGGAGATGGTTGATTTGCCTGAAAATATATTCGAACCCCCTGCATCGACGAGGACGAGTATACCTATCCTGCAACAGAGTCAGTGGCACACCAACCAACAATGCCACTGAGCCCGACACGTTTTTCCTTTGACTCGGATTCCACCTCTTCAAATGTCCCGTCCAAGTTCAGTCTTTTTGTATCCTGGTTTAGAGACAATTTTTTGGTTCCACCCTGGACATATCTTTGGTTGGTGCTTTTCTTGATTTTTTTGTTCATGTCCATTGGCTTTGTCACAGTGTTTTTTCTACTCATCAATGGTCACTATTTACCTGAACGCTCTGCTGTGAACAGTGTTACTGGAACTTTGGCTCCACATTCCTCCTCTCACATCATGAAGCGTGACCACACTTTTGTGAACATATCAGCGTTTCCAGTTGCTGATGGCATCGTATGGGATGTGGTAAACTTTCAAATCCATGGTCCAACAGAAATTATTAATGTACCAAATGTCCTTCGAGTTTCGATGGGTGATGTAGTAAAAAGTAATATTCATTCTGACGATTGGGATGTGCATGCCGTTGAAGCATTATTTGCTGATTTAAAATATTATGCTTCTTTTAATGCTGAGGATTTGTATATGAATTCTGCGAACTATGCCGATTTGTACTGCTACCAGCATTGGGGCAACCATTTTCTCCACAAACCGAGTGCACTACGTAGTTCTGTTACCTATACCCAATGGGAACATTGCCCAAACCCCAAACCAGGTAGCTCCCAGACTCTTAGAAATAAATTTACCTATTTCACTGATTTCAATCGATCAAACCCTGGGTCTTATTATTTTAAACTGAATACCCCAGCAACTCAGAAAATCATGTTGACCCACACAAAATTACTTTATTCGGGTTCCTTTTTGAAAGCCGTAGCTGTGGGTGGTTATGAGTACTGGAGGGACACTGTGGATTTGAAATCAATCTGGGGCTCAAAGCCATGGCAGGTGCAGGGCACAGAGGCTTTGCACCGTGCTTGCCTTATCCCGGCCCAAATTGTGTTTCTAAATGCTTCCATCTATCAGACTATGTGTTGGGGTTTGGCTACTACTAAACAATTAACGCACCTTCCCTACCATCCCTGTCAAGCGCTCCCAATAATAGTTTGCGTTTTAATATGTCCCTTGCGACTTTGCAGGCTATGTTTCAGGACAATTCATTCAATGTTTCTACACTTGTACAGTCACCCTGGTTGGTATGGCCCATATCGTCTAATGCATGCCAACTGCGTTTTCACGGCTCAGTTCCTGGATATAAACAGGACAGGCCTGATCCGAGGTTTTCTGATTCCCGTACTGTCACAACATATTCTGTTGGTAAATTATGCAAACAGTGGTTGCAGCATTCGTCCTTAGATTCTGTTAAACAGCATTTATCCCTCCTTTCAGGCAATATTGAGCTGTCCGACTTTGTATTGGGGCCTCGTGGTCCACGACCAAAGAGATTCATTTATGAAGCGTATAATGAACTCTGGAAGCTATCACAAATGGAGGCTGCATCCCGTCTTCGGGAAATAGACCAAGCAAATTTGGAAAAGGTGCTTGCTGTTGTTGACAATAGTATTAATACCCTGTCTTCCCGCATTTACACATTAGAGAATATTGTGTCCTCTGTTGTTGATATTGTACAAGATGATGTTTCTATATTGTACCATGGTCAGAATCAATTGCGTTCAGTAATGCAGTTTGCGTGGACTTTGCAAACCCTTAAGTTAGGTAAAGTTCCTTGGAATTTCTTGAACACCACCGCCTCTATTTCTGCCTTTTAATTTGACTGAAAAACAGCAGTTCATGTCCATGAAAGATGCATCATACACTTTGTTACATATTGAGAAAGTGGATCCTTTACCATTCTCTGTAGCGGAACTAGATTCTGCTGTGTGGCTAGTTCATGGGGTTATCGCTTTACCTTTTTCCTTGTTTGAATTTAGCTCATGCATGAAACATTATCCTGTGGGCCGTTTCCAGCCTTTGGGTAGTGCCTTCCTGCATGAACTCTGGTCCTTGCCTTTCATGTATAAATGCCTTAGAGATGGCAAGGAAGTTTTTCTCACGGGGAGTCTTGTGATTCAACTGTAGGTCATTCACTTATTTGTAAACATATTAAGCTGCACGGAGCTTGTAGCGTTTCCGTTCCAAATCTTGCATGTGTGCTAAAAGGTATTCCTGCTCCTGCTATTTCTCCCACCTTTACTTTGCTTACTAATGGTAGCTATTTGCTTTTAAATAACGAAGACTGTTGTGGCTTACAGGCCGGCATTCCGTATATTGTCATGGTTTCGCACAGAGTTGTCTGCTGCAAGAATGTGTTTTTTCCTCCCCCTCACGACATCGTTGATAACTCCATTTGGCCTTCCATTCCTACCATGGAGGCAGATTTCAATAAGTTGAGCAGAATAAAGGCCCTATTATTGAATGAGGAGGTTATGCTCACATCCGCCCGGGAGACATTCATTCTCCAGGTGGCGAGTACCCACAGTGAAATACAGGCCCTTTTGAACACTGACCTCCCCCAACATTTCGGGGAGTTAATTCATCGTATTTTTAACGCATCAAACACTGAGGGTCTGGTGCACTTTTTTAAGGTTGTGGGGTCCGGCCTGGTGTCCACCTTCCAAACTATTTTCGGTGTGATACCGGCATTCATTCATTCCATTTTCTCCAGCGTCTTTGGTGGATTCCCATTAATCCTCGCCTTGGCGGCTGGTGTCTTGCTGTTGGTCTGTTTTCTGCGCAATGGCTGCTCCCCGATGGGCCCTTCTAGATCCCGGACGCCTCCAGCTGCTCCGTGAGCGTCTCCTGGACAGTTTCGGTGTCCTCCCATTGGCGACCATCAGTGTGTCATATACCCTTTCTTTTCGCTTTGCGTATTTCACTTGCGTGCAACCTGTGATGTCTTGCATCTGCTGTCCTTTCACCTGGACCATGGATTATTGCCTCTCCAATTCGTCGTTGTCTGTTCCGGATTTTGTTCGGTTGGTGGGTCCCTTGGAGGCCCATGAACAGGACTGTTCCGTTACTGGCTGTATGACGCGTGCGGCTGCACTTGGGATTTTGGCACAATGGGATATCTGGGCGGCTGCTCAGGATCTCCTACAACAGAGCTATATTGAATATCACGCAAGCTGTCCCGCATTGCTTTTGGATGCTCCGTCCTCTGAGGAACATTCCTGCTCGTTTGATCTGATGGACTGGATGGCGTCTATGTTTTCTGACACTTCCAATGATGTCCTCCTGGATGCTATAGCTCTTACACGCTCCTGGATTGAATAGCCTGCCTTGCTGGCTCTCATATGTCATTGGACACTTTTGTTTTTTGTCCCTCTCCCTCCTTGGGACTGCATGGCCTACGGACCTTTTTGTTCTGCTCAGCCCATTTGTACTCTGTCTTCGTCTTTTGTCTTGGCTGATGGACTGTCCAGGGGAGGGTGTCTTGTGGTTTGTGGCTTCCTGGCCCTGGCCTGCCTCGCTAAGTTGTCTTGGGCCTGGCTGCCATAATTCTTTCCTTTGCACACGTTACTCTGGGCCGTTGTTCTATCGACCTCTGCTCTTGCCAAGTTCTTTTTGCACTGTCTGCATTTTCTATCTTTCACCTTTTCTCCTGTTCACTTTGGGCTCAGACTGCACAACATGTACAAGGTCGAATAACAACGTTTCCTTGTCTTGTTGATTTGGCCAGTCCCTCACACCTAGACATAACACTAGGTACAGCTGTCATGGAAAAATTAGTGTGCTTTTAATATTGCGGTTGGCCCGCGCTAGACACTTGGAGACGACCTTTCCAGAGAGAAGAGCTGTGATTGTCTGCTGATGTAGTTTTGCATCTAGAGACTGAGGTATGGGGGTTCGCTAGTCAAAACCCAGAGGTCTTCTATTTTCATAATAAACTGGCTTCCAGCACGGGGAGGGTGGTAATGTTAGTTAGACATATATCCACTGCTTTATGAGATGCTTTCCCCGTTCGTATTCTATGGAGTTGTAACTATGCTGATTATATTATTCATATGTATTATGCTAGTAGTACTGACACGTGTACTGTATCTTAGAGCACGTAAGTTGAAATAAACATTTTAACCTATACAGTGTCTCTTCTTACGCATGTTGTGGACAGATACGAGTGAGTGACGAAAGAGTGTTCTTGTTTCTGCGAGTCCTGAGAGAGAGATACCGTGTTCTGGGTTGTCTAATCATTGGTACATTGGTGCTAATGGGACGCTAAGGCTAGTTGGGTTGGGGTTTTAGGTGCTAAGGGTTATGGTTGGCTCACCACTATATTCCGAGGTTCTATTATCCTGTGCATAGATCTGTGTGTGCAGAATCCCTATGACATTACAAAACCTGTGAAATGTAATATATGTGACTTAAAGAAACCAAGTAATTACATACAAATAACTGAAGTAACCACATAATTGAAATACAAAAACACCATCCGTTGGAAGGGTGAACATTAAGACAGATGTTCACTAGCTTTAACTTAAGAAAAAAAATCGCGCATTATTAAACGGATTATCTTCAATTCCATACTAAATACCTAATAGATCTTAATATGTTCAAATGTCTGAGTGCCTTAGATGTACTAGAAGGTTCACAACTGTTTAGCAGAGATACTGGTGTTTGGACTCTTAAGGTAGCCGCTATTGGCCCATCAACTGGGTAAATAGTGAATTTTCTCGGCTTTTTACCCGGCCGCTGGCTAAATAGTAGAGATTCTACACTGTTTAGTCGGCGCCGTGCGAATAAAAAGGAAACTTCAAAATTTACCTGGCCACTAGCAAAATGGCAGATTTTTGGTACAATTAGACCAGCAGCCATGAAAATAGCAAATAAACTTAATTGTTTATGTGGCTGCTTGATAAATAGCAGAAATTGTATATTATTTGACCAGTAGCCTGGCAAGTAGCTAAGAAATTTCAATATTTATCCATCAGCTGGCTAAAAAACAAAATTGATGTACTCTTTTGGCGGTGAACTTGCAAATAACTTGAAAAGAAACTTCATTATTTTCTTAGTGGCTCAGTAAATAGGAGACAGTGTGCACAACTTGGTCAGCAGCCATGCAAATAGCAAATAAATGTCAGCATTTCCCCAGCTCCCGTCTAAACAGCTTAAATGTTGTTTTATTTTGCCTTATGTAGATTTCAACAGTTACTTATGCAAGATAGAACTGCAAACAAGGAGTGAAAACAATTGGCACCCATCTCCTTATGAAAATTAGGGTCCTGATTATTGTCAATTCATTTGCAAAAAGTGGTGACAAATTCCACACATTCATTTTGCGAATGGAATAATATTTTGCAAACTAACATATGCATTCTTCCCCCAGTCCTTCTGCCCCATCCCGGTCCTACTAGTCCTCTTGGTCTCCTGATTTGCCTGTTCTACCTTGTTATTGTCCATCTGACCATGGTCCTCTCTGTCAGGGTCCTACTTGTAAGGGTCCTTCTGTGTCTGGTCTTCCTCAACCCTGTTGCACTGGTCCTCCTAGTTCCCACCCTACATGCCACCCAGATTCATGTAGTCCTGGCAATCCTGGTTTTGGCTCCCTGCGAGTCCTCTCCTCATTGACTTTACGATTTTAGTCCCACTGGGATGGCCTTCCTGTTCCTTTATATCCATCCTAGTCTTTCTGATCTAGGGTGTCCTGGTCCTGCTAGCCTTAGTCCTTTCCAGGTGTGGTCTTCTCGGTCCTGGTCCAATCGCTTCTGGCCTCTTGGTCTTCCTTCATCTGATCTCCATGGTTCTGGATCTTCTGTGTCTGATCCTTCTTTCCCTTCTGGTCCACTTTGGTCGGTCTACGTGGGTCTGGTACTCCTACTCCTTGCTTTGGTCATCCTTGTCCCTCTGGTCCTGAACGGTGTACACAGGAGTTCTAGCCCTCCTTCTTCTTATGGTCCAAGGCGTCTGTTCCTCCTATCCTTGGTCCTTTTCCTTTGGGCCCTTGTCCACTGGGTCCAGATCCCCAAGTTCTACATACTCCTGATCCTTCTTACCCTGTTCCTGTATCCCTAGTCCTATTTTCCCTAGCCCCATTTTTCCTTAACTATTAGTTCCTTGGTAACCTTGGATTAGGTCTCCCTGGACCTGGTTTTTACTGTCCTAATCCTTGTGACTCTGGTAATCCTAGTCCTCCCCGTGGTCCACTTTCTGGCCCTTATTCTCCTTCTGGTCATCACCCTCCTCCTATGTCTTTCTTCTTCAGACCCCTCCACAAAGTCTTTAGTTGGGTACAGCCTTCAAGCTTGCCACTCAAATAGTTTTTTGTTTTCCCTTCCAGATTTCTTTATTTCAGACAGCACTGTCAAGGACAGCAATGAGGGCTCAAAAGACACATAACCTTTCCCACTTTAAACACTGCTTAGCATTTTAAAAATCAAAATTACCATTCCCAAGATACACTCCGGGTAACTAAAATGTCAGGGTAGGTAAATGGCCACTCATGACATGAGACCAATGAATATCTATCTCGAAACCCACGCTGCTGGATGAATAGTATGCAAAGGTGAGTTTATTCAGAAGGCAGCTGAGTGAACTACCCCAAGGCATTACTTACTCGCCTCCTACTTTCACTTCCCCATTCCACAGAAGTCCCATTACTGTGTCTTACTCAATTTACCTCCTGCAAGTGTACCAAAGCACTCTGCCCCCAAGCACTAATTGTCTACTATAAGTATCCCACCCTGCATGGCCCAGATACAACCTGTTTGAATTCCCTTTTTGCTGCCGCTTGCCGACTGCTTCTGTTTTGCTAGGTTTGAAAAACTAAGCAAGCACAATCCCCTTTGAAAAGAAACCTAAAGCTAGCACACGGCCTTCCATAGGACGCCTGATAAGAGCCCAGCCCTCAAAAATCATCAAAAGGAGGACCATGAACATAAAAAAACCAATATATTTCCATGAGTGAATAAAACGGCTATGTAACATGCTTTAAATCCATACTTGTTCTTTGCAGACAGCCAGATACTCCTAGACTGCAGTGCAGAATATCTGTGTGCCATATCCTGAAGCTCCTAAAACAGATGTTTGATTCCCACATTTGTTATTTAAATATCAAAATAAATGTTTTTATTCAAAATTGATTTTACCATTTTTCATTATAAACAGCTTGGCTTAATCCATGAACTTACTTTTGTAGAAACTATTGTACATTTGTATAGTCACCCATTTTCAAATACTTCATACATGTTGCATCCCCATTACAAGATGGCCACCACTCTACCATTGCCAGGACACCCTTTTTTCTTCATGGGCAGCTAAATAAAGACTTCATACACAATATTTATCCAGCCGCCAGTCAGATTGTACATCATCTCTACTATTTAGCCTGTGGCCAGCTAAACAGCAGTGATTATATACCAATATGCCGGCCGCTGGTTAAATAGCAGAGATTATGTAAACAGCCACTTACTTCCTCCTTTTAAATCAGATGCAGTTTAAGTTTCACAGTAGGAACTCCTATGCATGGCTACCACAATACATATCCATTTAGCACTCTTTATATGGTTAGGAAAATGTTAAAGGCTAAGGTTTAGATTATATGGGTCTATTTTAGAAAAAACATGGGGCATGCAGGCTCCCTTAACTATTAATAAGGACAAGAATTTTCGAAATACAGGGGCCAATGCTAATGGGTAAACCAATAGACTTTGTGATAATGTGGAATGCAGAGAGTAGGATGGCAGGTTACCTTTAAAAGCTAGAGTGCATTTGCACTCGAGAACGAGTTATAATAGGTAAACCACTTTTGCATTAAAAAAATAGGTTTAAACACATGAAAAATGTATGAAAAGGCCAATTCGAAAGAATCAAAAGAAAAACAAATGTTTTTGCGAACTCAAAATTGTTGCTCATTCCATCACAGTTTGTGAGTTTGAACCCTACATGTATAGCCAATACTTTTCCCAGTGCAAGTGAATTTTGTGACTGACTTGCTGTGTCTATGAAAAAGTAGAGCAGATTTATACAATTACCTGAGACTCCATCTTCTGGATAAAACTATGACTAACTCTCTTTCGAGGATCTGAATGATCTTGGGCAGGTGTTTCGGAACTACATTTTGCATAAGGAAGTGAAAGCCCTCATTTCTAATCGTATGTCTGTAGATTCAGAGGCTCTCTGTGTAGCAGCCATTTTTACGGTCACAGCGCCCACAATCACTACATCAGTAACACAGCTTTTTATTGCATGCTTGCAAGTAGTGATGGTTTCCAATCTTTGGAAAACTGAAAACGTAGCCTGGTATTGGCTGGGATCATCATTATACAAACCAACTATGGACCTCTTATATTACTGGGGCTTCAGGAAGATTTTGGAGATCTAGGTGCTATACACCTTCTCCAGCTATTAGGAGAGACATAACATACATCTTGGTAGACAAGTTTCATTTCAGTGGAGAAACTGAATCTGCCATATTAACAGCAACAGACTATGTTAGGACAATCTTTGGTGGAGATAAAGTGGAAATACAATATAATCTGTTGGCAAACAATCGATGGATCTCAATCATCTACAGATGAATTCCATAAAAACTGAGCTTTTGCACATAGCAACAAATCTCTCATTAGGATGATATGCCCTCCACAAAAACCAGGTGACAATTCAAAATCTTTGATAATTATCCTAGAACATAAGGCCCCGCTTTCCATCAAGGTCAAGACAGTGGTAAGTTTCCGCTGTCTTACCTACAATCATTTAAAAAAAATGTCTTCCCTTCTTCCCCTGGAAAATCCATGGACAGTTGCTGCCATCTAGGTTATATCTAAATTCGATTACTACCACCACCCTGTTCCTTGGGTTTCGTGCATACGCGTGTGGGATCTTGTAGCAAACACAAAACTGGTCAAATAGTTCAGTAACATCGAAAATACGATCAGATCTCTGAAGCTTGCATAACCCTGCACTGGCTGGTGGTCAAGCAAAGGATCTAATGTAAATGTTCCTAGAGTGTACACAGGGCTCTCTCTTTCGCAGGATAAAATCGGAACTGAAGGCAAGCTTAAATTGGTACAATTATTCTATTAATTGATCCTTGTATAAAAAGAAACAACTTAAATTTTGCATTTACCCCATCTTAGGAAAGAATTTTTAGATCAATGCTCCTTAAGATATCCTACCCCAGGCTTTTGGGATCTTCCTCCTTACAAACAAATAAAAATAGCAATCAACTTGGTTTTAAAAAAAGCGTAGAAAACACAAAAACACTCCTGCTTGGATATATTTGATGAAGAGATGGTTGTTTTGTTGCTTATATTATGTTGTAGAGCTATACAGAACAGAAGGACCTGGTGTACTCAAACACAAATAACTTAACCCTTCTCTGTCCCAAGTTGTGTTTTGCCCAACTAGATGTAAGCTGTTAAGGCAGATGGAGTCATAGGCTCTCACATCAGAACTCCTCGCCCGGTGCTGATCACTTTGAAGTGGGCCTGCCACTACTCAACAAACTGTGCGAAACAGATTTTTTTTAATACAGCGGTCCTAAAATTAGGAATAAATGTGTAGTGCAAATATTTCAACAAAGAGGTGCAATTGTGTATCCATAAGTGTTTCTTCAATTTTTAGTTTCATCCTAGTCTAGAGTGTATTTTAACATTCACTAATGTCCATGCACCTAGTGTTTATCCCTCCTTATGCTTTAAGTTTTCCCTAAGTTTTTGTGCAGCTCAAGTAGTTTGAGCAGTAGTTTTTCTATGTCAGAATACATGTTCACTGTAGTTCCCAAGCTCTACTACCTGAAACAGTGTATCAAGGACCAATCACTGTAGCCGGGGAAGGGCATGTATCCACATCAAAGTTTGTTGAAGTTGGATCTAAGTTTAACACATGATACAGTGGCCATGGCATCACTAGGAATGCTACCACATAGGCCAATGAAACAGTTTCAAGAAAAAAACCACAGTCAGGCATAAGAGAAAATCGTTAGTTTAAGAGGAACTTAACTAAGCATGGATACAACAGTTTACAATATTTAAGTGAACTAGAAAGAATGTGAAACAATGGGTCAATCCGTGCAACTACATGTGTGCAATATTCAAGCAACGATTGAAAATAAACCAACGAGGGTTAAAACATGGTCATCCGGCCACATTTTCCACACTGGTCCAATATTTAACAAATTTGGCGTGCACATGCTATGGGATCAGATTTGTTGATTTTTTTGAGTTCACAACGTTTGGTGATATTTTTGGTAAAATTAGTAATTATTTAACATGCCGTGAAAATACAAAAAAAGCGTGACTGGGTAGTCGCTGGCAAGTGAAAATAAATATCGAAATTTAAAATAATGCATAAGGCACATTTGGAGGCCTGTGCTCAAGTAGGAAGTAATACACAGAAGCACTCCGTGTTACCTCAAGAGTGGAAGTTAAGGAAATACAAGAGGAACTTCCGGCAGTAACTAAGTTACCCTCAGTGATAAGTATTTATTCAGGTTTGTTTTTTCACACTTTAAATCTGTTGTCATACTTCCATTCCATCCTTTAAATACCAATGAACTTAATTCTTCTAAGACTAACCACAGTTTAAGTTCTTTATTATCATTGCCATGCAAACGCCAACTACAGTAACAACAGCACATCATGTTCCTGAATCAAATCCTCAAATATATTCAGTACCGGATGAAACACTGCAATCTTCAATTAAACCCACTGAAAACAGAAAGCGTGCTGATCTCTGTACATCCAAATTCTTAACACCTAGTCAAAGCAGGCGAAGAACGCTAAACATTCTGGATTTTTAGATTAAGATTTAATTCCTTCCCGTCAACTTTTTATTATAATATATTACATATGTTCAGGTGTTAGGTGAAGGGGGTAATTTGAATATGACTCAGGGCTTATCACAATTATTCAAGTGATAATGATAAGGCACATAAAAGGTATTTGTACAGACTTACATTTTAGAATAATAAATCAGATTGGCACTCAGGAGGCCCTGGCCTTAGTTAACTCAAGGACCATAAAATCGTCATCGTCACTATAGGGATTTGCTAACATTCTGTAATTGCTACACAGACTACCAAGACATTTATCTGTAATCACCAGTCATGACATGACACAGAATTTCCAGATCACTTCCTGGTCCTGATTATGGCTACCACATTAGGATCCCTATGTGGCCTCTAAAGCAATGAAACCTCTTCACTGGCTTTTAGGCAAGGCCACAGCAAGATCCATGTGCCTTAGCTCAGTGCACACATGCACCTTGAAAAAAAAGGTTCCCAATACCAACAAATGAAGCTTCAAGAATATGGAGATTCTCATACTGAAATAAGTGATGTCAGACAATATATAGGTACACCTGCATGTCAGCCATCGGTGCCATGATGTGGGATCTCTCTCTACAGCGCCTCGGGAGCATAATCTCACACATTTTTCAGATCACACCGTAAATGCTTTCACTACAAACAAAGTCTAACAGCATAGCAGAATCTAGGAACTTCATTATCAGGTGCTCTAAACAAGTGTTCTTCGTTGATGCTTCAATCACTGACGTATTGAGATGCATGCAGATGTCCCCTTCTACACCAGGGGATATCAGGTCCTTCCTCTCATCCTTTTTCTTCAGCTTTATCAACTCTATCAAAACATTACCAAAGCTGACACAGAATGCTGCTCTGCATCAAGTAGCTTTATTAAGAATGGTTTACATTTGTGCTGATCTCACAGTCAGCTCTTCATTCTCCAAATCGCGTAATGTAACTTATAAAGCACGATCTGCTGCCCTGGGGCGTCTTGGCGCTATCGAAATCTGATTAGGCTGAGATAGTGATGTAGTTGGAGTAAGGCAAAAGGGCAGAAACAAAAACTTTTACTCCTGAGTGAAAAGCCAGGTTTTTAAGGCTTTTCTAAAGGAGAGTAAGGAGGGAGCAGTTTTTAATGTTAATGGGAGATTGTTCCAAAGTATGGCAGTGGCCCTAAAAAGCTCCTTCCACCCCAGGTAACTTTTCTAAAAGGGGGGACGATCAGGTTCCTTGCAAGGCCCGATCGGAGTGTCCTTGCTGGAACGTACCATTTCAGTTTCTTTTTGAAATGGTCTGGCCCAAGTCCATGCAAAGATTTATAGGCCATACAGAGAGCTTTGAAACTGCATCGTTGTTTGACTGGCAACCAATGTAATTTCCTAATTGCTCCTCTTGCGGACTCATACTTTGGAATTTTACAAAGGAAACGAGCTGCCGTGTTTTGCAATACTTGAAGCTTCTTAACGAGTCCCAATGAAAGTGTGAGATACATACTGTTGCAGTATTCAATCCTCGCAAGAATGAGTGCCATTGTTACCGTTTTGAGTAGTTTGGGGGGCAGAAATCTTTAAATTTTTTTTATCAACCTTAGGGAACAAAAGGCAGCCGAGGTTATTTTGTTTACTTGGTCCCTAAACTTTAGTTCCTTGTCTACCACGAATCCTAAGTTTCTAACTTTGTTTGAAGGTTCGGGTAAAGTGTCCATCTCAGGAGGCCACCAATCTGGTGTCCAGAAAGAGGGATTTTTACCGAAAATGATGACCTCCGTTTTATTAGCATTCAATTTGAGACAGTTACAATCCATCCAGTTGCTCACCTCCCTCATACATGAGCTGAAATCCGCACCCAAATTGGTTTCCGCGTTAGCCAATGATACCACAATTTGGGTATCATCGGCGTATGAGACCAGGGAGAAGCCTGCTTCTTTGATAATGGAAGCTAGTGGGGTAACATAAAGATTGAATAGAGTTGGGCTCAGGGCTGAGCCCTGGGGAACACCACAGGGCAAGGAAAAAGATTTGGAGGTAAACTGTCCCATCTTCACATTATTTTGTCTATTTGCCAGGAAAGATAGCAAAAGATCAAGGGCAGTACCTTCTATCCCAAGCCTAAGCATACGGTCAGCCAAGATCTCATGGCTGACCGTATCAAAAGCTGCGGAAAGATCCAAGAGGATCAATGCAGCTGTCCCACCCCATCCAGTACTTCTCGTATTTCCTCTGTTGCTATCACCGGAGCCAATTCTGTACTGCGATGCTTTCTAAAGCCATGTTGAGTGTCATCAAGCCAAAAATGTTCCTCCAAGTATTCCGAAAGTTGTTGGTTCATTATTTTTCTACCAACTTGGCGGAGAAAGGAAGTCTAGATATTGGCCGATAGTTATTTGTATCTTGGGCATTCAAATTATCGTTTTTTAATAGGGGGAGAATCGAGGCTTGTTTCCAGACAGAGGGAAAGTATCCTTTTGCAAACATATTCTCAAAAATGTGCACAAGATTTTGTGCTACTTGAGCAGGGATCATATGCATGATGTTGGGGGGATACGGGTCTTGTGGCGCGCCCGATTTGATGAGTCCGATAGACTTTATAAGTTGTTCTTCTGATGGAACCTTAAAACAGGAGAGACTGACTTTATCCGGCAGTCCGGTTGGAACATATTCCTCCCGATAATTGCCTGCTCTATGTGTGGTAAATTTGTCAAAGATATTTGCGACTTTCTCGTGAAAAATCCTGCAAGAGTATCGCAAAATTCTTGATTTGTTCGTGCATTATTTGAACTAGCTGGTGTTATTAGTTTTTTTATCACTGAGAAAAGAGTCTTATTAGCATCAGATGCAGCTTTTATGTGCCTCGAATAATATTGCGTTTTTGCTTGAATATTTTTTTTGTGTTCGGCTAGTTTAGTTTTATATTTAGTTCTCGCATCCACATCATATTTTTTCCTCCATTTTTGTTCTCGTCTCTGACAGTCCTGCCTAGATTGTCTGAGTTTCTCGTTATACCAGGGTTGGGATAATTTCTTACAAGTGGTTTTTGAATTTTTGGGGCAACCGAATCAAGAGCAGAGTTCAACCAGAATGCAAAATTCTCTACACTATGCTCCAGGTTTTACCCTGATTGCCAAGGAGGGACGGCCGCGATGGCCTTTCCCAAAGTATCTGGCCGAATTTTGTGCCAGGCTCTACTTAGGGTATGTTGGGTGGTGTTTCTGGTCATAGTTGATTTTTTTGTCATTATTTGCCAGTTAACCGCCCAGTGGTCTGACCAAGTCAAGGGGAAAGATGGGAGTAACCTAATATCAGAATAATTGGAAAAAATCCCATCCAGCATGTGTCCAGCCTTATGCGTTTGACCTTTGGTAACTAACGGCAGACCAAACGTATTCATAGTGTCAATCAGTTTTTTTTAATCAGAATCTGATTCTATTTCCAGGTGAAAATTAAAATCTGCCAGTACCAGAAAGTTCTCATTAATAATAGCTGATTCTATTAGCGTACTAAGCTTATCTGCAAACCCGCATCTGGATCCTGGAGGGCGATAGACTCGCTTCCTAATCGCATCTCCTTCATTATGCAACACACACACACACACACACACACAAGTTCAAAACCATATCTTGCTTCTAATCCACTTTTCCAATTTTTCCGTTCAGACAACTTCAACAACTCTGTAATGTTCATGCCACCATCTCTTCTAATATTGAAGGAAATTTCATGTGCAACATGGTTCATAAGAAATATATTCACTGCAATGCATGCTGCCACACCTTTCCTCTCAGCCGAAGAAACTGCAACTTGTCAACAACCACATCTTATCTTCACCAGCTTCAATCTCCTCTTTTAGTTACATTGTCACCTCCAATGTGTGATTCTGTTTTTCAACATCCTTCTTTTAATACGTTTTCCACCCTAAATCTCTCATTCAAATCTGCTTTTCCTACTTTTACAATTCTGCTCTATGTACATTTTTCTACACCCTAATACCTTCTCTTATCACTGTATATTTCACTATACATCATCAATTTCAGGTCCCGTCTAGTTAGAATTCTGACCTCCCTACTTTCCTCCCTCCACACAGATCACATTTTACAGTTCTGCCTCTCTCAAAGTACAGCACATTTCAAAAACGCTACATCTGATCTTTTTTTCCTCTCATCTGTAACGTTCTAATAGCCAGGCTTTTGATGTATACTTCTGTGTATATCAAACTATTTTCAAAAAGATTTTTAAACCCCTCCACTATAGTTTTTTTAATACCAGTCAGCTGTCTGCTACTCTTAGTGTTATTCTTCCAATACGTGTTTTTTCCATCTTTTGATATTTCTTCGGTGTCTTCTGATCTTTTTATTGCTTTTGCATTCAATAAAATGGCCTACACAGTATTTTTCTCGGTATTTGCATTTATTTATTCATTCAGATTTTGTCTGTCAATGTTTTGGAATTGACTTGGTCCCTTCATATTCCAGGTTTAGCTTGTTATGTGATCTGGCCACAGTTCAACATTTCAAACCGGTCCTGTATTTTCAGTTTTGGTTAACTCAATCTCTTTTTTCG
Organism: Calotriton arnoldi; assembly: GCA_963921515.1. Lineage (NCBI taxonomy): Eukaryota > Metazoa > Chordata > Amphibia > Caudata > Salamandridae > Calotriton > Calotriton arnoldi. Next base: position 1,272,863 of record CAWUFW010003858.1, on the reverse strand, counting down.
GGCAAAAAGATTCCATGTTTTCAACATTGTGTCATCTCGACTCAAAATTCATTTTTATAAAGGTTGCTCTATCCCACCTCATCAAGATATTATACAGTGACAAAATGTCTTAGCACAGTATTAACTTTCTCAATGATAAAACAGTTAACATTCTTGTAGCCTCAAAATTTCTTATCAATCTAAATTAACTACCATAGTATCACATATGTTACTGAAAGCTCCACAAAATTAGAACTGCTTTATCAATGTGCACTCTTCAGCTCAAGCTTTCTGGATACCCGACCCTTAAAAGGACAAAATCAGATAATTTTCCCTCAATGCAGCCATTGACAGTGAATAACTTTTGCAACCTGTTAGACCTGGCATAGTTTGGCGAGGTTCCCCTGTCTTTTTTTTTTCTAACCTCCTGTTTCTGTGCTGGACTTCCTTTTTGCTGGTGTTTGGACTCTGGGCACTTTACCACTGCTGATCAGTGCTAAAGTGCATGTGCTATGTGTCTACAATGCAATAGCATTTGGTTTCTCCATGATTGGCATATTTGATTTACTAGTAAGTCCCTCGTACAGTGCACTGTGTGTGCCCAGGGCCGGTAAACCAAATGCTACTAGTGGGCCTGCAGCACTGATTGCGCCACCCACATGGCCCTCCAAACGGGTCTCAGGCCTGCCACTGCAGGACCTTTGTGCGCAGTTTTTAACTGCCATATCGACCTGGCAAGTACACCTACTTGCCGGGCCCAAACCTTCCCCTTTACTACATGTAAGGCACTCCTATGATAGGCCCCAGGTAGCTCCAGGGGTCAGGTGCTGTGTATTTAAAAGGTGGCCCATGTGCTTTTGAGTTGTATGTCCTGGTAGTGAAAAGCAGATAAATTTGCTTTTCACTACAGCCAGGGCCGGACTGGCCGTAGCGGGCGCTGGGCGTTTCCCCGGTGGGCTGACAGGGTGGGGGCCGTTTTTGTTACAGGGCCGTTTTTGCAGCATAGCTGCAATATCGCCCCCTGTGACAAAATCGCCGAAACCGGCTCTGGCAAACAGCTCGGCCACACCCTCAAACCCCCAGGGGGCCGGCAAAGCACTTTGCCAGGGCCGGTTTTGGTTCCCAGTCTGGCCCTGACTACAGCAGGTACTATCTCCCTCATAGGTTAGCATTGGACCTGCCCTGTAGCATTTTACCCGGGTATCTCCCAATTGGGAGCTGATAGAAAATTGGAGTTTGGTGTCTATGGACTCACAATTTAAAAACACATTTTAGTGAAGTTGGTTTTTAAATTGCAGGTCGGAAAAGGCCACTTTTAGAAAGTTGCCATTTTCTCACGTTAACCATTCGGTGCCCCTGCCTCTCCTTAGAATACACATCTGGGTTGGATGACATTTGGGCTTTGTGAATTTATTCTAGACAGTCACACATAAAGGGAGCTGAGGTGTGTACTACATATCGCGATGGCCTAACACAGGCTGATGGGTCTTCCTGAGCTAGAGTGGTGGTAGGAGTTGGCACTTGGATCCGAGTAGCGCTGTGCCTGTCCCCACACAAAGAACTGTGTGCCCCCTGTAGTGTGTCTGGAGCCAGGGCCAGGAACGGCATGGTCTTGTGCACTACAGAGACCTTTCTTTGAAGTCTCCCTCTTTCAAAGGCCAAAATGGGTATAATTGCTGGGGCTCTGACACCATAACAGAAAAATCACTTCTAGACTGAGGACATTCTGCTAGGAAGAAGAGCTGTTGGACTGCCAGGAGGGACAGCCACTTTGCTGCTTGCTTTGCTGTGTTGTCGTGATGTCTGCTGCTTCTTTCCTGGGAACGAGAGGACTGGACTTTGCTCTCTGCATCCTGCTTTCTAAAGTTTTTCCAAGGGCTTGAGTTGAGCTTGACTCCTTTTGGAAGTCTCAGGGCCATCAAAGAATTCACCTGCATCTTGCTACCAGCATTTGCGCTCCTCTGCTGGGAGTCCTGAACTATTGAGTGGTGCCAAACCCAATCATGGACCCTTGGAGGTGATTCTGGTGCTGCAACCAAGAAAATCAACTCCAAGCATCATTTCGGAACTGGTGTATCCCTGCTAAATTGACGAATCACAGCTGCCTATGCTGAAGCCATAGTCCCGCTTGCTGAGTGCGCAATGACCGCAACTTAGAACGCAAGCTCCAACGGTGCCACAGTGCCTAAGTACCACCGCTGAGTCTCGAGCATCACTGCACCAAAGTCCGTGACACATTGCCCCGAATCCTACGCAGTGCCTACAGCCTGGTGGTTCCATATCAATGCACCGCGCTGTGACATTGATGACTCATCAACACCGAGTTGTCTTCGGTCTCACACCTGCAACCGACGCATCACCTCCTTTGTGCACCGCATCGTCCCCAACATGCCAATGGCCTGCATAGCAGTAAGGAACCAACGCATCACCTGCCTTCGAGACGCCTCACCTCTGTGCATCGCCTTTGACTTTGTGACGTGTCCAAGGCACTGAAGTGGGGTCCGTGCCACTCCTGTAGTCTGCCTGCGTTTCATCACAGAAGGACTGACCTTGTGGATCGGTCTCGGTCAAGCACATTCAACTAGCCCCAGTTAGAGCTATTGTTTTCTAAACGCTATAACTACATTTAATATTGAAGGATTCAGATCTCGACTTGTGCATTTTTGGAGAAAAAAAAATTCATTCTGGTCTTGTTTTACTCCGATAAATATTGGCTATTTATCTAAATTCGTGTGGAATACTTTTGTGGTGTTTTCACTGTGTTGCTGTGTGTGTGTGCGCGCACAAATACTTTACACATTGCTCTTTAGTTTAGCCTGACTGCTCTGTGCCAAGCTACCCGAGAGTGAGCACTGGTAAACTTTTAGTCTGTACTAAACTTACCCTGACTAGAGTGTGGATCCCTACTTGGACAGGGTGCAAACCATTGCCAACTAGAGACCCCATTTCTAAAACAACCAATCAAGAATTGGTCTTCCCAACATTTATAGTTCGACCTTGACCACTATAATGCTGGGAGAAAGCCTCCACAAGCTTAGATATAAAGCGTTCATTCAGCGTAAACAGTGACATCATCAATGAGCAGGATGGTGGATGGTGGTGGCACTCCTCTCATACTTGGATAATTCACCTTCATTCCCAAAGACAGCTCAGGATATTTAATTAGGAACCTTGCCCAACTCTTGCTTGGATGTAAAGTGAATGTACTAGATCACCCTTCTTATCTAAGTCTATGCCTGCTGATATGCCAGCATGAGGTTCTTGCAGGACCCTGATAAGTCCATGGCCATATCTAGACTATTCAACACAAAGTTCCACTGTTGACCAGATTGAATTAGTTTTTTTTAATCTATGAAGGTGATGTGTATAGCTGGGAATACTTTGCTAAAATAAAGAACAGACCGGAGTATCTATTGTTCAGTTTAATCTACTTTTGTGCGAGTAAAAGTAAAAAAGTAAGTCCGGTTTTATATAGCGCAGCTACTCACCCTTACGGGTCTCAAGGCGCTGGGGGCCGGAGTGGAAATTAAGTGAGCTATTGCCCAGAGTCACATGGTGCTGAGCTGAGCTGCCGCCGGAGCCGGGGATCGAACCATGAACCCTGTGCTCCGAAGTCAGCTGCCCTGGCCGCTGCACCACACCTCTCCCTTGCCACGTCCGTAAGCCCCCAAAGAAGGGCCAGTTCTGAGCTCGGAACGTGTCGGTAGGAAAAATGCTGCCATGAGATCTTCAATTTGATTTAATAAAGTAAAGGATATATTTTTGATACATTTTTAAAGAGAAGTGGGCTTCAGTTTATTATTGACAAATTTGCCCTGAGATTGTGCTCCCTAGTGCGGCGTGGAACCTTGGAAAGCTGAAATGATATTTCTTCAGCCTACTTTTGAATGTTTGTCATCGATTGTTGATACTTGCAACACGCCAGTATCACAGACTGGAATTTGTGTTTTATTTTAATTGGGAGGTGCTGGGTTATCAAATCTGGTTGGATTTTATTAATTGTGATATAATCAATTGCTCTCCCTTGCTCCACCCTAGTCTAGAGTTGCTGGGTGCAAGAGAGTCAGTGATTGCTCATCTGTTTATTACACTTAGCGAATGATTAGTACTTATACCCAAACTAACTCTTACAGACTTTTTACACCTTGTGATCCCTCAGTCTTCAGGATAAGCCATACTTCATCTTCCTTCCCCTGCAGCTAACTCGCTCAACAGATCTGAGGTTGCTGCATTGATATTTCCATCCTTTACAAAACATTACTGTCACAGTTCAGTTTCCCTTCTTCACTGTAACAGAAGCTCTGAATACCATTCCACTAATTAGGACAGAAGCCTACAAAGTAATCCCTTTTGTGCATTGCTTTGGGCTAGCAGACTCTCACTCTCTATTTTGTAACTCTAGGTCTGCTGAACTCCTGACCCTGTCGGTTAAGACTTCCCCTTTTAATGTGCATTTGCTTGCTTCACTCTCACTGCTGAGGATTTTTGAGAATATTCACTGACAGGAAGCAAAGTCGTCATGTAGAACCCTTCCATTCTAAACAGTGTATTGTTTGGTTGTCATATATCCCATAAATCATGCTGTATCAGCCAAAAGGTGACCATGGTATTGGAATTTTGTTGTGCTTTAAGTTATAGTCCTAGTTGTTGTACTACCCATAACCCTCCCCTCACAGAAGCAGGAGCTTATATGGCATCTCATCAGAGAAACTTGTTTTTGTGAAGCAAATTCCCAATCCAGAGTTCTTTGCTACACAGACACCTCATTAATATCTTAAAACAAACACCTTCCTTCTAACTTTGTTTACTTAACTTACTATTATGTGCCTTGAATTATCTAGTAAGCGAGAGCACCTTAAACTTAGAATAACAATGTACGTGGCAATCAAATGAAGCAATCAGTGATCCCCAGTTCAATTACAAACATAACTTATAAACGTCTAAAATGTGTTGAATTTTAAAAAAAGGATTAGACCAGTAAGTGACGAGCAAAAATAGAAAATATTGTCAAGTAAATGTCTGGCTCCCATATCCAATACCAATAATCAGTAAATGACAATTTAATACTAGAAAGAGAAACGACAAGATGAATTTTTTACCGTCCCCTTCACCACCATGATTGAAGGATAGGGCAATGTGTTTATTGGGTAAATTAAAAATAAAAAGTGCTTACTTTCCACTACCTGATAGATTACAGAAGTGCATATAATACATTAACAATAACAGGTAAGTTTTCTTTGAGGTGTTCGAAGTGACAAGAGAAAGTACAGTTATCTACAGAACATCTTACGGGATGATAAGATAGAAAATATCCCCTTGTTGATATTTATCCATTTAAAATCTTATATAGTATATGGTACCCTCCTTCACCCCGCTTAGCTATTCTCAAGGACAAGCTAAGTTAAGGGGAACAGAGTGGTGTTACTGGGGCAGTAATGAACTAAAGAAATACCGGATGTCACCATCACAACTCGTGACAATGCTACCACAATTCATATATCAGGCCGACTTTCAGCCTTTGTTGTGCTCCCTGCCCTCACACTATCCCTTGAAAAACAAAAACATTATTCTTATTCTGCCACAATTCCACCTGTATCTGCTTTCCCTCTCAGAGAGGCAATTTGAAATTACAACAGGATCACAGCTATGCAATTGAAACATGGAGTGACGTGAGAGAAGATATCTGCGGAATCGACAACTGCTGTTTTGTACAATGGTTGTTTATGGACGTCCAATACATCTTGAAGATTACTTTCCTGAACTGCCCATTTATTTTTCCAGATATCAGAGGATATGCCAGATGAATGTGGTGATGCCATTTTGAAAATTGTACAGGGACTAGAACATCCAAAAACCTACTTCAGCCACATAAAATATATCAAGACTTATGGAATACTTGGATCTATAGAAATATGTATGGGAATATTAAAAATGGATCTAGTGAGAGTCTCCATGAAATTTGAGGACTTGCACCAGATGTGCAAAGAATTATTGATGATTAACTATAATTCATGGATAAACATTTGAAGAAGTACATAAGCATGATCACAGTTGGCGCCTAAATGCCATGCAGATAATTAAAATGTATGCAAATTGTGTAGCTATTCAATTTAAACTTGTGTGGCATTGGTGCACCCGAGACTTCAAATGCATGGAACTCAGTATATGATTTGAAGGCACTATCAGGTTTGATGACCATCTCTTTCCAACTAGTTTCCAGTTGTGTGAGCTCCAAATTTTATCAATGTATTAAAATGAGAACATGTGTGTTATCCACAAACCACTGTGCAGAAAAGAAATGCTTTTGTGGCTAAAAAGCTATTTCCTTTAAACAAACCTTAACTCACAAAGGAACGCAACAAATAAACTACTAGTAATCCTGCAACAAAAGAAATCCGGTTTGGGATGAATATATTTTTGCACCAATCCACCTCACCAAGAGAACTCACAACCACTAACCATTCAGCTACCTACACATTCTGGCCCTCGGGAACAATGCAGAAACCCTAAAGCTTCAAACAAGCTCCCAGTCTCAATGCCATACAAACCAATACATGAGTCTCTTCTGTCAAATATTACAACATGTCACCCTTGCAACACATGAAGTAAACAGCCAGGATGCAGAGAGAGATGAACAAGGCTGCAGTCTAGATTCTAAGCTTAGTACCTTTCTATTTTGTTCTGTTAAAGATATTTACCCAGTGTGAACAAGGAAAGGATGCTGGTGCAAAACATTTAGTATAACAAAATGATCACCATGATCTTCAGTTTTGGTGGTAGTATTGGGGGGGGGGAGAAGGATGGCAAAACCTTTTAAAAAAACAACAAAAAACATTAACACCTCCACTATTGTGGTAGTACTGCACCAAACCCGGTTGATGGTCAAGTGACAGAAGCAGGAAAAAAGTCAAATGTTTCTAGGCTAGAAACTACTTAAGAAAGTAAAATTTAAAAAAATGTTAATCTGATACTTTAGAGCACACCATTCCCGTTACATGCACCGACTACGTAATTAGCTTTAGTCCCATAATGAAGTGAATAAGGGTTTTCTTGGCTTGTTCTGGTCAAAGCCCAGGCTGTACATTCCTGTACAGTGTGCTGAACTCAAGACCCCGAACATGTAACCATCAGAGACACTGCCTAACAGTTTACTTGGCTACCTGCTATGTTGTGACCATTTCTTGCTGTACAGATCAATCACACAACTAGCAGGCAATAGTCCCTTGCACAATAGAAATCAATTAAAATAAAGTCTACTCTTAGTACTACACTACGGAGTAGGGCTATCCAACTTAGCATAGGAGGGCCAAATTCAAACCAAATTTTCAGGATATTCACATAACATACATTTATTCACAATGGTTCTGTAAGTAACTCATTGACCAGTGTATGGTTATCTTGAACATTTGGAACAAATGCAACCCTCCCAGAGATATGTGGAGACACTCCTAGATTAGACAAAACCCCAAGACATTCGTGTAACTGGAATTTCATGACGTTAAACAAAAGCAATTCTTGCTCAACCCTGTTAATCCTTAAGGAAAGCGTGCAATTAATATCATTTGCAATTATAGGATTATGTAAGGTGTGTTATATTTCAAAAACAAAACGCTGTAGAAGCCTACTAAGGAGATCAGTAGTAAATATAAAAACTAAAATATTTCTGTAACTAAACTTGGAAAATATAAATTATGAAATTAATTTACTAGATTGTGGCTTTCTGGTAGATGTTTAACTGACTGAATTTACCAAAGAACACAGGGACAGACATATTAAAAAAGTGCATCCATTTCAGGTATCAGCGGTAGCCAGTAAAATGGAATCCAAGCTCGTCCAAAAGGTTATGTGTGAATGTAAAACAGCAATAGCACATTACCCTCTGCCAGTATCCCGAGTCAATGTGCATCTAGGGTCATTGAATGGAAGCACCCCATATGTCAAAAGACAATCAATACAAATAAAATAATTACTGAAAAGAAAATGATAAGGACAGAAGAAGAAGATCTAGGTCTTCTAACTACCGCAATGGAATTGAAAGAAAGTATTATCCAGAGTCATTTATATGATAACATGAATTTGTAAAGGGCAAGCCCACCCCCAAAGGGTTTCTTGGCACTATATTACAGGTGCTGAGAAAGTTTCTAGATATCCACAAAATAATTAATAAAATTAGTCTAAATAGAGCTTATTTACACGTTGATGGCTAGTCTGACAATTTGTGCATACACAAAAGAAGGGGAGAGATGAAAATTTGCTTGCTAATACTTCTTCCGTGGAATATGATAGTGACTCAAGTGTAGCTAAGCTTCTACAGCCCAATGGTGAGGCTTGTTATGAGTTTGTTTAAATCACAGCCATTGATTGTTGCAAGTACTGGACCTCACCCATAATTAGTGGCATGCTTCATCACTGGGCTCTACCTCCCGACATTGGTTCGGTTGGGATGGGCTCAACCACTCAAATGTGAGCACTTAATATTTTGTGTTAGAGTTCTGAGGTAACTGCGCTACTTGAAATAAAACTATTTTGAATGAAAGTCAAACTTGTATTGATTTGGGGTTTTTCCTCAGTCAAAATTAAAGACATGAATGCGAAAGAAAAATTAGTATCCCACCATCCTAGTTCCTAGTTGACATGTTTCAGCCTTCTTAGATGCCCAAGAGGCTTTCATCCAGACTGAGCAATCCATATCTGTCTCAGATTGCCTGTCGACACAAACAGGCAAAGCAACACAAACAAAACAAAAGCAAACAAAGATATTCACTCAGTATCTGTTGTCAGGGTTTTTCCCTATACTCAAAGGCTAGATACCCCTTGCTGGTACCATGTAGACTAAAGACCAGGGTGGTGGGATACTAATTTCCCTTTCATACCCATATATTTTTGTCGTTTCTATTAAAAAACAAAAGCAATACAATTTTGACTTTTTTCAAGACATTTCTATTTCCAGCAAAAGTTACCTCAAATCCCTAAGGCAAAATACTAAATGCTCCCATTGTTGGTGGTTGAGCCTATCCTGACAGAACCAATGTCAGGATGTAGAGCCAGATTATAAAGCATGCCACTACTTGTGGTTGAGGGACAATATTTTCTACTACCTATGGTAATGATCTAAGCATACACTCACAAAATGCCTCACAATGGGGCTGTGGAAGCTTACCAATACTTTTGTGCAACGAAAGTCTGATAATTCGGCATAGATCTGCCCCAGAGGACCTTCTTCAGACACCCATGTTTTTGAAAATGGATAGAAAGGGATATGTGATTAGATTAAGAAGATCCAGGCCAACATTATTATAGTGGTGTCCCTCCCTACACTGTGAATGGGCAAGTGAAAGTGAGTGGCACTCCTTGTAGGGCGAATGGGCAGGCTTCGTATCCCTGCAGTTTCTCTTATGGGGCATTCCTATACACACCCACTAGAGAAGTTTAACATGCTTACCTTTGCAACAGATGGATGGCACAACGGACTTTAATATTGCATCAACATTTCCAGATTACATAGATTGCACAGTTTAGGACGGACCAATTTAAAATGCAATTTTTGCATGGATTAATCATTGCTAACACATTTGTTCTCTTATTGGATGAGCAAATATTATTCCTAAAGTGAATGGGCACAAGTACTATATGTCCCTACTTTGGTGCAAAATAATAGAAAAATTGAAAAAAGTACCACCAAGAATAAAGTAGGGTTGTTCTCTTAGCTCAACAGTGCTCCTACGCATAGTCTGCTAGGTTCACGATGCTAAACTGAGCGATCATCCAGAGACCATATAAGGTTCATTTGAGTGAACAGAATGTTTTGCCTTCAACCCAGTTCTACTGCTGGGTCTTCTATTTCTCAAACCATCAGTATCTGGGAGGTGATTAGCAGGTCCTAAAATACCTAGAAAAGGATATTCGGAAAAAACTTATTGCAAATTAGCAGCAATCATCAGCAATTACGTACTGCAACGCCAAATTATTTTTAGCAGTTGCCTTATTACCTTAATGACTGGGATATTTTAGGAGCGACAATACCTCCTTACTGTGCTACATGTGCAGCAGCGCAGCCTGGCCAACGTGTGAACAAGACAAGCCTTTTCTGAGAAAGCTGTTTGCAAACATGTTTTTGGAAGTGCGTGTGTTGTTCGATCAACTATTCCCTCTGGTATGCTATTACACTCTTATTCAATAACGCCAGTTTTTGGAGAGGTTCTCTTGCTTCTTGAAACACTACCCAGAAACCTTCTTCATAATCTACTGCAGAAACTACCCGCCACTGATTTCCAGAGTCGAGAAATGGTCTTCAATTTTTAACAAGTTACCTCAAGAACATCAATATCACAGAGGCCTCTGACAAGCCGCATGTCCACAGGAAAGATCCCAGAGAAGAAGCATAGTAGAAAGTTACTAACAACAATGAAGAGTAGCCAATAGGGAGTATTAACGAAGAAATAGAAAAAGGAGATAGTTCTTGTTCGATGCATCTTTGACTGTGTGTGCTGACACAAGACAAAGCATTTGGACCTGGTGTAGTCAGCAGGAGATATAGTCTACTGGCTATGATGCGGGCCAGGGCACCAGAAGAACTGGTTTCCATCCTCGGCCTCAGCAGTGACCAAACACTGGGTAATACTGACAAATCAAGTTAGCTCACTATGCCCAAGACCATCTACTAAAAAAAGCTATTTATTTCTCTTTGTATTTTACCAATCACTCTCTCATTCATCAATGTAAGTATTTCAACACTTAAGGGAATATTTACTAATAGTTCATGCAGTGTTGCAAGGCAAGTTTCTGCGTTGCGTGGATGGGAGAGAGCGGAACAGCGCCACATTTACCCGATGCTAAACCTTAATACATCGGAGCCTTAGTATGAAGTGCCCATTTATCTTACCAAGTCCAGCACTGTTTGGATACATGATATATCTTTTTATCATAATAATATAAAAGAACCAGTATATTCAGTGGTTGTAATTAATGTTTACAGCAGGATCTTTCTAAACAAAATTCATTTTTTGTAAACAGAGCAGCTATGTTATTAGCCAAGTTAAATCCTAATAATGCCAAAGCAAAGGGGTGCAATACATTCTTGATCAGAGGATTGTTGGCCAGAAGTGCAATAAAAAGATTTAAGGCAAGAAGGCTTGGAGAAGAGCCTAGGCACCTGTGAGAATGACTCTTCCATTGCCCTAGAGGCCTTTAAGAAGCAGCAACCTCATAGGACATTTAATAGCCTCCTCTGGAATCTGACCCTGGTAAGTCCTGCAACATCCCATCGCTTAAACCAAGGGGGGTGCAGACTAAATTAACTTGTTTCTAATACTAGAAGTAGGACACCAGGTGACTCCATGTCATCAGCACCACCAGTCTGGGGTTTCCTTTCACAAATGACTGTTTTTCAAATGTGTTAGTCCAACTGGTTCAATAGACCAGAACCAAGACTACAATTCCCAGAATGCACCAATGTTCTTAAATTAGCGCCTAGTACTGGGGAAAAGGTGTGCAGAGGTGTGGTCACCTGCCCTCAGATTGTTACTCACTCATCAACAGTTTCACTTTTACCCAACCACACACAATGCTGTACAACTGTGTGCTCAATTTTATGTTTTCCTGATAAACGGCAGGTTAGAAATGTTATGGAATTACTCAACACAGCCACCATGTTTTCGGCCCAGGCAGCAAATTTGGTATCGATTTGTGATTCAGACGCCGGGGAAGGATTCCGTCAAATCGACACATTAGATTAATTTATTGACCAAGAGAGAGAGATTTGTGCAGTCTTTCATCGGAGTTTACCTCGGGCGGGGAGTTACCTCTAAACGAGGGCGCGGGCCAGGAAAATACTAGTAAGAATCAAATTCGCTAATAAAAGTCAGAAATGTGACCTGCGGCAGGAAACCATTGATAAAATATCAGAAAGCCAGGCAGCCCACACACCGCTGAGTGGCACATGCGCCGCAAGGGATGGCGGTCGGATGGCACCTCTGAAGGGGTGCAGGGGGCAGGCTTTGATCACGCCTGTGGCTTGCAGGGAGCAGCCCGGCTGTCACAAAGCATGCATGACTGTTTCATTCAATCTCAGCTGCTGTTTCCCCCGGAGACATTGACTTCACATCAGCCTATGGGGAGCCCCACCCCGAGCCCTATATAGGGAATATAAAACGGGTTAAATAAAACAATTTTTTGTAAAAAAAAAAAAAGTACAAAAGCAAAGCAGGCTTCGTTATATAAACAAAAAACAATAAAACACTTGCTTGATATTTGAAGGGAAAGGATGGATGAAAATTCAACAATGGATTTAAATGTCCATGCAAATGAATTAACTCGGTGTGGGGGCGGCATTAAGATTCTATTTTATGACTAGGCCACCCCGAAATACTATTCAGCTTCTATTGAAAATATATTTAAATCACAGGAGAACACAGAAAAATATAGCCATTGAAGTGTGTTTTTTTGTAGAGCACCAAAAAGGCCAGCGACGTGCCGGATGGGTAGAAGGAACTGCGCCCACCCTCCACCGGCGGCAGCGGGGGTCTTTATTTCTGAAGGAGCCCGGCTCGTGCGGTTTTAATTTGATATGAATGCAGTATCAAAATGGACTCTCGAGCAAGACATGTGCTGTTTTATCTAGTGTTACAGCAGCTGGCCCGGCTCGCGGCGGAGTCCGGGCACTCTGATCTCTTGAGGCAGCTTTGTGGCGGATGACCCTGGCGTGCCACGAAATGTCAAACGTCTGAGACACACAAAAAACACGGCCACCCTAAACCCCTTCCACAGCCAGTCACTCCCATAGCACCGCTCCACCTGGCCTAATGAATGGGGGAAGATTTCCCCCAGGTTGCCGAGGCACCGAAAAATCACACGGAGGCGGAAAGGAGAAAGCGAGCCATTGACTGGAGGAAAGGCAAACGCTAATCAGCCATGGCAGCGAGCGGTGACAGCCTGCAGGGCGCACCGAGGCTGCAAACCCCGGCAGCATGCGGGATAAAAATACACACACACCAACCTCTGTATTATCAGATGCAAGGATTCCGACACAAGAGAGCGTTGCAAACAGAAGCAGCAGCCACAATGAACAAGAGACAGGGTTTCATGGGAACGCCGATGCCTCAAAGCTGTGGCAGCAGTGATTAAATAAAAAACAGCACATAAGAATCCATTCATTAAAAAATGTAACACGCCTATATGGGCTACAATATATTTCTGCAGCCGTGGACCGCGCACAGAATATATTTATATACATAGCAGGTGCAGGGCTGGGATGCGCCTGGTGCACAGTGAACATAGACAATGCACACAGCATTGGAGGCTTCCAGCAGCAAGTGACAGGGCGCATGCAGCCCTTACCCTGAGCGCAGACAGGTCGATCTCATCCAGGCTGCGAGCCGGGGAGTCGCTCGCCATGACGACTCCTTGATGGCGAGGAAAAAAAAGAGCAAGAAACTTGCCCCCCTTGGGTCTTTAACGCCTTGACCCCTGCGTTGAGGTGCGTCCGCGGCGGGCACGGTGCTCCTCCTCCGGGTCCGGTGCGCTTCCAGAGGCCGGCGCGGCTCTAGGGGCGAGCAGGGGGCGGGCTGCGAGGAGACATGCCGGGGTCCAGGCGCTCTGGCTGCGCGGCCTCGGAGACGCGGAGGAGCCGGCCTCGGGTAGAGAGTTCGGCGGCTGTCTGTGCTTCCTGGGCGGGGCTCAGCGGCGGCATCGGGAGGGTGGGGGCGGCCGCTCAGCGCAGATGAGCGGAAGGATCGCTCTGTCGTTCCAGGCGCTCAGCACCGGCCCCGGCCGCATCACACCCTTCCAAACCTCCGCACTCTGTGATGTATTTTAATATTTGTAAACACTGCGATCTGTGCAGGTTCACTTCCGTTCCCCACACCTGGGCATCGATCGGGCACGAGGTGCGAGGCTTCCAATTCTGGGAAATGGCAAATACATCCTGGAATGCAGCTGGGTACCACCGCTCTCACGCGGATGCTAGCACATCTGCATTACAACAGTGAACCCACATGTTAACCTTGGAAATTACAAAGAAAGCGTCCTTTGGCCAACCGAGGCATTACAGGCGATAGGTAAGAAGGCGGATAAGTCCTAAGCGAGCACCAATATCTTTGCAGTGTAGAAACCTACATATGATAACAGAATAAAGTGTGATGCCAATAATGTTCATACTTATAATCAAATTAGATTGTGCCTTAAAAAGGAAACATTTCTGTTCAAATAGTAATATGTATTGCGTTTCTAGATGCAGTGACTAATCATTGGGGGTGGAAGGCTTTTAAACCACCGCCAAAGCATCATGGTGCCTACGTCACTACTGCGTAACTGCTATCACCTATGGTGATTCCCGGGGATACACCTCTAAAGCATGGCTCCAGCTTCTTGTTTCACATATGCAATGTTCCCCTTGCTCTAGAAGTCTTATGCAAGAGCATGAGGGACATTTTCAAGTTTTTCTGTCTTGGACCGCCATGTTTTCAATATCGTCTATATTGGTTTCAATTGGGTGGACAAAGACTCTGACGTCATAGAGGCGACTTTTAATTGGCTTAGAGAAACAAAGAAGTGATGGCTAGAATGCTTGGATTAATTTCACCCGCTAATAATTATTCAGGCCGCGTTCCAGCCTATTGTTTTTTGTCCACTATGTAACTCCATACAGAGATCAGCTAAATGTGAATCAGACTTATGGGCTGATTATGAGTTTGGCAGTCTATGGGAACGCCAAACTCACAGTGGCGTGGAGGGAACCGTTGCACTGGTGGTCCGACTGCCGCATTACAAGTGCGGATGTCCCACCACCGCATGACCGCTGCATCAGGGCCGGACTGGGACCCGAAACCGGCCCTGGAAAACTGCTCGGCCGCCCCCCCTGGGAGCAAAGGGGGGGGTGCGGCCGAGCTGTTTGCTAGGGCCGGTTTTGGCCGATTTTGTTATAGGGGGCCGATATTGCCGGCCCCCGGTAACAAAAATGGCCCCCCATGGGCCCAAAACCGGCCCCCACCCTGGCGGCCCACCGGGGAAATTCCCGGTGCCCGCTACGGCCAGTCCGGCCCTGGGATCCATGATCCCTCAGAGGTGGCGCGGCGGTCTGGCCCAGCAATATGCTGGCGGTGCAGTTGAGACACCGCCAGGCATATTCTGAGTTTCCTCACAGCCACAGTTTTCATAACAGTGAGCCAGCCATGAAAACTTTGGTGGTGAGGAAACTAAGGGGGCCCTATTGCCTCAGGGCCATGGCTTGCATGCAGGGGGGCACATGTTGTGCTCCCGTGTGCTCGCACCCCAGTTCCTGTACGGCATGGACTGCACCTGTCCACGCCTTGCAGGAACGGGCTTTGGCACGTCCACAGCGCTTTCTTGCTAAGGCTCACATATGAGCCTTAGCATGGCACTACCTTGGGACTGCCAAAGCCCGCTACCACACCGCCAAAGTCATAATCAGGCTCTCGCTCCAATGGGAACAGTTCAACCTGAACTGCCTCTCTCTGTCCTCATTAGAATGCAGCATAAACAATTCAGACTAGTTTTAGCCTACTTGGGAAATCCTCAGTAGGGTACAGCTTAAGTCTTATGGCACAGTTAGTTGGCAGGGCATGCCCAGACGTGGGTCCCTTGCTCACTTTGCCACTGGATTCAAGCTAGCCTGGCTGATGACGGCTGAATAGCCAGAAACCGGTCCCAGGATGCTTGTTTCCGGTCCAGGGAAGACATGGCTTGGCAGTTCGGGCTGGACTGTTCCCATGAGGCACAGGGTCAGACTGATTTGCATATGGCCATGTCTGAACTGGGGTGGTGTAGTGAGCTAAAGAATGATGATGGATTAAACCCAGATCAGTTGACTGGGGGCGAGTGTTTGATTAGCTCAAACGCTCCGTCCATCATCCCCTTTGGTATCGCTTTGTTCGCCCTTAGTTGGCAGGGTATGCCCAGACATGGGTCCCTTGCTCACTTTGCCACTGGATTCAAGCTAGCCTGGCTGATGACGGCTGAATAGCCAGAAACCGGTCACAGGATGCTTGTTTCCGGTCCAGGGAAGACATGGCTTGGCAGTTCGGGCTGGACTGTTCCCATGAGGCACAGGGTCAGACTGATTTGCATATGGCCATGTCTGAACTGGGGTGGTGTAGTGAGCTAAAGAATGATGATGGATTAAACCCAGATCAGTTGACTGGGGGCGAGTGTTTGATTAGCTCAAACGCTCCGTCCATCATCCCCTTTGGTATCGCTTTGTTCGCCCTTAGTTGGCAGGGTATGCCCAGACGTGGGTCCCTTGCTCAGTTTGCCACTGGATTCAAGCTAGCCTGGCTGATGACGGCTGAATAGCCAGAAACCGGTCCCAGGATGCTTGTTTCCGGTCCAGGGAAGACATGGCTTGGCAGTTCGGGCTGGACTGTTCCCATGAGGCACAGGGTCAGACTGATTTGCATATGGCCATGTCTGAACTGGGGTGGTGTAGTGAGCTAAAGAATGATGATGGATTAAACCCAGATCAGTTGACTGGGGGCGAGTGTTTGATTAGCTCAAACGCTCCGTCCATCATCCCCTTTGGTATCGCTTTGTTCGCCCTTAGTTGGCAGGGTATTCCCAGACGTGGGTCCCTTGCTCACTTTGCCACTGGATTCAAGCTAGCCTGGCTGATGACGGCTGAATAGCCAGAAACCGGTCCCAGGATGCTTGTTTCCGGTCCAGGGAAGACATGGCTTGGCAGTTCGGGCTGGACTGTTCCCATGAGGCACAGGGTCAGACTGATTTGCATATGGCCATGTCTGAACTGGGGTGGTGTAGTGAGCTAAAGAATGATGATGGATTAAACCCAGATCAGTTGACTGGGGGCGAGTGTTTGATTAGCTCAAACGTTCCGTCCATCATCCCCTTTGGTATCGCTTTGTTCGCCCTTAGTTGGCAGGGTATGCCCAGACATGGGTCCCTTGCTCACTTTGCCACTGGATTCAAGCTAGCCTGGCTGATGACGGCTGAATAGCCAGAAACCGGTCACAGGATGCTTGTTTCCGGTCCAGGGAAGACATGGCTTGGCAGTTCGGGCTGGACTGTTCCCATGAGGCACAGGGTCAGACTGATTTGCATATGGCCATGTCTGAACTGGGGTGGTGTAGTGAGCTAAAGAATGATGATGGATTAAACCCAGATCAGTTGACTGGGGGCGAGTGTTTGATTAGCTTAAACGCCCCGTCCATCATCCCCTTTGGTATCGCTTTGTTCGCCCTTAGTTGGCAGGGTATGCCCAGACGTGGGTCCCTTGCTCACTTTGCCACTGGATTCAAGCTAGCCTGGCTGATGATGGCTGAATAGCCAGAAACCGGTCCCAGGATGCTTGTTTCCGGTCCAGGGAAGACATGGCTTGGCAGTTCGGGCTGGACTGTTCCCATGAGGCACAGGGTCAGACTGATTTGCATATGGCCATGTCTGAACTGGGGTGGTGTAGTGAGCTAAAGAATGATGATGGATTAAACCCAGATCAGTTGACTGGGGGCGAGTGTTTGATTAGGTCAAACGCTCCGTCCATCATCCCCTTTGGTATCGCTTTGTTCGCCCTTAGTTGGCAGGGTATGCCCAGAAGTGAGTCCCTTGCTCACTTTGCCACTGGATTCAAGCTAGCCTGGCTGATGACGGCTGAATAGCCAGAAACCGGTCCCAGGATGCTTGTTTCCGGTCCAGGGAAGACATGGCTTGGCAGTTCGGGCTGGACTGTTCCCATGAGGCACAGGGTCAGACTGATTTGCATATGGCCATGTCTGAACTGGGGTGGTGTAGTGAGCTAAAGAATGATGCTGGATTAAACCCAGATCAGTTGACTGGGGGCGAGTGTTTGATTAGCTCAAACGCTCCGTCCATCATCCCCTTTGGTATCGCTTTGTTCGCCCTTAGTTGGCAGGGTATGCCCAGACGTGGGTCCCTTGCTCAGTTTGCCACTGGATTCAAGCTAGCCTGGCTGATGACGGCTGAATAGCCAGAAACCGGTCCCAGGATGCTTGTTTCCGGTCCAGGGAAGACATGGCTTGGCAGTTCGGGCTGGACTGTTCCCATGAGGCACAGGGTCAGACTGATTTGCATATGGCCATGTCTGAACTGGGGTGGTGTAGTGAGCTAAAGAATGATGATGGATTAAACCCAGATCAGTTGACTGGGGGCGAGTGTTTGATTAGCTCAAACGCTCCGTCCATCATCCCCTTTGGTATCGCTTTGTTCGCCCTTAGTTGGCAGGGTATGCCCAGACATGGGTCCCTTGCTCACTTTGCCACTGGATTCAAGCTAGCCTGGCTGATGACGGCTGAATAGCCAGAAACCGGTCACAGGATGCTTGTTTCCGGTCCAGGGAAGACATGGCTTGGCAGTTCGGGCTGGACTGTTCCCATGAGGCACAGGGTCAGACTGATTTGCATATGGCCATGTCTGAACTGGGGTGGTGTAGTGAGCTAAAGAATGATGATGGATTAAACCCAGATCAGTTGACTGGGGGCGAGTGTTTGATTAGCTCAAACGCTCCGTCCATCATCCCCTTTGGTATCGCTTTGTTCGCCCTTAGTTGGCAGGGTATGCCCAGACGTGGGTCCCTTGCTCAGTTTGCCACTGGATTCAAGCTAGCCTGGCTGATGACGGCTGAATAGCCAGAAACCGGTCCCAGGATGCTTGTTTCCGGTCCAGGGAAGACATGGCTTGGCAGTTCGGGCTGGACTGTTCCCATGAGGCACAGGGTCAGACTGATTTGCATATGGCCATGTCTGAACTGGGGTGGTGTAGTGAGCTAAAGAATGATGATGGATTAAACCCAGATCAGTTGACTGGGGGCGAGTGTTTGATTAGCTCAAACGCTCCGTCCATCATCCCCTTTGGTATCGCTTTGTTCGCCCTTAGTTGGCAGGGTATTCCCAGACGTGGGTCCCTTGCTCACTTTGCCACTGGATTCAAGCTAGCCTGGCTGATGACGGCTGAATAGCCAGAAACCGGTCCCAGGATGCTTGTTTCCGGTCCAGGGAAGACATGGCTTGGCAGTTCGGGCTGGACTGTTCCCATGAGGCACAGGGTCAGACTGATTTGCATATGGCCATGTCTGAACTGGGGTGGTGTAGTGAGCTAAAGAATGATGATGGATTAAACCCAGATCAGTTGACTGGGGGCGAGTGTTTGATTAGCTCAAACGCTCCGTCCATCATCCCCTTTGGTATCGCTTTGTTCGCCCTTAGTTGGCAGGGTATGCCCAGACATGGGTCCCTTGCTCACTTTGCCACTGGATTCAAGCTAGCCTGGCTGATGACGGCTGAATAGCCAGAAACCGGTCACAGGATGCTTGTTTCCGGTCCAGGGAAGACATGGCTTGGCAGTTCGGGCTGGACTGTTCCCATGAGGCACAGGGTCAGACTGATTTGCATATGGCCATGTCTGAACTGGGGTGGTGTAGTGAGCTAAAGAATGATGATGGATTAAACCCAGATCAGTTGACTGGGGGCGAGTGTTTGATTAGCTTAAACGCCCCGTCCATCATCCCCTTTGGTATCGCTTTGTTCGCCCTTAGTTGGCAGGGTATGCCCAGACGTGGGTCCCTTGCTCACTTTGCCACTGGATTCAAGCTAGCCTGGCTGATGATGGCTGAATAGCCAGAAACCGGTCCCAGGATGCTTGTTTCCGGTCCAGGGAAGACATGGCTTGGCAGTTCGGGCTGGACTGTTCCCATGAGGCACAGGGTCAGACTGATTTGCATATGGCCATGTCTGAACTGGGGTGGTGTAGTGAGCTAAAGAATGATGATGGATTAAACCCAGATCAGTTGACTGGGGGCGAGTGTTTGATTAGGTCAAACGCTCCGTCCATCATCCCCTTTGGTATCGCTTTGTTCGCCCTTAGTTGGCAGGGTATGCCCAGAAGTGAGTCCCTTGCTCACTTTGCCACTGGATTCAAGCTAGCCTGGCTGATGACGGCTGAATAGCCAGAAACCGGTCCCAGGATGCTTGTTTCCGGTCCAGGGAAGACATGGCTTGGCAGTTCGGGCTGGACTGTTCCCATGAGGCACAGGGTCAGACTGATTTGCATATGGCCATGTCTGAACTGGGGTGGTGTAGTGAGCTAAAGAATGATGCTGGATTAAACCCAGATCAGTTGACTGGGGGCGAGTGTTTGATTAGCTCAAACGCTCCGTCCATCATCCCCTTTGGTATCGCTTTGTTCGCCCTTAGTTGGCAGGGTATGCCCAGACGTGGGTCCCTTGCTCAGTTTGCCACTGGATTCAAGCTAGCCTGGCTGATGACGGCTGAATAGCCAGAAACCGGTCCCAGGATGCTTGTTTCCGGTCCAGGGAAGACATGGCTTGGCAGTTCGGGCTGGACTGTTCCCATGAGGCACAGGGTCAGACTGATTTGCATATGGCCATGTCTGAACTGGGGTGGTGTAGTGAGCTAAAGAATGATGATGGATTAAACCCAGATCAGTTGACTGGGGGCGAGTGTTTGATTAGCTCAAACGCTCCGTCCATCATCCCCTTTGGTATCGCTTTGTTCGCCCTTAGTTGGCAGGGTATTCCCAGACGTGGGTCCCTTGCTCACTTTGCCACTGGATTCAAGCTAGCCTGGCTGATGACGGCTGAATAGCCAGAAACCGGTCCCAGGATGTTTGTTTCCGGTCCAGGGAAGACATGGCTTGGCAGTTCGGGCTGGACTGTTCCCATGAGGCACAGGGTCAGACTGATTTGCATATGGCCATGTCTGACCTGGGGTGGTGTAGTGAGCTAAAGAATGATGATGGATTAAACCCAGATCAGTTGACTGGGGGCGAGTGTTTGATTAGCTCAAACGCTCCGTCCATCATCCCCTTTGGTATCGCTTTGTTCGCCCTTAGTTGGCAGGGTATGCCCAGACGTGGGTCCCTTGCTCACTTTGCCACTGGATTCAAGCTAGCCTGGCTGATGACGGCTGAATAGCCAGAAACCGGTCCCAGGATGCTTGTTTCCGGTCCAGGGAAGACATGGCTTGGCAGTTCGGGCTGGACTGTTCCCATGAGGCACAGGGTCAGACTGATTTGCATATGGCCATGTCTGAACTGGGGTGGTGTAGTGAGCTAAAGAATAATGATGGATTAAACCCAGATCAGTTGACTGGGGCGAGTGTATGATTAGCTCAAACGCTCCGTCCATCATCCCCTTTGGTATCGCTTTGTTCGCCCTTAGTTGGCAGGGTATGCCCAGACGTGGGTCCCTTGCTCACTTTGCCACTGGATTCAAGCTAGCCTGGCTGATGACGGCTGAATAGCCAGAAACCGGTCCCAGGATGCTTGTTTCCGGTCCAGGGAAGACATGACTTGGCAGTTCGGGCTGGACTGTTCCCATGAGGCACAGGGTCAGACTGATTTGCATATGGCCATGTCTGAACTGGGGTGGTGTAGTGAGCTAAAGAATGATGATGGATTAAACCCAGATCAGTTGACTGGGGGTGAGTGTTTGATTAGCTCAAACGCTCCGTCCATCATCCCCTTTGGTATCGCTTTTTTCGCCCTTAGTTGGCCAGGTATGCCCAGACGTGGGTCCCTTGCTCACTTTGCCACTGGATTCAAGGTAGCCTGGCTGATGACGGCTGAATAGCCAGAAACCGGTCCCAGGATGCTTGTTTCCGGTCCAGGGAAGACATGGCTTGGCAGTTCGGGCTGGACTGTTCCCATGAGGCACAGGGTCAGACTGATTTGCATATGGCCATGTCTGAACTGGGGTGGTGTAGTGAGCTAAAGAATGATGATGGATTAAACCCAGATCAGTTGACTGGGGGCAAGTGTTTGATTAGCTCAAACGTTACGTCCATCATCCCCTTTGGTATCGCTTTGTTCGCCCTTAGTTGGCAGGGTATGCCCAGACGTGGGTCCCTTGCTCACTTTGCCACTGGATTCAAGCTAGCCTGGCTGATGACGGCTGAATAGCCAGAAACCGGTCCCAGGATGCTTGTTTCCGGTCCAGGGAAGACATGGCTTGGCAGTTCGGGCTGGACTGTTCCCATGAGGCACAGGGTCAGACTGATTTGCATATGGCCATGTCTGAACTGGGGTGGTGTAGTGAGCTAAAGAATGATGATGGATTAAACCCAGATCAGTTGACTGGGGGCGAGTGTTTGATTAGCTCAAACGCTCCGTCCATCATCCCCTTTGGTATCGCTTTGTTCGCCCTTAGTTGGCAGGGTATGCCCAGACGTGGGTCCCTTGCTCACTTTGCCACTGGATTCAAGCTAGCCTGGCTGATGACGGCTGAATAGCCAGAAACCGGTCCCAGGATGCTTGTTTCCGGTCCAGGGAAGACATGGCTTGGCAGTTCGGGCTGGACTGTTCCCATGAGGCACAGGGTCAGACTGATTTGCATATGGCCATGTCTGAACTGGGGTGGTGTAGTGAGCTAAAGAATGATGATGGATTAAACCCAGATCAGTTGACTGGGGGCGAGTGTTTGATTAGCTCAAACGTTCCGTCCATCATCCCCTTTGGTATCGCTTTGTTCGCCCTTAGTTGGCAGGGTATGCCCAGACGTGGGTCCCTTGCTCACTTTGCCACTGGATTCAAGCTAGCCTGGCTGATGACGGCTGAATAGCCAGAAACCGGTCCCAGGATGCTTGTTTCCGGTCCAGGGAAGACATGGCTTGGCAGTTCGGGCTGGACTGTTCCCATGAGGCACAGGGTCAGACTGATTTGCATATGGCCATGTCTGAACTGGGGTGGTGTAGTGAGCTAAAGAATGATGATGGATTAAACCCAGATCAGTTGACTGGGGGCGAGTGTTTGATTAGCTCAAACGCTCCGTCCATCATCCCCTTTGGTATCGCTTTGTTCGCCCTTAGTTGGCAGGGTATGCCCAGACGTGGGTCCCTTGCTCTCTTTGCCACTGGATTCAAGCTAGCCTGGCTGATGACGGCTGAATAGCCAGAAACCGGTCCCAGGATGCTTGTTTCCGGTCCAGGGAAGACATGGCTTGGCAGTTCGGGCTGGACTGTTCCCATGAGGCACAGGGTCAGACTGATTTGCATATGGCCATGTCTGAACTGGGGTGGTGTAGTGAGCTAAAGAATGATGATGGATTAAACCCAGATCAGTTGACTGGGGGCGAGTGTTTGATTAGCTCAAACGCTCCGTCCATCATCCCCTTTGGTATCGCTTTGTTCGCCCTTAGTTGGCAGGGTATGCCCAGACGTGGGTCCCTTGCTCACTTTGCCACTGGATTCAAGCTAGCCTGGCTGATGACAGCTGAATAGCCAGAAACCGGGCCCAGGATGCTTGTTTCCGGTCCAGGGAAGACATGGCTTGGCAGTTCGGGCTGGACTGTTCCCATGAGGCACAGGGTCAGACTGATTTGCATATGGCCATGTCTGAACTGGGGTGGTGTAGTGAGCTAAAGAATGATGATGGATTAAACCCAGATCAGTTGACTGGGGGCGAGTGTTTGATTAGCTCAAACGCTCCGTCCATCATCCCCTTTGGTATCGCTTTGTTCGCCCTTAGTTGGCAGGGTATGCCCAGACGTGGGTCCCTTGCTCACTTTGCCACTGGATTCAAGCTAGCCTGGCTGATGACGGCTGAATAGCCAGAAACCGGTCCCAGGATGCTTGTTTCCGGTCCAGGGAAGACATGGATTGGCAGTTCGGGCTGGACTGTTCCCATGAGGCACAGGGTCAGACTGATTTGCATATGGCCATGTCTGAACTGGGGTGGTGTAGTGAGCTAAAGAATGATGATGGATTAAACCCAGATCAGTTGACTGGGGGCGAGTGTTTGATTAGCTCAAACGCTCCGTCCATCATCCCCTTTGGTATCGCTTTGTTCGCCCTTAGTTGGCAGGGTATGCCCAGACGAGGGTCCCTTGCTCACTTTGCCACTGGATTCAAGCTAGCCTGGCTGATGACGGCTGAATAGCCAGAAACCGGTCCCAGGATGCTTGTTTCCGGTCCAGGGAAGACATGGCTTGGCAGTTCGGGCTGGACTGTTCCCATGAGGCACAGGGTCAGACTGATTTGCATATGGCCATGTCTGAACTGGGGTGGTGTAGTGAGCTAAAGAATGATGATGGATTAAACCCAGATCAGTTGACTGGGGGCGAGTGTTTGATTAGCTCAAACGTTCCGTCCATCATCCCCTTTGGTATCGCTTAGTTCGCCCTTAGTTGGCAGGGTATGCCCAGACGTGGGTCCCTTGCTCACTTTGCCACTGGATTCAAGCTAGCCTGGCTGATGACGGCTGAATAGCCAGAAACCGGTCCCAGGATGCTTGTTTCCGGTCCAGGGAAGACATGGCTTGGCAGTTCGGGCTGGACTGTTCCCATGAGGCACAGGGTCAGACTGATTTGCATATGGCCATGTCTGAACTGGGGTGGTGTAGTGAGCTAAAGAATGATGATGGATTAAACCCAGATCAGTTGACTGGGGGCGAGTGTTTGATTAGCTCAAACGCTCCGTCCATCATCCCCTTTGGTATCGCTTTGTTCGCCCTTAGTTGGCAGGGTATGCCCAGACGTGGGTCCCTTGCTCACTTTGCCACTGGATTCAAGCTAGCCTGGCTGATGACGGCTGAATAGCCAGAAACCGGTCCCAGGATGCTTGTTTCCGGTCCAGGGAAGACATGGCTTGGCAGTTCGGGCTGGACTGTTCCCATGAGGCACAGGGTCAGACTGATTTGCATATGGGCATGTCTGAACTGGGGTGGTGTAGTGAGCTAAAGAATGATGATGGATTAAACCCAGATCAGTTGACTGGGGGCGAGTGTTTGATTAGCTCAAACGCTCCGTCCATCATCCCCTTTGGTATCGCTTTGTTCGCCCTTAGTTGGCAGGGTATGCCCAGACGTGGGTCCCTTGCTCACTTTGCCACTGGATTCAAGCTAGCCTGGCTGATGACGGCTGAATAGCCAGAAACCGGGCCCAGGATGCTTGTTTCCGGTCCAGGGAAGACATGGCTTGGCAGTTCGGGCTGGACTGTTCCCATGAGGCACAGGGTCAGACTGATTTGCATATGGCCATGTCTGAACTGGGGTGGTGTAGTGAGCTAAAGAATGACGATGGATTAAACCCAGATCAGTTGACTGGGGGCGAGTGTTTGATTAGCTCAAACGCTCCGTCCATCATCCCCTTTGGTATCGCTTTGTTCGCCCTTAGTTGGCAGGGTATGCCCAGACGTGGGTCCCTTGCTCACTTTGCCACTGGATTCAAGCTAGCCTGGCTGATGACGGCTGAATAGCCAGAAACCGGTCCCAGGATGCTTGTTTCCGGTCCAGGGAAGACATGGCTTGGCAGTTCGGGCTGGACTGTTCCCATGAGGCACAGGGTCAGACTGATTTGCATATGGCCATGTCTGAACTGGGGTGGTGTAGTGAGCTAAAGAATGATGATGGATTAAACCCAGATCAGTTGACTGGGGGCGAGTGTTTGATTAGCTCAAACGTTCCGTCCATCATCCCCTTTGGTATCGCTTTGTTCGCCCTTAGTTGGCAGGGTATGCCCAGACGTGGGTCCCTTGCTCACTTTGCCACTGGATTCAAGCTAGCCTGGCTGATGACGGCTGAATAGCCAGAAACCGGTCCCAGGATGCTTGTTTCCGGTCCAGGGAAGACATGGCTTGGCAGTTCGGGCTGGACTGTTCCCATGAGGCACAGGGTCAGACTGATTTGCATATGGCCATGTCTGAACTGGGGTGGTGTAGTGAGCTAAAGAATGATGATGGATTAAACCCAGATCAGTTGACTGGGGGCGAGTGTTTGATTAGCTCAAACGCTCCGTCCATCATCCCCTTTGGTATCGCTTTGTTCGCCCTTAGTTGGCAGAGTATGCCCAGACGTGGGTCCCTTGCTCACTTTGCCACTGGATTCAAGCTAGCCTGGCTGATGACGGCTGAATAGCCAGAAACCGGTCCCAGGATGCTTGTTTCCGGTCCAGGGAAGACATGGCTTGGCAGTTCGGGCTGGACTGTTCCCATGAGGCACAGGGTCAGACTGATTTGCATATGGCCATGTCTGAACTGGGGTGGTGTAGTGAGCTAAAGAATGATGATGGATTAAACCCAGATCAGTTGACTGGGGCGAGTGTTTGATTAGCTCAAACACTCCGTCCATCATCCCCTTTGGTATCGCTTTGTTCGCCCTTAGTTGGCAGGGTATGCCCAGACGTGGGTCCCTTGCTCACTTTGCCACTGGATTCAAGCTAGCCTGGCTGATGACGGCTGAATAGCCAGAAACCGGGCCCAGGATGCTTGTTTCCGGTCCAGGGAAGACATGGCTTGGCAGTTCGGGCTGGACTGTTCCCATGAGGCACAGGGTCAGACTGATTTGCATATGGCCATGTCTGAACTGGGGTGGTGTAGTGAGCTAAAGAATGATGATGGATTAAACCCAGATCAGTTGACTGGGGGCGAGTGTTTGATTAGCTCAAACGCTCCGTCCATCATCCCCTTTGGTATCGCTTTGTTCGCCCTTAGTTGGCAGGGTATGCCCAGACGTGGGTCCCTTGCTCACTTTGCCACTGGATTCAAGCTAGCCTGGCTGATGACGGCTGAATAGCCAGAAACCGGTCCCAGGATGCTTGTTTCCGGTCCAGGGAAGACATGGCTTGGCAGTTCGGGCTGGACTGTTCCCATGAGGCACAGGGTCAGACTGATTTGCATATGGCCATGTCTGAACTGGGGTGGTGTAGTGAGCTAAAGAATGATGATGGATTAAACCCAGATCAGTTGACTGGGGGCGAGTGTTTGATTAGCTCAAACGTTCCGTCCATCATCCCCTTTGGTATCGCTTTGTTCGCCCTTAGTTGGCAGGGTATGCCCAGACGTGGGTCCCTTGCTCACTTTGCCACTGGATTCAAGCTAGCCTGGCTGATGACGGCTGAATAGCCAGAAACCGGTCCCAGGATGCTTGTTTCCGGTCCAGGGAAGACATGGCTTGGCAGTTCGGGCTGGACTGTTCCCATGAGGCACAGGGTCAGACTGATTTGCATATGGCCATGTCTGAACTGGGGTGGTGTAGTGAGCTAAAGAATGATGATGGATTAAACCCAGATCAGTTGACTGGGGGCGAGTGTTTGATTAGCTCAAACGCTCCGTCCATCATCCCCTTTGGTATCGCTTTGTTCGCCCTTAGTTGGCAGGGTATGCCCAGACGTGGGTCCCTTGCTCACTTTGCCACTGGATTCAAGCTAGCCTGGCTGATGACGGCTGAATAGCCAGAAACCGGTCCCAGGATGCTTGTTTCCGGTCCAGGGAAGACATGGCTTGGCAGTTCGGGCTGGACTGTTCCCATGAGGCACAGGGTCAGACTGATTTGCATATGGCCATGTCTGAACTGGGGTGGTGTAGTGAGCTAAAGAATGATGATGGATTAAACCCAGATCAGTTGACTGGGGGCGAGTGTTTGATTAGCTCAAACGCTCCGTCCATCATCCCCTTTGGTATCGCTTTGTTCGCCCTTAGTTGGCAGGGTATGCCCAGACGTGGGTCCCTTGCTCACTTTGCCACTGGATTCAAGCTAGCCTGGCTGATGACGGCTGAATAGCCAGAAACCGGGCCCAGGATGCTTGTTTCCGGTCCAGGGAAGACATGGCTTGGCAGTTCGGGCTGGACTGTTCCCATGAGGCACAGGGTCAGACTGATTTGCATATGGCCATGTCTGAACTGGGGTGGTGTAGTGAGCTAAAGAATGATGATGGATTAAACCCAGATCAGTTGACTGGGGGCGAGTGTTTGATTAGCTCAAACGCTCCGTCCATCATCCCGTTTGGTATCGCTTTGTTCGCCCTTAGTTGGCAGGGTATGCCCAGACGTGGGTCCCTTGCTCACTTTGCCACTGGATTCAAGCTAGCCTGGCTGATGATGGCTGAATAGCCAGAAACCGGGCCCAGGATGCTTGTTTCCGGTCCAGGGAAGACATGGCTTGGCAGTTTGGGCTGGACTGTTCCCATGAGGCACAGGGTCAGACTGATTTGCATATGGCCATGTCTGAACTGGGGTGGTGTAGTGAGCTAAAGAATGATGATGGATTAAACCCAGATCAGTTGACTGGGGGCGAGTGTTTGATTAGCTCAAACGCTCCGTCCATCATCCCCTTTGGTATCGCTTTGTTCGCCCTTAGTTGGCAGGGTATGCCCAGACGTGGGTCCCTTGCTCACTTTGCCACTGGATTCAAGCTAGCCTGGCTGATGACGGCTGAATAGCCAGAAACCGGGCCCAGGATGTTTGTTTCCGGTCCAGGGAAGACATGGCTTGGCAGTTCGGGCTGGACTGTTCCCATGAGGCACAGGGTCAGACTGATTTGCATATGGCCATGTCTGAACTGGGGTGGTGTAGTGAGCTAAAGAATGATGATGGATTAAACCCAGATCAGTTGACTGGGGGCGAGTGTTTGATTAGCTCAAACGCTCCGTCCATCATCCCCTTTGGTATCGCTTTGTTCGCCCTTAGTTGGCAGGGTATGCCCAGACGTGGGTCCCTTGCTCACTTTGCCACTGGATTCAAGCTAACCTGGCTGATGACGGCTGAATAGCCAGAAACCGGTCCCAGGATGCTTGTTTCCGGTCCAGGGAAGACATGGCTTGGCAGTTCGGGCTGGACTGTTCCCATGAGGCACAGGGTCAGACTGATTTGCATATGGCCATGTCTGAACTGGGGTGGTGTAGTGAGCTAAAGAATGATGATGGATTAAACCCAGATCAGTTGACTGGGGGCGAGTGTTTGATTATCTCAAACGCTCCGTCCATCATCCCCTTTGGTATCGCTTTGTTCGCCCTTAGTTGGCAGGGTATGCCCAGACGTGGGTCCCTTGCTCACTTTGCCACTGGATTCAAGCTAGCCTGGCTGATGACGGCTGAATAGCCAGAAACCGGTCCCAGGATGCTTGTTTCCGGTCCAGGGAAGACATGGCTTGGCAGTTCGGGCTGGACTGTTCCCATGAGGCACAGGGTCAGACTGATTTGCATATGGCCATGTCTGAACTGGGGTGGTGTAGTGAGCTAAAGAATGATGATGGATTAAACCCAGATCAGTTGACTGGGGGCGAGTGTTTGATTAGCTCAAACGCTCCGTCCATCATCCCCTTTGGTATCGCTTTGTTCGCCCTTAGTTGGCAGGGTATGCCCAGACGTGGGTCCCTTGCTCAGTTTGCCACTGGATTCAAGCTAGCCTGGCTGATGACGGCTGAATAGCCAGAAACCGGTCCCAGGATGCTTGTTTCCGGTCCAGGGAAGACATGGCTTGGCAGTTCGGGCTGGACTGTTCCCATGAGGCACAGGGTCAGACTGATTTGCATATGGCCATGTCTGAACTGGGGTGGTGTAGTGAGCTAAAGAATGATGATGGATTAAACCCAGATCAGTTGACTGGGGGCGAGTGTTTGATTAGCTCAAACGCTCCGTCCATCATCCCCTTTGGTATCGCTTTGTTCGCCCTTAGTTGGCAGGGTATGCCCAGACGTGGGTCCCTTGCTCACTTTGCCACTGGATTCAAGCTAGCCTGGCTGATGACGGCTGAATAGCCAGAAACCGGTCCCAGGATGCTTGTTTCCGGTCCAGGGAAGACATGGCTTGGCAGTTCGGGCTGGACTGTTCCCATGAGGCACAGGGTCAGACTGATTTGCATATGGCCATGTCTGAACTGGGGTGGTGTAGTGAGCTAAAGAATGATGATGGATTAAACCCAGATCAGTTGACTGGGGGCGAGTGTTTGATTAGCTCAAACGCTCCGTCCATCATCCCCTTTGGTATCGCTTTGTTCGCCCTTAGTTGGCAGGGTATGCCCAGACGTGGGTCCCTTGCTCACTTTGCCACTGGATTCAAGCTAGCCTGGCTGATGACGGCTGAATAGCCAGAAACCGGTCCCAGGATGCTTGTTTCCGGTCCAGGGAAGACATGGCTTGGCAGTTCGGGCTGGACTGTTCCCATGAGGCACAGGGTCAGACTGATTTGCATATGGCCATGTCTGAACTGGGGTGGTGTAGTGAGCTAAAGAATGATGATGGATTAAACCCAGATCAGTTGACTGGGGGCGAGTGTTTGATTAGCTCAAACGCTCCGTCCATCATCCCCTTTGGTATCGCTTTGTTCGCCCTTAGTTGGCAGGGTATGCCCAGACGTGGGTCCCTTGCTCACTTTGCCACTGGATTCAAGCTAGCCTGGCTGATGACGGCTGAATAGCCAGAAACCGGGCCCAGGATGCTTGTTTCCGGTCCAGGGAAGACATGGCTTGGCAGTTCGGGCTGGACTGTTCCCATGAGGCACAGGGTCAGACTGATTTGCATATGGCCATGTCTGAACTGGGGTGGTGTAGTGAGCTAAAGAATGATGATGGATTAAACCCAGATCAGTTGACTGGGGGCGAGTGTTTGATTAGCTCAAACGCTCCGTCCATCATCCCCTTTGGTATCGCTTTGTTCGCCCTTAGTTGGCAGGGTATGCCCAGACGTGGGTCCCTTGCTCACTTTGCCACTGGATTCAAGCTAGCCTGGCTGATGACGGCTGAATAGCCAGAAACCGGTCCCAGGATGCTTGTTTCCGGTCCAGGGAAGACATGGATTGGCAGTTCGGGCTGGACTGTTCCCATGAGGCACAGGGTCAGACTGATTTGCATATGGCCATGTCTGAACTGGGGTGGTGTAGTGAGCTAAAGAATGATGATGGATTAAACCCAGATCAGTTGACTGGGGGCGAGTGTTTGATTAGCTCAAACGCTCCGTCCATCATCCCCTTTGGTATCGCTTTGTTCGCCCTTAGTTGGCAGGGTATGCCCAGACGTGGGTCCCTTGCTCTCTTTGCCACTGGATTCAAGCTAGCCTGGCTGATGACGGCTGAATAGCCAGAAACCGGTCCCAGGAT
Organism: Calotriton arnoldi; assembly: GCA_963921515.1. Classification (NCBI taxonomy): domain Eukaryota; kingdom Metazoa; phylum Chordata; class Amphibia; order Caudata; family Salamandridae; genus Calotriton; species Calotriton arnoldi. The sequence continues at coordinate 1,242,082 of CAWUFW010003858.1, read as the reverse complement.
GCTTGTTTCCGGTCCAGGGAAGACATGGCTTGGCAGTTCGGGCTGGACTGTTCCCATGAGGCACAGGGTCAGACTGATTTGCATATGGCCATGTCTGAACTGGGGTGGTGTAGTGAGCTAAAGAATGATGATGGATTAAACCCAGATCAGTTGACTGGGGGCGAGTGTTTGATTAGCTCAAACGCTCCGTCCATCATCCCCTTTGGTATCGCTTTGTTCGCCCTTAGTTGGCAGGGTATGCCCAGACGTGGGTCCCTTGCTCACTTTGCCACTGGATTCAAGCTAGCCTGGCTGATGACGGCTGAATAGCCAGAAACCGGTCCCAGGATGCTTGTTTCCGGTCCAGGGAAGACATGGCTTGGCAGTTCGGGCTGGACTGTTCCCATGAGGCACAGGGTCAGACTGATTTGCATATGGCCATGTCTGAACTGGGGTGGTGTAGTGAGCTAAAGAATGATGATGGATTAAACCCAGATCAGTTGACTGGGGGCGAGTGTTTGATTAGCTCAAACGCTCCGTCCATCATCCCCTTTGGTATCGCTTTGTTCGCCCTTAGTTGGCAGGGTATGCCCAGACGTGGGTCCCTTGCTCACTTTGCCACTGGATTCAAGCTAGCCTGGCTGATGACGTCTGAATAGCCAGAAACCGGTCCCAGGATGCTTGTTTCCGGTCCAGGGAAGACATGGCTTGGCAGTTCGGGCTGGACTGTTCCCATGAGGCACAGGGTCAGACTGATTTGCATATGGCCATGTCTGAACTGGGGTGGTGTAGTGAGCTAAAGAATGATGATGGATTAAACCCAGATCAGTTGACTGGGGCGAGTGTTTGATTAGCTCAAACACTCCGTCCATCATCCCCTTTGGTATCGCTTTGTTCGCCCTTAGTTGGCAGGGTATGCCCAGACGTGGGTCCCTTGCTCACTTTGCCACTGGATTCAAGCTAGCCTGGCTGATGACGGCTGAATAGCCAGAAACCGGGCCCAGGATGCTTGTTTCCGGTCCAGGGAAGACATGGCTTGGCAGTTCGGGCTGGACTGTTCCCATGAGGCACAGGGTCAGACTGATTTGCATATGGCCATGTCTGAACTGGGGTGGTGTAGTGAGCTAAAGAATGATGATGGATTAAACCCAGATCAGTTGACTGGGGGCGAGTGTTTGATTAGCTCAAACGCTCCGTCCATCATCCCCTTTGGTATCGCTTTGTTCGCCCTTAGTTGGCAGGGTATGCCCAGACGTGGGTCCCTTGCTCACTTTGCCACTGGATTCAAGCTAGCCTGGCTGATGACGGCTGAATAGCCAGAAACCGGTCCCAGGATGCTTGTTTCCGGTCCAGGGAAGACATGGCTTGGCAGTTCGGGCTGGACTGTTCCCATGAGGCACAGGGTCAGACTGATTTGCATATGGCCATGTCTGAACTGGGGTGGTGTAGTGAGCTAAAGAATGATGATGGATTAAACCCAGATCAGTTGACTGGGGGCGAGTGTTTGATTAGCTCAAACGTTCCGTCCATCATCCCCTTTGGTATCGCTTTGTTCGCCCTTAGTTGGCAGGGTATGCCCAGACGTGGGTCCCTTGCTCACTTTGCCACTGGATTCAAGCTAGCCTGGCTGATGACGGCTGAATAGCCAGAAACCGGTCCCAGGATGCTTGTTTCCGGTCCAGGGAAGACATGGCTTGGCAGTTCGGGCTGGACTGTTCCCATGAGGCACAGGGTCAGACTGATTTGCATATGGCCATGTCTGAACTGGGGTGGTGTAGTGAGCTAAAGAATGATGATGGATTAAACCCAGATCAGTTGACTGGGGGCGAGTGTTTGATTAGCTCAAACGCTCCGTCCATCATCCCCTTTGGTATCGCTTTGTTCGCCCTTAGTTGGCAGGGTATGCCCAGACGTGGGTCCCTTGCTCACTTTGCCACTGGATTCAAGCTAGCCTGGCTGATGACGGCTGAATAGCCAGAAACCGGTCCCAGGATGCTTGTTTCCGGTCCAGGGAAGACATGGCTTGGCAGTTCGGGCTGGACTGTTCCCATGAGGCACAGGGTCAGACTGATTTGCATATGGCCATGTCTGAACTGGGGTGGTGTAGTGAGCTAAAGAATGATGATGGATTAAACCCAGATCAGTTGACTGGGGGCGAGTGTTTGATTAGCTCAAACGCTCCGTCCATCATCCCCTTTGGTATCGCTTTGTTCGCCCTTAGTTGGCAGGGTATGCCCAGACGTGGGTCCCTTGCTCACTTTGCCACTGGATTCAAGCTAGCCTGGCTGATGACGGCTGAATAGCCAGAAACCGGGCCCAGGATGCTTGTTTCCGGTCCAGGGAAGACATGGCTTGGCAGTTCGGGCTGGACTGTTCCCATGAGGCACAGGGTCAGACTGATTTGCATATGGCCATGTCTGAACTGGGGTGGTGTAGTGAGCTAAAGAATGATGATGGATTAAACCCAGATCAGTTGACTGGGGGCGAGTGTTTGATTAGCTCAAACGCTCCGTCCATCATCCCGTTTGGTATCGCTTTGTTCGCCCTTAGTTGGCAGGGTATGCCCAGACGTGGGTCCCTTGCTCACTTTGCCACTGGATTCAAGCTAGCCTGGCTGATGATGGCTGAATAGCCAGAAACCGGGCCCAGGATGCTTGTTTCCGGTCCAGGGAAGACATGGCTTGGCAGTTTGGGCTGGACTGTTCCCATGAGGCACAGGGTCAGACTGATTTGCATATGGCCATGTCTGAACTGGGGTGGTGTAGTGAGCTAAAGAATGATGATGGATTAAACCCAGATCAGTTGACTGGGGGCGAGTGTTTGATTAGCTCAAACGCTCCGTCCATCATCCCCTTTGGTATCGCTTTGTTCGCCCTTAGTTGGCAGGGTATGCCCAGACGTGGGTCCCTTGCTCACTTTGCCACTGGATTCAAGCTAGCCTGGCTGATGACGGCTGAATAGCCAGAAACCGGGCCCAGGATGTTTGTTTCCGGTCCAGGGAAGACATGGCTTGGCAGTTCGGGCTGGACTGTTCCCATGAGGCACAGGGTCAGACTGATTTGCATATGGCCATGTCTGAACTGGGGTGGTGTAGTGAGCTAAAGAATGATGATGGATTAAACCCAGATCAGTTGACTGGGGGCGAGTGTTTGATTAGCTCAAACGCTCCGTCCATCATCCCCTTTGGTATCGCTTTGTTCGCCCTTAGTTGGCAGGGTATGCCCAGACGTGGGTCCCTTGCTCACTTTGCCACTGGATTCAAGCTAACCTGGCTGATGACGGCTGAATAGCCAGAAACCGGTCCCAGGATGCTTGTTTCCGGTCCAGGGAAGACATGGCTTGGCAGTTCGGGCTGGACTGTTCCCATGAGGCACAGGGTCAGACTGATTTGCATATGGCCATGTCTGAACTGGGGTGGTGTAGTGAGCTAAAGAATGATGATGGATTAAACCCAGATCAGTTGACTGGGGGCGAGTGTTTGATTATCTCAAACGCTCCGTCCATCATCCCCTTTGGTATCGCTTTGTTCGCCCTTAGTTGGCAGGGTATGCCCAGACGTGGGTCCCTTGCTCACTTTGCCACTGGATTCAAGCTAGCCTGGCTGATGACGGCTGAATAGCCAGAAACCGGTCCCAGGATGCTTGTTTCCGGTCCAGGGAAGACATGGCTTGGCAGTTCGGGCTGGACTGTTCCCATGAGGCACAGGGTCAGACTGATTTGCATATGGCCATGTCTGAACTGGGGTGGTGTAGTGAGCTAAAGAATGATGATGGATTAAACCCAGATCAGTTGACTGGGGGCGAGTGTTTGATTAGCTCAAACGCTCCGTCCATCATCCCCTTTGGTATCGCTTTGTTCGCCCTTAGTTGGCAGGGTATGCCCAGACGTGGGTCCCTTGCTCAGTTTGCCACTGGATTCAAGCTAGCCTGGCTGATGACGGCTGAATAGCCAGAAACCGGTCCCAGGATGCTTGTTTCCGGTCCAGGGAAGACATGGCTTGGCAGTTCGGGCTGGACTGTTCCCATGAGGCACAGGGTCAGACTGATTTGCATATGGCCATGTCTGAACTGGGGTGGTGTAGTGAGCTAAAGAATGATGATGGATTAAACCCAGATCAGTTGACTGGGGGCGAGTGTTTGATTAGCTCAAACGCTCCGTCCATCATCCCCTTTGGTATCGCTTTCTTCGCCCTTAGTTGGCAGGGTAGCCCAGACGTGGGTCCCTTGCTCACTTTGCCACTGGATTCAAGCTAGCCTGGCTGATGACGGCTGAATAGCCAGAAACCGGTCCCAGGATGCTTGTTTCCGGTCCAGGGAAGACATGGCTTGGCAGTTCGGGCTGGACTGTTCCCATGAGGCACAGGGTCAGACTGATTTGCATATGGCCATGTCTGAACTGGGGTGGTGTAGTGAGCTAAAGAATGATGATGGATTAAACCCAGATCAGTTGACTGGGGGCGAGTGTTTGATTAGCTCAAACGCTCCGTCCATCATCCCCTTTGGTATCGCTTTGTTCGCCCTTAGTTGGCAGGGTATGCCCAGACGTGGGTCCCTTGCTCACTTTGCCACTGGATTCAAGCTAGCCTGGCTGATGACGGCTGAATAGCCAGAAACCGGTCCCAGGATGCTTGTTTCCGGTCCAGGGAAGACATGGCTTGGCAGTTCGGGCTGGACTGTTCCCATGAGGCACAGGGTCAGACTGATTTGCATATGGCCATGTCTGAACTGGGGTGGTGTAGTGAGCTAAAGAATGATGATGGATTAAACCCAGATCAGTTGACTGGGGGCGAGTGTTTGATTAGCTCAAACGCTCCGTCCATCATCCCCTTTGGTATCGCTTTGTTCGCCCTTAGTTGGCAGGGTATGCCCAGACGTGGGTCCCTTGCTCACTTTGCCACTGGATTCAAGCTAGCCTGGCTGATGACGGCTGAATAGCCAGAAACCGGGCCCAGGATGCTTGTTTCCGGTCCAGGGAAGACATGGCTTGGCAGTTCGGGCTGGACTGTTCCCATGAGGCACAGGGTCAGACTGATTTGCATATGGCCATGTCTGAACTGGGGTGGTGTAGTGAGCTAAAGAATGATGATGGATTAAACCCAGATCAGTTGACTGGGGGCGAGTGTTTGATTAGCTCAAACGCTCCGTCCATCATCCCCTTTGGTATCGCTTTGTTCGCCCTTAGTTGGCAGAGTATGCCCAGACGTGGGTCCCTTGCTCACTTTGCCACTGGATTCAAGCTAGCCTGGCTGATGACGGCTGAATAGCCAGAAACCGGTCCCAGGATGCTTGTTTCCGGTCCAGGGAAGACATGGATTGGCAGTTCGGGCTGGACTGTTCCCATGAGGCACAGGGTCAGACTGATTTGCATATGGCCATGTCTGAACTGGGGTGGTGTAGTGAGCTAAAGAATGATGATGGATTAAACCCAGATCAGTTGACTGGGGGCGAGTGTTTGATTAGCTCAAACGCTCCGTCCATCATCCCCTTTGGTATCGCTTTGTTCGCCCTTAGTTGGCAGGGTATGCCCAGACGTGGGTCCCTTGCTCTCTTTGCCACTGGATTCAAGCTAGCCTGGCTGATGACGGCTGAATAGCCAGAAACCGGTCCCAGGATGCTTGTTTCCGGTCCAGGGAAGACATGGCTTGGCAGTTCGGGCTGGACTGTTCCCATGAGGCACAGGGTCAGACTGATTTGCATATGGCCATGTCTGAACTGGGGTGGTGTAGTGAGCTAAAGAATGATGATGGATTAAACCCAGATCAGTTGACTGGGGGCGAGTGTTTGATTAGCTCAAACGCTCCGTCCATCATCCCCTTTGGTATCGCTTTGTTCGCCCTTAGTTGGCAGGGTATGCCCAGACGTGGGTCCCTTGCTCACTTTGCCACTGGATTCAAGCTAGCCTGGCTGATGACGGCTGAATAGCCAGAAACCGGTCCCAGGATGCTTGTTTCCGGTCCAGGGAAGACATGGCTTGGCAGTTCGGGCTGGACTGTTCCCATGAGGCACAGGGTCAGACTGATTTGCATATGGCCATGTCTGAACTGGGGTGGTGTAGTGAGCTAAAGAATGATGATGGATTAAACCCAGATCAGTTGACTGGGGGCGAGTGTTTGATTAGCTCAAACGCTCCGTCCATCATCCCCTTTGGTATCGCTTTGTTCGCCCTTAGTTGGCAGGGTATGCCCAGACGTGGGTCCCTTGCTCACTTTGCCACTGGATTCAAGCTAGCCTGGCTGATGACGTCTGAATAGCCAGAAACCGGTCCCAGGATGCTTGTTTCCGGTCCAGGGAAGACATGGCTTGGCAGTTCGGGCTGGACTGTTCCCATGAGGCACAGGGTCAGACTGATTTGCATATGGCCATGTCTGAACTGGGGTGGTGTAGTGAGCTAAAGAATGATGATGGATTAAACCCAGATCAGTTGACTGGGGGCGAGTGTTTGATTAGCTCAAACGCTCCGTCCATCATCCCCTTTGGTATCGCTTTGTTCGCCCTTAGTTGGCAGGGTCTGCCCAGACGTGGGTCCCTTGCTCACTTTGCCACTGGATTCAAGCTAGCCTGGCTGATGACGGCTGAATAGCCAGAAACCGGTCCCAGGATGCTTGTTTCCGGTCCAGGGAAGACATGGCTTGGCAGTTTGGGCTGGACTGTTCCCATGAGGCACAGGGTCAGACTGATTTGCATATGGCCATGTCTGAACTGGGGTGGTGTAGTGAGCTAAAGAATGATGATGGATTAAACCCAGATCAGTTGACTGGGGGCGAGTGTTTGATTAGCTCAAACGCTCCGTCCATCATCCCCTTTGGTATCGCTTTGTTCGCCCTTAGTTGGCAGGGTATGCCCAGACGTGGGTCCCTTGCTCACTTTGCCACTGGATTCAAGCTAGCCTGGCTGATGACGGCTGAATAGCCAGAAACCGGGCCCAGGATGCTTGTTTCCGGTCCAGGGAAGACATGGCTTGGCAGTTCGGGCTGGACTGTTCCCATGAGGCACAGGGTCAGACTGATTTGCATATGGCCATGTCTGAACTGGGGTGGTGTAGTGAGCTAAAGAATGACGATGGATTAAACCCAGATCAGTTGACTGGGGGCGAGTGTTTGATTAGCTCAAACGCTCCGTCCATCATCCCCTTTGGTATCGCTTTGTTCGCCCTTAGTTGGCAGGGTATGCCCAGACGTGGGTCCCTTGCTCACTTTGCCACTGGATTCAAGCTAGCCTGGCTGATGACGGCTGAATAGCCAGAAACCGGTCCCAGGATGCTTGTTTCCGGTCCAGGGAAGACATGGCTTGGCAGTTCGGGCTGGACTGTTCCCATGAGGCACAGGGTCAGACTGATTTGCATATGGCCATGTCTGAACTGGGGTGGTGTAGTGAGCTAAAGAATGATGATGGATTAAACCCAGATCAGTTGACTGGGGGCGAGTGTTTGATTAGCTCAAACGTTCCGTCCATCATCCCCTTTGGTATCGCTTTGTTCGCCCTTAGTTGGCAGGGTATGCCCAGACGTGGGTCCCTTGCTCACTTTGCCACTGGATTCAAGCTAGCCTGGCTGATGACGGCTGAATAGCCAGAAACCGGTCCCAGGATGCTTGTTTCCGGTCCAGGGAAGACATGGCTTGGCAGTTCGGGCTGGACTGTTCCCATGAGGCACAGGGTCAGACTGATTTGCATATGGCCATGTCTGAACTGGGGTGGTGTAGTGAGCTAAAGAATGATGATGGATTAAACCCAGATCAGTTGACTGGGGGCGAGTGTTTGATTAGCTCAAACGCTCCGTCCATCATCCCCTTTGGTATCGCTTTGTTCGCCCTTAGTTGGCAGGGTATGCCCAGACGTGGGTCCCTTGCTCACTTTGCCACTGGATTCAAGCTAGCCTGGCTGATGACGGCTGAATAGCCAGAAACCGGTCCCAGGATGCTTGTTTCCGGTCCAGGGAAGACATGGCTTGGCAGTTCGGGCTGGACTGTTCCCATGAGGCACAGGGTCAGACTGATTTGCATATGGCCATGTCTGAACTGGGGTGGTGTAGTGAGCTAAAGAATGATGATGGATTAAACCCAGATCAGTTGACTGGGGGCGAGTGTTTGATTAGCTCAAACGCTCCGTCCATCATCCCCTTTGGTATCGCTTTGATCGCCCTTAGTTGGCAGGGTATGCCCAGACGTGGGTCCCTTGCTCACTTTGCCACTGGATTCAAGCTAGCCTGGCTGATGACGGCTGAATAGCCAGAAACCGGGCCCAGGATGCTTGTTTCCGGTCCAGGGAAGACATGGCTTGGCAGTTCGGGCTGGACTGTTCCCATGAGGCACAGGGTCAGACTGATTTGCATATGGCCATGTCTGAACTGGGGTGGTGTAGTGAGCTAAAGAATGATGATGGATTAAACCCAGATCAGTTGACTGGGGGCGAGTGTTTGATTAGCTCAAACGCTCCGTCCATCATCCCCTTTGGTATCGCTTTGTTCGCCCTTAGTTGGCAGGGTATGCCCAGACGTGGGTCCCTTGCTCACTTTGCCACTGGATTCAAGCTAGCCTGGCTGATGACGGCTGAATAGCCAGAAACCGGTCCCAGGATGCTTGTTTCCGGTCCAGGGAAGACATGGCTTGGCAGTTCGGGCTGGACTGTTCCCATGAGGCACAGGGTCAGACTGATTTGCATATGGCCATGTCTGAACTGGGGTGGTGTAGTGAGCTAAAGAATGATGATGGATTAAACCCAGATCAGTTGACTGGGGGCGAGTGTTTGATTAGCTCAAACGTTCCCTCCATCATCCCCTTTGGTATCGCTTTGTTCGCCCTTAGTTGGCAGGGTATGCCCAGACGTGGGTCCCTTGCTCACTTTGCCACTGGATTCAAGCTAGCCTGGCTGATGACGGCTGAATAGCCAGAAACCGGTCCCAGGATGCTTGTTTCTGGTCCAGGGAAGACATGGCTTGGCAGTTCGGGCTGGACTGTTCCCATGAGGCACAGGGTCAGACTGATTTGCATATGGCCATGTCTGAACTGGGGTGGTGTAGTGAGCTAAAGAATGATGATGGATTAAACCCAGATCAGTTGACTGGGGGCGAGTGTTTGATTAGCTCAAACGCTCCGTCCATCATCCCCTTTGGTATCGCTTTGTTCGCCCTTAGTTGGCAGGGTATGCCCAGACGTGGGTCCCTTGCTCACTTTGGCACTGGATTCAAGCTAGCCTGGCTGATGACGGCTGAATAGCCAGAAACCGGTCCCAGGATGCTTGTTTCCGGTCCAGGGAAGACATGGCTTGGGAGTTCGGGCTGGACTGTTCCCATGAGGCACAGGGTCAGACTGATTTGCATATGGCCATGTCTGAACTGGGGTGGTGTAGTGAGCTAAAGAATGATGATGGATTAAACCCAGATCAGTTGACTGGGGGCGAGTGTTTGATTAGCTCAAACGCTCCGTCCATCACCCCCTTTGGTATCGCTTTGTTCGCCCTTAGTTGGCAGGGTATGCCCAGACGTGGGTCCCTTGCTCACTTTGCCACTGGATTCAAGCTAGCCTGGCTGATGATGGCTGAATAGCCAGAAACCGGGCCCAGGATGCTTGTTTCCGGTCCAGGGAAGACATGGCTTGGCAGTTCGGGCTGGACAGTTCCCATGAGGCACAGGGTCAGACTGATTTGCATATGGCCATGTCTGAACTGGGGTGGTGTAGTGAGCTAAAGAATGATGATGGATTAAACCCAGATCAGTTGACTGGGGGCGAGTGTTTGATTAGCTCAAACGCTCCGTCCATCATCCCCTTTGGTATCGCTTTGTTCGCCCTTAGTTGGCAGGGTATGCCCAGACGTGGGTCCCTTGCTCACTTTGCCACTGGATTCAAGCTAGCCTGGCTGATGACGGCTGAATAGCCAGAAACCGGGCCCAGGATGCTTGTTTCCGGTCCAGGGAAGACATGGCTTGGCAGTTCGGGCTGGACTGTTCCCATGAGGCACAGGGTCAGACTGATTTGCATATGGCCATGTCTGAACTGGGGTGGTGTAGTGAGCTAAAGAATGATGATGGATTAAACCCAGATCAGTTGACTGGGGGCGAGTGTTTGATTAGCTCAAACGCTCCGTCCATCATCCCCTTTGGTATCGCTTTGTTCGCCCTTAGTTGGCAGGGTATGCCCAGACGTGGGTCCCTTGCTCACTTTGCCACTGGATTCAAGCTAGCCTGGCTGATGATGGCTGAATAGCCAGAAACCGGGCCCAGGATGCTTGTTTCCGGTCCAGGGAAGACATGGCTTGGCAGTTTGGGCTGGACTGTTCCCATGAGGCACAGGGTCAGACTGATTTGCATATGGCCATGTCTGAACTGGGGTGGTGTAGTGAGCTAAAGAATGATGATGGATTAAACCCAGATCAGTTGACTGGGGGCGAGTGTTTGATTTGCTCAAACGCTCCATCCATCATCCCCTTTGGTATCGCTTTGTTCGCCCTTAGTTGGCAGGGTATGCCCAGACGTGGGTCCCTTGCTCACTTTGCCACTGGATTCAAGCTAGCCTGGCTGATGACGGCTGAATAGCCAGAAACCGGGCCCAGGATGTTTGTTTCCGGTCCAGGGAAGACATGGCTTGGCAGTTCGGGCTGGACTGTTCCCATGAGGCACAGGGTCAGACTGATTTGCATATGGGCATGTCTGAACTGGGGTGGTGTAGTGAGCTAAAGAATGATGATGGATTAAACCCAGATGAGTTGACTGGGGGCGAGTGTTTGATTAGCTCAAACGCTCCGTCCATCATCCCCTTTGGTATCGCTTTGTTCGCCCTTAGTTGGCAGGGTATGCCCAGACGTGGGTCCCTTGCTCACTTTGCCACTGGATTCAAGCTAGCCTGGCTGATGACGGCTGAATAGCCAGAAACCGGTCCCAGGATGCTTGTTTCCGGTCCAGGGAAGACATGGCTTGGCAGTTCGGGCTGGACTGTTCCCATGAGGCACAGGGTCAGACTGATTTGCATATGGCCATGTCTGAACTGGGGTGGTGTAGTGAGCTAAAGAATGATGATGGATTAAACCCAGATCAGTTGACTGGGGGCGAGTGTTTGATTAGCTCAAACGCTCCGTCCATCATCCCCTTTGGTATCGCTTTGTTCGCCCTTAGTTGGCAGGGTATGCCCAGACGTGGGTCCCTTGCTCACTTTGCCACTGGATTCAAGCTAGCCTGGCTGATGACGGCTGAATAGCCAGAAACCGGTCCCAGGATGCTTGTTTCCGGTCCAGGGAAGACATGGCTTGGCAGTTCGGGCTGGACTGTTCCCATGAGGCACAGGGTCAGACTGATTTGCATATGGCCATGTCTGAACTGGGGTGGTGTAGTGAGCTAAAGAATGATGATGGATTAAACCCAGATCAGTTGACTGGGGGCGAGTGTTTGATTAGCTCAAACGCTCCGTCCATCATCCCCTTTGGTATCGCTTTGTTCGCCCTTAGTTGGCAGGGTATGCCCAGACGTGGGTCCCTTGCTCAGTTTGCCACTGGATTCAAGCTAGCCTGGCTGATGACGGCTGAATAGCCAGAAACCGGTCCCAGGATGCTTGTTTCCGGTCCAGGGAAGACATGGCTTGGCAGTTCGGGCTGGACTGTTCCCATGAGGCACAGGGTCAGACTGATTTGCATATGGCCATGTCTGAACTGGGGTGGTGTAGTGAGCTAAAGAATGATGATGGATTAAACCCAGATCAGTTGACTGGGGGCGAGTGTTTGATTAGCTCAAACGCTCCGTCCATCATCCCCTTTGGTATCGCTTTCTTCGCCCTTAGTTGGCAGGGTAACCCAGACGTGGGTCCCTTGCTCACTTTGCCACTGGATTCAAGCTAGCCTGGCTGATGACGGATGAATAGCCAGAAACCGGTCCCAGGATGCTTGTTTCCGGTCCAGGGAAGACATGGCTTGGCAGTTCGGGCTGGACTGTTCCCATGAGGCACAGGGTCAGACTGATTTGCATATGGCCATGTCTGAACTGGGGTGGTGTAGTGAGCTAAAGAATGATGATGGATTAAACCCAGATCAGTTGACTGGGGGCGAGTGTTTGATTAGCTCAAACGCTCCGTCCATCATCCCCTTTGGTATCGCTTTGTTCGCCCTTAGTTGGCAGGGTATGCCCAGACGTGGGTCCCTTGCTCACTTTGCCACTGGATTCAAGCTAGCCTGGCTGATGACGGCTGAATAGCCAGAAACCGGTCCCAGGATGCTTGTTTCTGGTCCAGGGAAGACATGGCTCGGCAGTTCGGGCTGGACTGTTCCCATGAGGCACAGGGTCAGACTGATTTGCATATGGCCATGTCTGAACTGGGGTGGTGTAGTGAGCTAAAGAATGATGATGGATTAAACCCAGATCAGTTGACTGGGGGCGAGTGTTTGATTAGCTCAAACGCTCCGTCCATCATCCCCTTTGGTATCGCTTTGTTCGCCCTTAGTTGGCAGGGTATGCCCAGACGTGGGTCCCTTGCTCACTTTGCCACTGGATTCAAGCTAGCCTGGCTGATGACGGCTGAATAGCCAGAAACCGGTCCCAAGATGCTTGTTTCCGGTCCAGGGAAGACATGGCTTGGCAGTTCGGGCTGGACTGTTCCCATGAGGCACAGGGTCAGACTGATTTGCATATGGCCATGTCTGAACTGGGGTGGTGTAGTGAGCTAAAGAATGATGATGGATTAAACCCAGATCAGTTGACTGGGGGCGAGTGTTTGATTAGCTCAAACGCTCCGTCCATCATCCCCTTTGGTATCGCCAAGTCAGGTCAGGGCATACTTATTGCACTTAGAGTACCCGTTATGGACCTGAAAAAGACTCCCTGGAGCCAGCTGCATGCTCACTTAGCTCCATGGCTTTCAAGAAGAAGAGAGCGCATCTTTGATTCTAGGGTTTTACACTGCACCGCCCAGCTGGCACCAGTGTGGCAGGTCCTCAGCAGGAAGTTCTGCTGACATATGAAGTGCATGCCAGGTGGAAAAGGCAGCTGGCATAAAGCAGGGGCACAAAGGATGTCGAACATGGATTTCATCTTCCTCGGTCTGTCTTTTTCTGGGAAGCATAACTCACTTGAGAAGGTGTGAATGGCCTTATAACTATATCCTCCAAGATGGTAGCTTCTCCAGTGTTTGTTCCTTGAAATTCCCAATTCATGTTGTTGTTAACCTCTTCTTGTGCCATTATTTCCTGCTTAGAGCATAAAGAAAAATACTTTTTCCAGAGAAGGACACAACACATTCGTTCCCCTTTGTTTTTGCTGTGTTCATGTATATGAATTTTAGCTCTCTTTTAGATCAGTAGTGTTGCTTTTGAATTCTTTCTTCTGGAAGATTTTATTAATGCGCTCTTTGTCAAACTTGATTATGATGGTTTTAGTGCCTTATTTTCTGGCCTCTGCATTAACTGTCAGCTACTGTCAAGAACTACAAGTATTGCCAAGGAAGTTTTTTTCCATTCTCTGTTGCTTTTTCCTCTTAACTGGAACCCTCTTAAAGGCACCGAACACTTCACATGAATTTTACATGCACTGTGACTCTGGGAGGAGTTGCCCTTTCTTTCTTTAGGAATTCCCAATTTAAACTACAAAGACCGTCACTCTGCTCAGTCCTTGAAAGCACCTCAGGTAGAAAAATGAAAATGCGATCGTGGAATGCCTGAATGAATCCTATCAACTGGCTGGTCCTCTGACAAATGTGTCAGGAACACCGAAAGGGTGTCCCCAGTGGCCGAGCCAGTTATGACTCCAACATCGGGTTCACTGCCTACCACAACACTGGTAATGAGGTGAGGGATTGTGGAGGTGAGCAGACAGGACATTGACATTTTCTGTCCGGTCTCCCATTAGGAACCATCTTTAAGTGACATTGTTAGGATATTTCCTGTCATTTTTTCCTAGTCTTTCACCTCTCCATCACCAAGCTTCATTGATATTAATTGACCCTCATGTTAATATACTTATGTTAGATCACTGACATGCACCATGCCACATCTATTCAGATGGATCACTACAGAGCACACATCTAAAGTGCTAGATGCAAATGAGAGAAATAGATCCAAATATTGCATTATTTGTGTCAGAAAAAGTGTAACATAGATTCATGTAGCCAAAGAATCATCAAAAGTAGTCTTTTCAGCTTTTTATAAATCGTGAGCTGCATATCTTCTTCTCTTTTTAACAGAATTAGACCGATCTCAGAATCGTTAGCACTGCCAGTCTTAGTGCCCCATGTCAAAGTATTCTGATCAAACTATAGTATCTGGTTCTATGGACACTAGGCTTAAAGTCAATGGAGCTGGGTGTGAGGGTATCTGGTAACAATGCACGAGTTGCTTAGCCTTCAGTAGCTCACAATGATTTTCACTGATCAGAAGTAGTTCTCGCTACAGAAAAGGTTGGAGACCCCTGGTATAAGGTGATCCAGAATCAGCCAGCACAGGCAAATTCTTACCACCAACTGTGATCTCACATTTAGGTATCTCCAGCGTGTCACCATCCTCTAACCTGTCATCCTTCACACTCAACACAAATTTTTTCTCCTCTTCCACACAATGTACTCATTATCTTTGAGAACCCTGACACACGCGTAGTATCCTTTCTTTTCACTCTTATTGCATGTGGCAAACCTTGCAAAACATCCCGGACTATTAGAAAGATGTCCCTCACTGCCACATCTGAAGCATTTCAGTCCCCCATTCCTGTTGAGACTGGCATACTCATTGGTGACCAATTTCTTACAATTCACATCACTAGCATATTTTTTCACATCCCCATCTTTGTCTAACTCTTTCTTTATCTCATCTACATTGCTTTCCTCAACCAAGGTGTCTTTACTTTTATCTTCTCTAATTTCATGCACCCACCTGCTGGTATTCTTCATACCTTCCACAGTGGCTAAATCAGAATTTTTGGCTAAAAGCGTTTCCTGAACTTTAATATTGTTAGTGCACCTAACTCTCTGATCTTTTACCAAGGAATCTGTAAGCTGACCAAGTTCACAAGTCCGTGTTAACGTTTTCAACGATGCAACATAACTCCCAATTTTTTCTTGGGCATTCAGAAAAAATATTGAAAAAAAATATTGAGGAGCAGAAATATTGAGATTGAAATATCGTGATGCAGAAACATTGTGTGCACAAATATAATTGACAAGAATATCAGTTTTAAGGAAAGTAATATCAATGTTAAAAATATCTATGTTGTTAATATCATTTACAAAAATATTGTTGTTCATATTATAGTTTTTAAATTATTTTATGTATTTTAGTATATATTTTAATTGTATATGTTATAAATTGTTTGTATAATTATTGTTAATGTTTTTTTATATAGTTTGTACATTTTTAGTTGTCTTTAAATGTAATTTAATAGTTTATTTGTTTCTTTTGTGCCGTAGCGGGTTGTGAGGTTTATAGGAGTACTGGGTGGGAAGTACATTTATTATAATTAATAATTAATATAAATTATTTCATTTATAACTAGTCATCTTAATTGTGTAATTATTTTTTTTGATTGTGTGAAATTTCAGGTGGGGTTTGTAGGGGTATAGGGTTGAAAGTAATTTAATTATAATTCTTTAATAATTAATTTTTTTAATATTATTAATTTTTTAATTGATAATTATGTAAATTGAGTAATTAGTTCTTTCATCAATATTTTTAATATAGGGTTATGTATTTTTAGGGGTAAAGTGTGTGAAGAAAATTAATTATAAAACGTAATAATTAATGTTAATTATTAATTATTTCGTTGATAATTATGTAAATTGTGTAATTAAGACATTTTTAAAGTTATTTATGAGGTGCAGGTTGTTCTGTTTGTAGGGGTAAAGGGTGGGAAGGTAATTAAATATAACTAATTGGTTATTAGTTAATCGTTCTTAATTGTTTAATTGATAACTAATTATGTAAATTATGTAATTTAGATTTTGTGAAAAATAAATATTAGGTGCACATTGTTGGGTTTGTAGGGATAAAGGGTGGAAAGTTAATTAAATATAAATATTTTATTATTACTTAACTAATATTAATTGTTTAACTGATAATTAATTATGTAACATTTACAATGATTATTACTGTAAGATATATATTTTAGGTGTGTGTTGTTTATTTTGTAGAGGTATAGGGTAGGAATAAACATAAAAATAGTTATTTATTGTTTAAAAAATGTGTTATTTATTATGTTATGTGTTAATTGTGTTATGGTTTTAAATTGTAATATGGATTATGTTTCTTTGTTGTTATAATTGTGAAAATATAGTATGATATTTTAATTTTATTATTTGTTTTAATTAAAAATATTTATTAAACTTTGCAATAAATATGTAATTTTTAAATAAAAAAAAATATATATATATTAGATTTAAATATTTATATTTGTTATTTACTGTAGTTGTTTAAATATTTTATTTGTTTGAAGTGAACTATTCCTTCTCTACTGTTGCACTGACTGGAGTGGGAATAGTACATTTTACCCCTCCGCATTCCAACGCTTTTTCTACTGTTGCACTGACTAGAGTGGGAATAGTAAATTGTTACCCCTCCTGAGTCCAACCCTTTCTCTACATTTGCACTGACTGGAGTGGGAATAGTACATTTTCCCCTTCCTGAGTCCAACTCTTTCCCTACTGTTGCAGTGACTGGAGTGGGATTAGTAAATTGTTACCCCTCCTGAGTCCAACGTTTTCCCTACTGTTGCACCGACTTGAGTGGGAATGGTAAAGCTTACCCCTCTGTTATACAACAATTTCACTACTGTTGTAGTGACTGGAGTGGGATTAGTAATTTGAACCCCACCTGAGTCCAACGCTTTCCCTACTGTTGCACAGACTTGAGTGGTGAATAGTAAATTTTTACCCCTCCTGAGCCCAGCGTTTTCCCTACTGTTGCAACATCTGGAGGGGAAATAGTAAATTTTACCCCTCCACAATCCAACACTTTCCCTCCTGTTGTAGCAACTGTAGTGGGAATAGAAATTTTTACCCCTCCTGATTCCAACGCTTTACCTACTGTTGCACCGACTAGGGTGGAATAGTACATTGTGTGGAGAGGTGTGGTGCAGCGGCCAGGGCAGCTGACTTCGGAGCACAGGGCTCACGGTTCGATCCCCGGCTCCGGTGGCAGCTTAGCTCAGCACCTTGTGACTCTGGGCAATAGCACACTTAATTTCCACGACGGCCCCAGCGCCTTGAGACCCGTAAGGGTGAGTAGTTTGCGCTTTACAAATACGGATTTACATATTTTATTTACATTTTACCCCAACGCAATCCAACACTTACCCTACTGATGCACAGACTGGAGTGGGAATAGTAAATATTACCCCTCCAGAGTCTAACGCTTTCCCTACTGTTGCACTGACTGGAGTGGGAATAGTAAATGTTACCCCTCTGCAATTCAACACTTTTCCTTCTGTTGCAGTGACTGGAGTGGGAATAGTAATTTTGACCTCTCCTGAGTCCAACGCTTTCCCTACTGTTACACAGACTGGAGTGCGAATAGTACATTTTACCCCTCCTGAATCCAATGATTTCCATACTGTTGCAGAGATTGGAGTGGGAATAGTATATGTATTATTTGTACAATTTTATAGTTTTGTTTATATTGTCTAAATGTATATTATTATGATGTTTCTGTGTGTTTAACATTATATTATTTTCATTTATTCATGTTTGTAATATGTAATATATTTTTAGTAAAATTTATTTGTTTATTTTGCTTATTTTTTAAGTGTAATTAAAGTGGTATGCTTTTTAGAATTATTTCCAAATTATTTGTTACAGTTTGTAATTTATTGTGCATATATATTACCTACTGGCGGCCGCCAGTAGGTAGTTATAGTTAGGACCTAGTTTCCATAGGAAAAGCTTTTTTTGATTTGTCAATATCTTTGGCGCCATTTGACGAATCATCGCAACCTTTTCAAATCTAATGGGGCGCTCCGGGTTAGCTCCTGTCTTGAAAGTTTTGGGGTGATTCGTCAAGCGGGGGCCGAGAAAAAAGGGGGGTCCCAAAACGCGTTTTCTCCATGTTAATTTCCATAGGAAACTTTTGTCGCAGCTACAGCCCGAACTGCTGAACGGAATGACACCAAATTTGGCAGAGGTAGCTCTTGGTTCAGGGTACACTCTTTGCTTTAAATGGTGTAAATCCATTCAGTAGTTCCTGAGAAATTTAAAAATAAAAAGCTATCAATATCTGGCTGCTGCGGTGGATCCGCGAACCCTCCCGAGCACGAGCTTGATTCTGATTGGCTGCCAACACTTCAAGCCAAGAAGTGTTGGCAACCATCTTGTGACTTGGTTGAACCGAGTCACAAGAAAAAAGGTTAAAAATGTAGAAAAGGGGGCCTCAGGGCCCAATAAAGCATTTTTTTAAAACAAATTAGGTGGGATTCGCGTACCCTACGCAAATCCCACCGAAAAAAAAAAAAGCGAAGCACGGTGCCCCGCGCTTCTTTTTAATAAGCCCCCGGGTGGGCCAGGTCCTGGGGGCAATGTGGTAAATATATGCGGGGGCCGCGCGGGCCCCTGCAGCCCCGGGGACCACCACCTCCCTGGGGCTTTGTTTTAAATGAAAAGGGTGGGCGGGCTTCTGCCCCCCACGCTGCCCCGGGGACCACCTCCTCCCCAGGGCATTGCAAAATAATGGGTGGGGGGCCTCGCAGTCCTCCCCAAGCCCCGGGGACCGCCACCTCCCCGGAGCTTCAATGTTTAGATGCAGGGGGGCCTCGCACCCCCCCGCAGCCCTGGGGACCGCACCTCCCCGAGGCTAGCTTTAAAAATGTGTTTGGGGGGCTCAAGCCCCCCCACACTGCCCCGTGGACCACCACCTCCCCGGGCACACTTTATTGTAATACGGGGGTTTGTTGCGATAAGGGGGGCCGTTGCGGACCCCTGGCCCTCGGGCCCACCAGCTCCCCGGGGCTTTAAATCTGTTGGGAGGGGGACGTGCGGCCGCCCTCCTGGAGCCCTCCTTGGCCCTGGGGTCCGCTACACCCCCAGGGCCGGCTCCAGCAATGTTCTGGAGGCCCACTCCTGGGACATTGCAGTTTGCTATGGCAGGGCGGGAGCACGGCTCCCAGCTTGTCATAGCAAACACTGCTTTGCTTCATGGTAGCAAGAGCAGGAAACCTGCTCTCGCTTCCATGAAGAAAACTAGAGTTGCTTTTGGGCAATGTATGCAGGTCCCTTTGCCCAAAAGCAATGCCAGCTCCCGCAGGAGGCGGGGAGCCGGCAGGGACCGCGGGGGCATTGGGGCTCCCCCCACGGTCCCCAACAGTGAGGCCATGCCCCGGGGGCCAAAAATGGCCCGGGAGGGGGGCCACTCGGCCCCACTTCCCTTTTAAATAATAAAAAAAAAAGAAATAAGGCCGAGCCCTGGGGGATGGGGTCCCCGGGGCCAAAATTGGCCTGAGGAGAGGGGCCACGAGGCCCCCCTCCAAATTTTTTTTGTAAAAGAACGCTGGGCAGGCCCCGGGGTATGGGGTCCCTGGGGCCAAAAGTGGCCCAGGGAAGGGGGGCCACGCGGCCACCCCTCCTGTAATAAAAAAAATAAAAATTTAAAGAGGCAATGCCCCGGGGGATTGGGTCCCGGAGCCAATAATGGCCTCAGGAGGGGGGGGGGGGCCGCACAGCCCCCCTCCTTCAAAAGGAATATATATATATTTTTTTAAATATGTCCCGGGGGATGGGGTCGCTGGGGCCGAAATCGGCCTCAGGTGGGGGACCGCGCGGCCGCCTTCCAATTTTTTTATTTAAAAAATATATAAAATGTCTCAGGCCCTGGGGGATGGGATCCCCAGGGCCCACAAAATATTAAGAGACACAGCCCCCCTTCTAGCAATAAAAAAAGGAAACAGAAGCCAGCATCTCGCCGGAGGCCCTGTCCCCTCCCTGCACCACTCTGCAAAAGCGCCTCCTGGCACATTGTGGGTTGGAGGATTAAGTCCCCTAGAATCTTAAGGGTCATTAGGGGCCAACTAGCCCACCAGGTACCTCCAGTAAGCCCCACACAGTGGGATTGCTGAGAGGTGGTCCGAGGCCATGCCCTTTTTTACACCACTCTGCAAACGCGCCTCTTGGTGCATTGCTGGTGGGGCGATGAGGTCCTCTTGTGTCCTGAGGGCCTCAGGACTAATGTAGACTTCATCCCCCGAGCAGCAGTGCGCCAGGAGGAGCGTTTGCAGAGTGGTGTAAAAAGGGTGTGTGGCCTCGGACCACTCTTGCAATCTAGCTGTGTGGGGCTTACTAGAGATAACAGGAGGGCTAGTTGGCCCCCAGGAACCCTCAGGAGGCAAGGGAACTTCATTCCCCAACCAAGAGCGCGCCAGGAGGCGCGTTTGCAGAGTGGTGGAGAAAGGGGGCGTGGCCTGTGTCCACGTCTCAGCAATCCCACTATCTGGGGCTTACCGGAGGTGTCAGGTAAGCTAGTCAGCCCCTAACGACCCCCAGCAGTCAAGGGGACTTTAATCCCCATCCAAGAGCACGCCAGGGAGCGTATTTGCAGACTGGTGGGCAAAGAGGGCGTGGCCTGCTTTGAGAACTTACCAATTCTGCTGTGTGGGACTTACTGGAGGTAATAGGAGGGATAGATTATTATTATTATTATTATTGTAGCTTGTAGAGCGCATGGCTAACTCCAACGGAGGTGTCCCGGCGCTAGCAGCGGATGCAGAGAGGTAGGGGCAGGTTACCAGGTGCTAAGGGAGGCCAAAGAGCCAGGTCTTTAGGATCTTCCTGAATTCAGATTCTCACTTGGCCTTCCGAATATGCTCAGGCATGGAGTTCCAAAGAGAAGCGGTTCTGATGGAGAACGACCGGCCACCTAGCCTGGCTTTTGCAAAGCGGGGAGTGACTAGGAGTTCCTGATTATTGGACCTCAGGACCCTCGTCTGATGGTATTTTCGGAGTCTCTTCATCCGATATTGAGGGCCAGTGTTTCTGACTGCTCTGTAGGCGAGAGTCAGTGCCTTGAATTCCATCCTCCTTTTAACGGGCAGCCAGTGCAGGTTGCGTAGGTGGGGGGATATGTGGTGTCGGAGTGGTACATTTCTGATGAGCCTGGCAGCTGCGTTCTGTATAGTTTGTAATTTCCTGATCAAGTAGGCTGGCAGACCCAAATACAGGCTGTTAGCGTAGTCCAGCTGAGGCGTGATCAAAGCATGGACCACCGTTTTCCTGCAGTCCATGGGTAGGAAATGAAGAAATCTCCGTAAGGACTTCATTTTCCAGAAACAAGACGAGGAGACATGGGTTATCTGGGTCTTGCATGAGAGGGTGGAGTCAAATTTGAACCCCAGGTTCCTAGCAGAGGAGACAGGAAGAGGGGGAGGATTAAGCTCTGACGGCCACCAGAGGTCGGATTGTGGAGGGGATGGCTGATTAAAAAACAGAACCTCCATTTTTTCAGTGTTCAGCCTCAGGCAGTTGTCAGTCATCCAGGATGATATGTCAATCAGACACTGTTTGAAGTTGGTAAATGCTGCCTCAGAATGATCCCTGAAAGAGAACACAAGCTGGGTATCATCAGCATATGAGACAACACTTACTCTGTGCTGCTCTACTAGTGGAGCAAGGGGAGCGAGGTAGATATTAAAAAGAGTCGGGCTCAGGGCCGAGCCCTGAGGGACTCCGCAAACCAGGGGGCGTGGAGATGAGATATGGGGGTGAAGGAGTATTTTGTGGGACCGGCCCTCAAGAAAAGAGCCAAACCAGGCTAAGGTGGTCCCCAACACTCCCAGCTGCCTGAGCCTGTCTAAAAGGATCTTATGTGACACTGTATCAAATGCCGCGGACAGGTCCAGCAGCACTAGCATTGCACAGCTACCCGTATCCATGGTCTCCCGTACTGTCTCTGCTACTGTCATCTGACCATGTCACTGACCATGTCATGAGTGATGTAATATGTGACGTCATCAGCAGTGATGGCGGGGGCACGAGTTATAGTTAGCTCAGCTAACTATAACGGCCGAATTTCTCTGGTTTTGTACAAGTGAAATGTCAGACTAACTATAACGTCCCTGAAACCTGTAGTTTTTTCAGTGAATATATATATATATATATATTTATATATATATTTATTTGTTATTTCTTTAAAGTTTACAAATAATTAGTAAATTGTAACATAAATTATTATTCTTTTAATAATAGTTTAAAATTATATAAGTTTAAATGAACATACTTATATATATATATGTATACATTTAAAATAAATAGGCATAACATTTATAATTAATTTTCAATTATTTAAATATATTTTATTTACATTATATTACTGTTTAATGTTAATTTATTTAATGTTTACTATGTTTAACTATGTTTATATTGTATTAAAAAACAATATTTTTGCCTTCGATATTGGTGTATAATGATATTTGTTTCTCAATATTTTTGTTATTTACATCATAAGTATAGGATAGCAATATTTTTGTGCTCAATATTTTTGACTCGATATGTATGTCCCACAATGTTTGTGGTTTCGATATTTTGTCAGTGAACCTTTTTCTTGTTTGCCTTGTGAATGTGTGAACAATTTGTGCCGTTCCAATACAATATTAATTTGGGAACAAAAATGATTTGCAAGCATCATAACTGCCATATCATATACATTATTCGGTTTACCTTCTCCATGACCATTCGATATTAGAAACTGTCATACACATTCCTACCTTCAATACCCAAATTATGCAGTAATATGGCCTGGTTTCTTACAGCAGAAAACTTTTCCTTGTCAATTGCAAGTAAATAGTAGTCGAAAAGTTGTTTCCACCTCTTCCATGGACGAATTGGGTCCCCCTTATCAGACAAAAACTGTGGTGGCTGAGACATGTTAGCTGCCACCATAATGCTATAAAGTTGAATTATAGAAATGCACAGCGCCATATTTATGCTATGCAAATTCTCACAACCATCGTTGTATAGAGTATCAGGATGTTATACTGCTACCAAGAGACCACAATAAAATAATACCACAAGTTTTAGCTGCACCTCAGTTCAAATTGCACCTTCTTAAGAAGAACAGGCTGCACCTCCTCCTTCTCTAATGATTTCCCTATGCCATCAGTCATAAACATTCAGTTATGGTGTGCGCATCACCGTACTTTCCTTAGATGACGCGCTGACACAAGATTGCCAACCAAGGTGTGCGCATCACCGAACACTGTTCCTCGCGTGAGCACGCACTACTCAGTATTTACGGGAATGTCAAATGGGTGTATGCATCTCTGTCCGCTTTCCAATGCACACAGGGTACCTGCGCCTTTAAAGAAATTATGCCCTCTCTTTTAAGAGCCTGCACGTCTTTTAGAGGGTGTGCGCATCACAATTCGATTTCCGATACACACAGGGTACCTGCGCCTTTAAAGAAATGATGCCCTCGCCTTTAAGAGCCTGCATGTCTTCTAGAGGGTGTGTTCGTCACCACGCTTCCTTTACTAAAATCAAGAATGCTGCGCCTTCACCTCACACATGGGGAAGCATGCCCAGCCCTTGTGCCAAGCTCTGGTAAGCATTTTTAAATAATGGGCTCCACGTGGCAATGTTAAAGCTTTGGCTGCACAAGAACCACTGCACGTATCCAGGTAGCGGTACTAAGGGCGCCTCTGGTGTACAATACTGCATTTCTACAGCCTCTCGCTTTCACGCGCGAGCGTTCTTCATGAATGAAAAACTTTAAGCTTAGCGCTCCCACAAATACCAAAATGCGTACTTTCCGCACAATATCAACCACAGAAGACCTCATGACAGTCTTTCCCAGTACACCATGTTTACTTTCAACATGATGTTCAGCAGTAACCATCCATGCAAAGTTGAAGTATGTGACTCAGGCTGCCACTTGTTACTTCATGGGTTTGCGGGGAAGTTGGTGGTCACACGCGTGTCAAAGCAAAACACACAAGATGATGGACGGAATGCTGCACATTGGCAAACATTCACCCCCAGTCACAGATCTGGGTTTAATCCATCGTTATTTTGCTTCACCACGCCACCCCAGTTCAGACATAGCCATATGCAAATCAGTCTTGACCCTGTGCCTCATGGGAACAGTCCAGACCGAACTGCCAAGCCATGTCTTCCTGGACCGGAATCAAGCATCCTAGGACCGGTTTCAGGCTATCAGCCTTCATCAGCCAGGATAGCTTGACTCCAGTGGCGTAGTGAGCACGGGACCCACGTCTGGGCATACCCTTCCCACTTAGGGCGAAATGCAAAACACACAAGATGATGGACGGAATGCTGCACATTGGCAAACATTCCCCCAGTCACAGATCTGGGTTTAATCCATCGTTATTTTGCTTCACGACGCCACCCCAGTTCAGACATAGCCATATGCAAATCAGTCTTGACCCTGTGCCTCATGGGAACAGTCCAGACCGAACTGCCAAGCCATGTCTTCCCTGGACCGGAATCAAGCATCCTAGGACCGGTTTCAGGCTATCAGCCTTCATCAGCCAGGATAGCTTGACTCCAGTGGCGTAGTGAGCACGGGACCCACGTCTGGGCATACCCTGTCCCCAGGAGGTGCTTGTCGCGGAAGTTGAGTTCACGAATCACAACACACACTCCAGGTGTAGCTTCCAAGTATTTATTCAGTATAGGTAAACGACCACCAACCCACGCAGGCAGCTTGACCAGCTGACTAACATTTAAACCATTCCGTTAACTGCAGTGTATGATGCTTTATGCTGTCATCAGTGACCTAGACACAGTTCTGAACACCTAGACAACAATGACAGTTGTAAAATTCCAGTTACATGGTGATAGTACAATTAAGCAGATCATAACACCCCCCTCCCACTGGGGTGGGAGCCAGGCTGACTAGGAAGGCAAAGGGAGGCAGGTCAAAATGTGGGCTATATCTGACAGTGACAGGATGGGCCATCTCTGAAACTCAGGAAGGTGCTGGGCACAGCCCTTGGGCCATCCTGCTCATGGAGAAAAACCCTCTCCACTCCCAAGCCTTTAGTCCATGGTCTGGGAGCAATACACATAACACCACAGGAGAGCCATTAACATTCAGGGTGACACTGGACACCGGCAGAAAGGCACAGTTGGCTTAAGCAGAGAAATGACAACTTTCTAAAAGTGTCATTTCTAAAATAGTAATATAAAATACGACTTGACAATTAAGTTGGATTTTAAATTACCATTAACATGAGTTCTTGAATCATGGTTCTAGTTGCTCCCAAATGGAAGTTCAGCATTATAAATTGTTATAATGTAGCCTAGTGTTTTCCTATAGGAGGGTTAGCCTTGCCAAGGTGAAAAATGACTTTGTCGGCTTTTCACTGCCAAGACATGTAAACCTTTATATACATGTCCTTCTTTTTAAATACCGTGCACTCTGCCATATGGTCATTTAGGATCATACTTAGAGTTGACTTACAGGTATTAAAAAGGAAGGTTTGTGCATGGCAGAATATTTAATTTGCCAGGTGGAAATGCATATACAGGTTGCAGAGGCTAGCATGAGACATGTTTTACAGTGCTACTGTAGTGGGTGGCACAATGAGTGCTGCAGCCCACTTGTAGTATTTCATTTATGCCCCTAGGTACATGTAGTACCACATACTTGGGACTTATAAGTCATTTCAAATGTGCCAATTAGGTGTGCACCAATTTAACTATACTTAGAAGGACGATTACATGCACTTTACCACTGGTTGGAAAGAGTCAAGTGTGCAAAGTCCTTGAGCAAGCAAAATCGGGTTCAGCAAAGAAGGCAAAATTCTGGGGTGACCCTTCAGGAAGGGCAAATTTCCAACAAGTTGACTATCTACTCCCAAGCTACCTAACAATAACAGCCTATTGCTGTCAGTTTTCATAGAGTGGAATTTGGATTTGCCTCTTTCAACCACTGACTTTTTTCAACCAGTGTCTTTCACCCATTGGCTGAAGACTTGTTGTTAAACATGTCTTGGCTGGACTCAATGGAGTATTCATCTTTCACACAATGCCATTAGCTTTTTGTATGCGTCCTTCCACCTCCAATTGAGTACTTGTTCGGAACTGAAAGGGGACTACTTTACAACTATAGCCCTCTCTGAGGATCCCCTCTCATCTGTCTGACTCTGATGTGCCAACGCTGTATGCTGAGCACTTTAAAACCAAGTGCCAACACTGCATGTTTAGCACATTAAGCCCAAACATATTGACTTTGCCAGTGCTCGTTAAAGTTGGTCAAGAGAAATCAAAGTTCTATTCAATTAAAAATCTCCCTTGACAATGGAAATTATTAGTAATGATAACATTTTCTATAGAGATATTTAAGAATTATCTTGTCTATAGTCACTGATAATTAATTCTTCACTGGGAAGTGTCCATTGTCAACTCTGCACTGAGTAATTTAAATTGAAACTTTTTAAAATGCTGCCTTTTTGAGCAACAAAGATGAGATCTTCTTTAGTAAAATAAATAATGAAGCCAAGGGTGTGGGGAGCTGTAAGGAGGCAAGAAAATTGTTCAAGTGTCAAGCTTATCTGGTAAACTTACAGGAGAGGTACATTGTAGTCCTATATAGGATAGGTAAATTGTTGTCCTATAAGGGAGAGGTAAATTGTTGTCCTATATAGGAGAGGTAAATTGTTGTCCTATATAAGATAGGTAAATTGTTGTCCTATATAGGATAGGTAAACTGTTGTCCTATATAGGAGAGGTAAATTGTTGTAGAAGAGATTGCCTCAGTAGTTGGCAGAAGAACGTATCCAAAGTTGGGTAAATCCGTTCTGTGTGGATATAGCGGTGACTGGACATAGACAAGAGAAGGTGAACCATGATTGCTGAGGGTTTTAGAGTATGATCTGAAGTTGATGGATCATCTCCCAAGATGAAAAAGATGACAAAAGGTGTTTGGGGACTGAAAAGTTCATATGTAAGTCATACTACGAATTTCAGTACAGGTTTGAAAGGAGAGTCTGGTGTGGCAACATTTAATAACTGCTTGAAATGTGATACTTAGGGCTTCATTAGGATGTCGGGCGGAAAGCCTCCACCCGACAGTCGGAATGTCCTAGACCGCATCAGAACCGTTCCGAACGACTTGGTCAGTTCTCCATCCCCCTGACCGATTACGATGTTCGCGGTCGGATTGCAAGCCTTGCGGTTCTTCTGAATCGGTTCCGACTGGCTCTCAGAGAAGTCATGTTGGTCGGACCTGCATCATGCAGCTCTAAGGACAGTGTTTCCGACCGACCGATTATGATGTCTATTTCCAACAGCCTTTCCGAGTCGGCCTGTCTGACATGAAAAGGCTGTCGGAAAGTGACTTTGGGGGCCCCTAGCAGGGCCCCCTTCATCCTGCGGCCTCCGGTTGGGGGCCGAGGTGTACCTAAGGGACTCCCCTGTAAAACCCTGCACTGTGTGGCTGGCACCATGGGGTGCCTGCCACAGGGTGCAGGGTTTTACACACACACCCCATTTCCCCATAGGAACCTGTGTTGTCGGTTGGAACACAGGCTCCCAAAAGGAACAATGGGACTCTGACGAACAATGTTCGGTTGCATCATAATCGGTCGGGCAGAACTGCCGACCGCGAGTCGGTTGGTTCCCAAATCCGAGAAGGTGTCGGGTGGAAACTTTCTGCCCGCAATCGTAATGAGGCCTTAGTTGTTGCGAGCATTTTACTTTTTACACTGCTCATTATGTGCAGATGTATTTTACTCATGAGGTGCAGCAAAAGTTATTATGCAATTGTACTTACAAAAGTGCAATCGATATAATGCAACTCTGGGTGCAAAAATGCACTGACACTATTCCAATCTGTATGATCCCACCTAGTTTAATGGTACTCAATTTAGTTGCCATTGAAGGGCGAAGAACTGACTCTGGAATGATAGAATTTCAAATTAAATTTTAGGACCACAAACTGATGTCACCTATGTTGCCCACATTTTGCTCATTAGTATTTAAACTGGAAGGGAACTGTTGGATGTTCAGAATACTGCATGCTGAACCACAATTTTAGCTCTCCAGTCGAATGCACAACTGAGAGTGTCACAAGAATCGTCTGAACTATGGGGCTGATTATGATAGCGGTGAACCTGCCACCGGCAGGCTGCCGGTGGCGGGTTTACCGCCATCGTGCAGCCATTTTCCGCCCGCCAGATAAGGATGGCGGGCGGAGTGCTGGCAGACGGAAAGCCCGCCTGCCACGGTTCCGACACAGGCAATCGTTACGATTGCCTGTCGGACCCGGCCAGCATACCTAGTATGGTGGCGGTGCCTAGCAGGCACCGTCTGCCACATTAGGATGCTGCTTCAAGCTAGCCTTTGAATGGCGGTTCCTCCGCCATTCAAAGGTTGGCAGAGATTGACTTCAGGGGCCCGTTGTGGGCCCCCCCTGTGCAGGGGCACTTTCTTGTAGCACTTGTGGGACACCTACGGTTCCCCCCACATTTCCCTGCACCATGTGGCAGGCACCGCGTGGTGCCTGCCAAGTATTGCAGGGAAATGTAAACTGTGCATCTTTAACATTAACACTGCTAGCTGCAATGTTAAAGATGGTAAATGCGACCACCACGGTGGCGGTGGCATCGTAATACCCCTGGTGAGACCGCCGCCTTGTAGGCAGGCGGTACCACTCCACAAAACAATGGCTGACGGACTGAAGTCCGTCCGCCATCGTAATCACCCCCTATGTTTTTAAAAGTGATGTACAAATATTAATTACTGTTCTTATAACTGAGAGAATACAATACCATTATTGGAGATTTGAAAGCTTTGAAAACAAAAAAATATCTCTGGTCCTCCACCTCTGTATGGCCTTCCTCCTCATTCTCCTGGTTCTCTCTCCTCACCCCTCTGGTCCTCTATGTCACATGATAAATGCTTCGTTCACCCAACCAAACCCCCCCATCCAAAGTTAACCGGGCATGACCTTCAAGCAAGGGCAGACTCATTGGCTTAGCAAGTGTGTCCTGACCCTAATGCAAGCAAGGAAAGTGGGGCCTTTTTCCCCTGGCTAGGTAGTAACAGAAAGTTATAATTACAGTGGAGTGGGCCCCTGACTCCCCTGGACCCTGGTGTCACTGCATGTGCTGCAATATTGACTGCTCTTGCTGTGGATACATTAGGACGTCTTAATGTCTCTCTTGAACCCTGGAATGATGGGAAACGAAAGTGCTCAACTCTACCTGTAGAGGGCAGCATCTGCTTATGAGGTGCTGAGGTAATGGACTGAAAGCTGCAGCACAGATGTGCAGCTAAATCAGCTTTAGAAGCAGTTCAGCTTTAGAGATGCTAATGGGGACGTTTATGATAAGCTGCATTGAAGCCTCTCTGAAGAACTCCAAGCGACCCCAAATTACAATAACAGTCAGTATTGCTTGTACTCGGATTTTATTGTTTTTGAGGGAAGGAGGCCTGTAGCTGGCTATCAATTTTTTATTGTGAGTGGAGGACATCAAAATCTGTGCTGGTACCCTTCTGAACATCCATTTTCTTTCTGCACTTCCAGTGCTCAGACCCGTCAGGAATCTTCACTGTTAAAGCCAAGAGAAACATTACCCAACAAAACTCTTATTGGCCACCCCCACTTGTCGCTTGACGACGCACATCTGCTGGAAGGATAACTCATGGGGTTAATGTAGGCACCACTGTTATATATGTGCATGATGCTGGTCACTGCTGCCATCACTGGTAAGAGAGCTCAGAGGGTTAATGGACAACTACAGAGAAGTAGACATCCTGAAGAATATGGCTTGGAATCCTGGAAAGATAGTGCAGGGGATCAATGTGCATCCTGCGGGCATCTGTGTAAAGCATATAGTTCATCACAGATTTGCCCAGAGGATAATGGTGTGCAGGGGAAACAGCATTTACAACGCGGTGCGAACCACGAGCTGGCGTAACAACACAGGCATTACAACGAATGTATCTTTACCATGCATTCGTTTACCACGTATATCGTAACAACTACATGACTTAGGGAAAGTGGTGTTGGACTTTAAAGTCCAACGCTTTCTGTACTGTTGCGCAGACTGGAGTTCGAATAGTAAATTATACTGCTCCAAAGTCCAGTGCTTTCCATAAGGCATGTTGTAACAATATGCATGGTAAAGGAATGAGTGGTAAAGACGCATTCGTTTTAAAGATTTCAGAGTAACGGCATGCGTGGTAAAGGCGCTGGTCCTTGTCATGCGGCTCAGTGTCTGCGTGTTTGAATCAGACCAAGGTGGACTAATCTTTACTTACTGTTCTGTGTTTTTGCGGATGCTAGCTAAAACCTTTTTAGTACACAGAAGCCAGAACGATTGGCATTAGCAACACTTGCTCCAACCTGCTCACAAGTCAGCTTCGTGTCTCACGGTGTTTCTGCTGCTGTTTCACGTCAGAGATCCATGTAGGCGCTCTGTCTTATCAGGAATCTAAGGAATGTTTGCTTATCTGTAAGGCATTCTGACATTTCTATGGTATAACTCAGAGAGCTTCCCAGCTTCCACCGTGGGTGAACCGAGCCCTACTTAATCAAAACTTCTAAAAATTGGGCTAGCCAAATAGGACTTATTTTCTTGCAAAATTGCAAACGGGACTACTATCAAAAGCCAACATGGATGTAGGTCTACTATTAAATATTAACTGTGAAACATGATTTTAAGTCCCTATACGACTGTCTGTGGCTAGTAAGAAAACAAAACCATTTGGGGTGCCATTTATAAAGCCATTTAGACTCCGAGGTCCCACTGAAGGAGTGGACGTTCCCGGGTGTGGATGCTGCGGAAGATATGTGCAAACCCACAAACTTCTGAATCTTGGTACTCAACTATGTTATCAGCTCTTTGCCACCCTGGAATAGATTGAAGGTTAGGGCCACTGAGATTTAAAACAAAGAAATCATAAATTGTGACTAATAACGATTTACGGTTTGCGACTTCTTATCTGGAATTGATTAAAATGGATTCAGTAAAGTGGTCGCATTTTGCGCGCTAGCTTCTACCCAATGCACTGGTATATTTTACAAACCGACCTATCTACTAATAGGTCAGTTCTTAAAATACCAAATTGCAGTTGGTCTCATTAATATGCATGAGGTTGGTCGCAAATTGCGACCCACTACGATTGTCCACAATCACAGGGATAGTTGCCTGCTGAGGTCAGCAGATTACTGTTACTGTGAAAGCTACTATTTTTTTTTAATCTTAAAGTAAAATGGGATACTTTATAAAAAATGAAAACTTACACAAAACTTTTTTAGGAGTAGACACTGGGGTCATGAACCATTGCCTACTCCTAAAAAACGTTTTTTATCAACATTCACAAAGGCACCCCATCCAGTCTGTGAATGGATTACCACCTCCTTTGAGTTGGTGGTAAAATATGAATGTTTTGTGACTGGATTTTGGTTGCAAAACACTAACAGCTACCATAAGGAATCGGTATTTGGAAGGACGCCCTTAACACACTCCTTCCAAATAGCAAGTCCTAATGGTTTCCTAAATGTCTAGATGTAAATTTACACATTTTTTATGAACTAAAACATGATTACCTTTATAGCTTATACGCTTATGCCTTCGATTTTTGTAAATTCACTCTTTTTCTGACAGATACAAACATCACCTGTCTGTGCTTGGTATTCTACAACACTCATAGAATTCTTGTGCACACCGAACTCTAACCTGGGGGATTACCTGCTGGTGTAAAATCCAGCAGTCACGATAATCTTTCATCCACTTGAGAACATATTTATGGGGGAGAAACAGTCTTAACTGTTAAGTTAAGAAACACTCAACAGCCCATGCCATGCAGGAACTGGTTTTGGCTCCCATTGCGGTGCCCATTTTTAGAGGCACTGCTGTGGGAACGTAAAAAAAAAGCCGGCCAGACAGGCGGAAACTCCTAATCTGGCGGGTGGCCCAACTACGGCTTTGGCAGTGCGGCGGCGGGGCGGACCCGGCGCCACACTGCCAAACTCGTAATCAAGCCCTAAGTATCAAGAAGGCAGTTTTACAGTCATTCAGGTATTATATATGAAATAAAATTTCTCCTGCCATATATTGTAAGGATATTGCAACCTACGGAGGAGTTCTGTGGCCCCACAGAGTAATGAATCTGAAAGCTGAATTCCTTTATAAAGTCATGGAGCACGAAGATGACTTGTAATACCCTTTTAACATGCCATAGAGAATATTTTATTCCTTATAATACATGGCCATACCATCGCCCTTCACACAAACCACTTAAAACATTGATGTCTTGCTATTTTATATGAAAGAGATAATATGGTTATAGACTTGAAGAATAGAAACAGAATCTGTAGTGTGAAACTAGACACATCAAAAAGCATTTAGTAATTTATTCCCAAAAAGATATTAGAATCAATTTAATGTAAGTTACATTAAAAAATGCGTAGCTCAGAATCAGTATTTTTGTAGTTCAGAATGAGAATATATCAAAAATGTATAATTCCTTAACTGACCAATAGCCTGCACAGAATATACAGGTTGCCATAGATATCTCCTTTCTGTTCATCTTTGTTTATCAGAACCAGTGGCGGCTGGTAAGTTTTTGAGGGAGTGGGGCGGGCGGCACACACACACATACACATAACACTCACAGCCATGCATTCACACACGTGCACACACACCAACACATCCATTCACAACACTCTTTACCAAACATTCCTACATACACGCACGCATGCACCAAACATTAATTGAAAATAAAACAAAACACACTTACCTGCAGCCAGCTCTGCCTCAGAGGTTCCAGGAGTCTTGGGACTTCTGCCTTCCCTCATTGGCTGACATGAGGTCAGTCAATGAGGGAAGGCAGCAGTCCCAACGTCATCACAGAGTGGGATGGGGTCAGTGAGACTGCTGACCCCACCCCACTCTGTGATAAAGTGTCACTGATTGACACTCGACCCTAGGCGCTTCAGGGCTTAAAACTGAAGTGCCCAGGTGCGAGGCAATCAGTGACGCTACCCCTCGTCACTGAGGGGAGGGCCTCAGGGACCTTTGCTAAGCTGAGGACATCACGCCCACAGGAGCTGTGACCTCCTCAGCCCAGCAAAGTTCAGCTCAGGCAGCCAGGAGCCTGCACATTTTGCGCATGTCTGGCTCCTGGCTGCTTGAACTGAAACTGAACAGTGTTGCATTCATCGCAGACGGGTTTCCGGCCCCTACATGGGACAGAGACAGCACTCCTAGTGGTGGCTGAAGAGTCCAGGAGGATCTTAGATCAGGGTGGCGTAGCGGGCATCATTCTCCTGGATCTCAGTGCCGCATTTGACACCGTCAATCATAATATCCTGACCCTCAGACTCGGGAGACTGGGAGTGTCAGGGGGTGTTATCACTTGGCTACAATCCTTCTTAGAAAACCGATCCTTTCAGGTTTTCGAGGGAGAAGTCGTGTCTAAACGTATGGCCCTCAGATGCGGTGTGCCTCAGGGATCTTCCCTGAGCCCCACGTTATTTAATATATACATGAGGCCATTGGCTGAGATAGTCCAACCGTTTGGCATAAAAATCGTCACATACGCTGATGACACACAATTGGTCGTGGCCTTAAAATCGCCCAGACAATTCTTCTGCAAGTTTAGGCCCTTGTTTAGAGGAGGTTGCCAAATGGATGGAGCTCTCTTACTTAAAGTTGAATGGAGACAAGACAGAGCTCATGCTCCTAGGCAACTCTCTGACTCCCAACACAGAGTTACACTGGCCAAATTGCCTTGGCCCTGCCCCTCCACCAAAAAGCCAGATTAAAAGTATTGGCATATGACTGGATCATTCCTTGACTTTTGGGCACCAAACAGCAAAACTGTCTGCAACTTGCTATGGCATCATGAGGATGCTTCGGAAAGTTCTCCCTCTCCTCCCATTTCTAGCAAGAAGGATTATGGTCCAGGCGTTGATTCTCTCATGCATGGACTATGGAAATGCACTCTATCTAGGAGCCCCTAAAACCACGACTGCCAGACTTCAGATTATTCAGAATTGTGCAGCACGTTTGCTCCTAGACGTCCCTTTCCGGCAATCAGCCAAACCTGCTTTGAAAACCCTACACTGGCTTCCGATATTGGAGAGAGTCAAATTCAAGGCACTTTGTATCACCCATAAGTCTTTCTAGGGAAAGGGACCGACAATCAATTGTTCTTTGATCATCCCTTACCACCCGAATAGAAGCCTCCGATCAGCGAACATGTTGCTCGCCACAGTGCCAAAAATAAAGAGAACAAGAAGCGGAGGCCGCTCTTTCTCTTATAATGCGGCTAGGCTGTGGAATGCCCTTCCACCCCAAATACGTCAGGAATCTAATCATCTGTCTTTCCGGAAATTACTTAAAACCTGGCTCTTCAAGGTCACTGGTTAGTAAAGTTGTTCTCTTGGTCTGCGTCTGCAAACAGCGCTGTGATGCCTCAGGGTAGCTATGCGCTATATAAATGTTTCTTTCATTTCATTTCATTCATTTCTGTCAGGCTGACCCTTGTGTAGCCTGACAGACACTGTTTGTGAGGGGCAAAAGGTGGAGGGCGTGGCCCCTCAGCCCCAATGGACCGGCCGCGCCTGATCAGAACCCTTTTGGGGGGCAGCAGAGCAGGTGGAGGCTAATGGGCCTCAATTGTGGGGGTTGAGGTTGTTTTGTTCACTGATGTCCTGGGGCCTGGCCTATGATGGTTCTGCAAACTGTGCCAACTACATTGCGTTTCTGCATCTGAATCTCATGATAGAGAGGGCAAGCAGTCACAGGTTTCTCAATGAGGTAGTGTGGGGTGCTCAAGCTCCACACTGAACAGTCAGCCAACAGACACAATAATTTCAGTGTACAGCCAAGTGTTTGGTTTTCAAGGAAGAAATGTCCTGATATACAAAGCAATTTTGTGGTTGCAAAGCCAGCGATTCACGAAATTACAAAGTTTGCACCTGAAAAATGACAATTTGTTCTGTACTAAACCAAGTTTGCGATTTAGTAACAGGTTAGCAAATTGCAAAATGAGTTTAGCAACCCACAACAAATTGCTATTTGGAAGGTTCATGTTTAGGGCGTCCCTTCCTAACAGTGATTCATTAAGGAATGTATCAGTTTCGCAACCGTAATCCAGTCACAAAGCAATGGAAAGTTTCCAGCCCTTGAGCTCTTGATAGCACATTCACAAAATGGATGGGGTCCTCTTGAGACCTTTCCCCTTTGTGAATGCAAAAAAAAGTTTCAAGGGGAAAAGGCCAACGCTAAAGCAAACTTTAACAGAAATTGCAAATCTTTCTATGTAAATACAGTCCCATTTCCTTGAAGAAAAGTAGGCTGCATTCAAAAAAGGTTTTCTTTATTAAAATTATGTATTGGTCTGCTGACCCCAGCAGGCCACCATCCTGTGGTGGTATTTAATTGTAGTGAGTCACAATTCTATGATTCTGTATTTTGTGAACTGACCTATTTATACATAGGTCAATCCATAATATACTATTCTATTCACAAAAGACGATGCTCAATTTGTGGCCACTTTTTCCAAATGGACATATTGTACATCAGGTCCAAATTACTTTAATTACACAGTTGTGCTAACTACTGTACAATCTCAATAATCCTACAAGGCAGTGACCTTCACTGCTTTTCTTCTTCAAAGCACCCCACCCTCCCCACTCCCAACACTTCTTCCTCCCGAGTGGACCCGCTAATTCTGTCACCTCCCATTTTTTGGAAGTCAACAGATAGTGTCAATCAAGCATAGGTGCAGCTTCCAGATCTACAGTCAAATGTGCACTCAGTCTTTTAGTCCTACCCCCTCTTGATACAGGTGGTACATTCTGAGTTCTTGTTCACCTCTCTTTGAATTTGTGGTCCTCCCATATGTCTTCTGTATGGGGGCATGGCGAGCCAAAACTCAACGGGCTGCGTGGGAAGCAGAGCGCAAGCTACTTCTGTCAGTGCGCCAGCCCAACCTCAAGCTCTGGAGCCTGTGATGCTGCGTCAGACCTGCCGCAACAGTCTCCCAAAGTTGCAATGATGCAGTCCAGTTTGGGCTGAGACAGACACAGTCCGGATTGAGCCAAGGGTGGTCATGACAGCTGTGGTCCCGATCGGACCAGTGTTAAGTGCAACCCTGGTTGGGTCTACATTATTCACAGCAGTTGTAGCTCCCTTACCTGCACACAGCAATCTCAGCAGTTATATCCCTCACCTGGGCAGGCCTACTGTGATCACAGCAATTGTAGCTGGTGACTGGGCCTCCAGCAATCACACAGTTGCAGCCATTGGTTGGGCCTACAGCAATAACACAGTTGCAGCCATTGGTTGGGCCTACAGCAATAACACAGTTTCAGCCATGGATAGTCCTAAAGTTCTCATGCAGTTGCATTTCTCACCTGGAACTGAAATGAGAGACCAGGAGATACAACGAGCAAATAGGCCCTCCCTAGCTCACTCTTGCATCATTAGTTCCCTCTGGCCACTGGGGACATGCTGGGCCTCTCTTCTCTTAGACAGTCTCTCCTGCAGGGCAAGACAGACTCCTTCCCTCTTTGGGCAGGCCTTCAGGCTTCTTGGTGCTTCAAGGCAGATCCGCAGCTCCTGTAGTAGAAACTGCAGATTATAGGTGATGTCCCCTCACCTCTGCGACACTGCCTGTCAGGCAGACACTATCTCTGGTTCAGTAGCAGTCCTTTGAGTATTCTGTGAAGCACTATCTTCACTGGTCGTATCACTGGTCATAAAGGCCATGGAACTCGAACAAAGTGGAACGGTTTGGGCCCCAATTTTATTCTGGATATGGGAGTGGCTCCAGTGTCTCAAACTGTAGAACCAGTTTGGGGTAGTTCTCCTTTCAAGAGTTCTCCATACACAATCTTTCTATAGAGTAATACTTCTCACAACAAAAAACACTGGGATATTCTCCAACATGGAGCACCAACCACAAAGACACATAGAGTTATGAGGTTTCAGTAATCAGTGACAGGTAAAAGGGCAGACTTCTCTTAGAAGCTTCCCCATGTCTGACAACACAGAAGGGAGGCCAACCCCCACACTCCTGCCATTCACCAAAAGGCAGTGTAAAGGAAGACCACTGAGTGGCTTCTTGCTAACAAAAGGCCTAATCAAGTTTCTAAATGCAGCCTTGTACCTTTCCTCCTCACTCTAGGGTCTGGATCTCTTCCCTCCATCTACAAGAATGTGGACAACACGCTTCCACTGTCTGTGAGCACAGTCTTCACCCTTCCACTTGCGCTGTGCCATGCCAGTAACCCTAAGAGCACAAAAGTATGTCTTGTGGTGAAGGGTATCAATCATATTCCTAGGATGCAGAATTGTGCTTCAGACAGGATGAGCACTCACCCTATCACTCTTTAAATCCTTAATTAACAACCAAGTGTAGTATCACTAGTAGGACACAAGGGGTGTTCCACTCTTATATGATCTGGGTTCCTCTGCTTTGTTTCTTGCCAGTGATCAAGTTCTTCTAGCAGGGACAGTGTTCTCAATGCTGGAACTGCTATCAGCCTTCCATACATACTATAACTCTAAAACATTGAGCGGCCCAGTCAGTCAGTCAGTCAAATCAACTTTATTCGGCTGGTTAGAGCCATAAAAGTACAACATAAAACATCTGAGCGGCCCAGTCACAAACTGCACTTGTTAGTACATTTTGTATGCTATAATACTACACCAAACATACCACAAAATGCCATTCGCAAACTACATGTGAAAGCCTACGTCTCAACCTGTCTTGTCTTTTTTGTGTGGAGATCTTTGCCAAACTGCGGAGTCTCTGCCCGTGTAGGTATGTTTTACTAGTGAATGTGGGAGGAACGGGAGAGGGGCTGGAAAATGGGGAATATTTATTTTACGTTAAGACCATGAGGCATTTTGGAGTACATAAGTAGTACTCCTGTAGCTCCCTTTTAGGTGTTCTTACATGTCTTTGTGAATTGGCTCCAAAACAGCTAAAATGGGAATATTCAAGTGATATTCATATAAAATTAGTACAGATAGAAATCACTGTTCCATCTATGCACTTTTACCAACAGGGAGTTGGAGGTTTTCCGGCTGATTCGCAAGGGCATGTAAGAGTATGTAGAAGAGTACTCCTGTAGTTCGACTTCCCATACTAAGAAATGTTTTTGTGAATCAGCCCCACATTGTGGTTCAGAAATAGGTTTTTTGGTTCCTGCATAGCTCAACCCTGCCATTAATTATACAAAAGTGTCTTTTTTGACATTTTTCTTATCTTAATTTGGGTCTCCTTCCTTTATACCTAGTTTTGCCTGATTACTCTTTGTTTTCTTAATCTCCTAGATTCTTCTTCCTCATGCTTACTTTCTTGTAATTTTACCCTCTTCCTTGATATCTCCCTTCCTTCATTCCTTCTCTGCTTCCCTGATTACATATTAATTTCTTTCCTTTCATTCTTCCTTACTCCATAGCTTAACCTTTTCATCATTGCTCCTAACCTTTTATCCTTCTATGTTTGTTTACTTCCATTGCCTTCTCTTCCTTGCATTCACTCTTTGAAAAAAACACTTGTTTGATAGAAAAGAAAATACAGATTTACTTAAAAATGTTACCCGAATTGTTATCATAGGGTTGAAATTGTATCCTACAACATACATGAGGTCAGCAAGTACATTTTCTGATGTTTGTTGAATTTTGTGGCACGGTGAAAAAGCCTTTCTACATTGTTTTGTACAGTAATATGCAGTTCACTATTGCATGCATTATACTACGGCAAACACTGGCCAGTGTAAAATCAAATTTACACTGACTGATCCGTTCGAGCAAAACATTTGCACCAAGTAACAATGATATTTGAAACTGGTTGGTCCTTGCAAATGATAGTGCAAAACTGTACAGTCACCAGTGCACACATGTTCAGTCATCAGGGCAAAATACAAAATGAAGTGCACATGTCTCAATTCATGGGCTTTCCAGTGGCGTAGCAAGGGCGCGGCATGAGTTTTGGGGGCGGCGATCCCCCTGTCCCCCCTTACCTGTGGCCGTCACGGGGTGTGGCAAAGCAGGGATCGCCCCCCCCCCCTTTTGCCTGCAGCCGTCGCGGGCGGCAAAAGCAGGGACCACCACGGGTGGCTAAAGGTCTTGCTACAGCACTGGGGCTTTCGTTTACAAATCACTGTTATCAAGTGCAGTAGTACAATTGTTTCAATTGCAGCAAATGAACATTACAACTCCCAAAATGCCCTCATTTCTTATATGGCCTGGTACTTGCCTAAAGTCCCCCTCCTCTAAACCCGCAACCCTGGGGGGGTGGACACCCTCCCGGCTCCCATGGGGCTCCCCCCCCCCCCTTTTACCCCCAAGGCAAACAATTCAAGCACCACACTGCTTTGGATTAGGGGTAGTAAACCCCGGCCGTATTTTATTACATAAAATAGCAAACATTAAAAAAATTATTATTATTTACATTATGTACGCTATACGCAGAAAGTCCAATACATTGATAGGTACAAGCTGTCAATTGGCTAACCTTAACATGCTTCTAGTACATATAGGTTCCTATCATAAGCTAAGCGATGAAGATATTCTCTTTCTGCGTATCCCTGTTAGAGCCTACGGCAAGGTCAATGAGTGGCGGCCCTAGGTCCAGATCAAGCTAGGTCCCAACCTCCAACCGGAGTGACCTTGCGCAGGGGGTCCAGCTTACCGGATGGATACCTCCACCGGGCCCCCCCCTATGCCCTTAAAGATTCAACTCCATAAAAAGGGGGCCGCTGCAGTTATGCGTCCTTGCGCCCTTGAGCGCATGCGCGTGCGGGGGTTGGCCAACCAGCCTAATGGAAGCGTGACCTCCCTACCCCCCACACCCTTCCAGCCTACCGGCTGTAACTGCCCCTGGAGTTCCATGAGAGACCCTCTGTCTCCCCCTCGGGCGTCCCCATTTTGACCATGGTTATGCCCGCTAAGGACCGAAAACTATGCTCACCAATCATGACCTTACCGCCACAGGCCAGTATAGTTGACCAACTTTCTGGCCTCCCCCTTCCGACTTCTAGAAAGGTCATGCTGCGCTCCTTGCCCCTAAGTTGTTCAGAAATACTGCCTTACCCAGTCAAGAGCGGCATATGTACCTGGTCCTGCCAATGGTAAAAACATTCAGGACCTTAAACCCTATCCTTGCTTATGATGCCAGGCCCAGTGAGCCTTAAACTATGCACCTACTGTGCTGACCCGCTGTATGCGGAACTAGTCCTTTTCATCACTGGCCGGTGGGCTTGCTCAGATTTACTTGGCATCAACCTGACCCAACCACCATTCCGGGTGCTGTACAGCATGCGTGACCCGAGACCCCTCTCTTCTCGCCCCCTATCCACGGTGGCTGATAATCCCGTAACAAATATGTTCCAGGACCTGCTCGGGGTGCCTCTATCGAATACTAGTGACAGGCATACTGCCAGGTTCCTGGCAGGGCAGGCTACCTTAAGGGACTTCTGTACCAGCTGTGCACCCGTCCCCTTAAACTTGGGCTGACTGAGAGGAGATTAACATACCATCTGGGAGCCACCAAATGGCCTCAATTGATAGCAGCATGATGCGCCCGTTAGACACGTTGCACCAGACAATGAGACTCATTGCTAGTGTAACTGCACCCATCTCAACAGGGTTGGTGCCATATCGGAAAAGTCGACTGATCCCGGAAATTGTAAAATTTGGACGACTACACAGGGAGTGCCCCACAGGCCCTAAGATCTCCCATAAACATAGCCAGGGCATGTGCAAACAACATACGCCTGGCCACTAGGTTTTGGGATAGGCTCCGAATGAACCTCTCCCCCTACTAACTATCTGCTTGCTTCCTTGTTTCCAGGACCCTACAGCAGGAAAAAAAAATCCCCCTACTACGGAGCATCCCAATGCCGCGCAGTATCCACTAATGATGGCACTTGCGTGTACAAGCACCGTAAGATGTTGCTTAATGGCAGAATACTATTTCAAGACAGGGGTGTTGAGGTGTTGGATCCGTCCGTTACCCCTGGGTTTGGTCAAGCTGCCAAGACATATACACTTGTAACGCAGCGGACTGCTAAAATACCCCAGCTGGCGGCAAATTGTGGTTGTCTTATACCTATATCCAACCAATACAGTGCATGGGCCGCAGCATCTCACCCATGCATGCTGGCACCTCTGAGCCCTTCTCTTGATCGCTCATCACACTTGATGCCGCCGCTTGCCACACCCGTCCCGGATCTTCCGGTCCCATTTCTTGTCCACATCTTGCCGTCCTTGCGGTGTGGATCACCTCCCAGGTATCTTGCCGCCATTGCGGTGTGGATCACCTCCCAGGTATCACAGTCATGGATCCAGCCATACATAAAGGAAAATAAAACACAGATGATTAGTGCTCTTAGCCTTTGAATAAGAGATACAGTTTACATGCCAGCCCCATTGACTACCTCATGAGACTGTACCCCCCCTTACCACCCACGCCCACGGCCCAGGGTGCATAGGTACTGTGTGACACAACACGGACATCTAGTGCACAAGCAAACGGATGCATAGGTACTGTGTGACACCACACACGTATCCAGTGCAAAATTGTACAAGCACGAGGGTGCATAGGTACTGTATGACACGACATAGGCATCTAATGCATAACTGTGCACAAGCACACGGGGAATAGGTACAGTGTGACACAACACAGGAATATAATGCTTAATCGTACAGGCCCAAGGGTGCATAGGTACTGTGTGACACAACACGGACATCTAATGCATAAGTGTTCAGGCACAAGGGTGCAGGGGTACTGTGTTACACAATACATTAATATTCTAAGTGTACGAGCACAAAGGTGCATAGGTACTGTGTGACAAACCACAGGCATATATTATGAGTGTACGAGCACAAGGGTGCATAGGTACTGTGTGACAAACTACAGGCATCTAATGCTTGATTGTACAAGCACAAGGGTGGTGCATAGGTTCCGTGTGACACAACACGGACATCCAATGCATAAATGTTCAGGCACAAGGGTGCCGAGGTGCTGTGTGACCCAATACATTAATACACTAATTCATATGTGTAACCGCACACGCATGCCTAGGTACTCTCGAAGGTGTGACAACAAGGCCTGGGATGTATTGATGTGACATCATAGGTGCTGATAATGTACTTAAGTGACATCACAGAGGCAAGCGCCTCGCAAGACTGACATCGAAGAATTGGAATATATTGATGTGACATCCTAACGGCTTGG